>JAPQNM010000021.1:5575528-5590146 GCA_029783475.1 Metacarcinus magister | reverse complement strand
CCTAACATCTTCACACGACGTCCATATACCCCTTAATAGCCCACACGTAGGACGACCATTCATATAAATACATACTGACTACGAGGCGACCACGTAGCAGAACCAACAACAAAAACAACACAAACAACAACAACAACAACAACAATAGACACCCACCACACGCCTACACCACCACACACCACACAACCACCACCACCAACACAACTAACAACAGCAACAAAAATGCATGCATATAGAATTACCTTTTATCTTTTATCATTTCACACATTAACATTATCAAAATTTCTCAAGTTACTATTCAATGTATATTCATTATTACTGCGTGCCTGAAAACTCCGACAAAATTGACCCTGTGAACTTACAATTAATCAATCGTATTTATATTAAAACGTAGTATTAACTTCTAGTTCACTCAGTATTACTATATTTATATTATTTTTTCCATCGTGCACATTTCTCCTTTTTGTTATTTGATAGTGTCTAGAGGCGCAATTTTTTTTTTTTTTTATTAATTCGTCTGAGATACGCATTATATTCTGTATTAAGTACTTATCTTATTTTTTATATATCTAAACGCACGTGACCGCTGAAAACAATACCTCATCAACGTTCTAATCACGATACCCGCAGGTGGGAAGAGGTAGGGTAGGCTTTCAAAGTGAGGTCAGGGAGAGAGGGGAAGGAAGAGAGGGCGAGAGGGAGGTAAGTTAAGGAAACAGAACCTGTCACGTGGTAAGGAAAATAAGCACAGAAGGGAGGAAAGGTATAGACAAGGAGGTCGGCAGGAGGAGGAAAAGGAAGGGAAAGCCGGGAAAGCGCATGAAAGAAGGTAGAATTAGTGCCGAAGAAGAGGAAATAGTAGGTAGAGAGATAATGAGCGTGAGAGAGGATAGGGGTAGAAGATATAGGACGAGAAGAAGTAAGAGTGGGGAAGGAGAGAATACAAAGAGAAATACAAAGAGACATAAACAGGAAACAACAGCCCTGGTGGGGTGAGGGCCTCACAAGGTATGCCTGCTAGTAGCCTACTCTACTATCTATATTCTCTACAATCTGAAGGAAGGCAGGAGGAGGAGGAGGGCGGAGGAGGAGCGAGTGAGGAGGGAAGGAGGCAGGAGGGAGGAAGAATGAGGAGGAGTACAGGGAGGAGGAGCAGTGCTGCACGCTAACATATTCTGCACACAACCCACACTCTACTAAGCTATCGTCCTCGCTACACACAGCACACACCACACACACACACACAGCACCACACACACACACACACAAACACACACCACACACCACACACACACACACACTCGTAACTACGTTATTTTGCACGATACATGATTATGATATTATACTCTATGATCTCATTATATGATTATATTATCAGTAAAACGTTATTATTTTACACACAGTATATTATAATGTATCTCATATATATTTTATTTATTAATGGCTTGTATTAGGTGCGTAGAGGCTGCGAGGGAGGTGAGACGGGGTGACTGGGTTGCAAGATATACTCATAAATAATCATGCATATCACCACATATTCTTGCGTGAGATCGCTAAAGACTACAACAGGGACGTACTGCGTAGCTCATTCGTGTTGAGGGTTCTGGGAAGCCATTCTCGTTATTCTCCTACTACGAAAAAGGCATGCGGAGCACAGGGGCAGAGGGGAAGAGGATCAGAGGGAGAGCGAGTAAACGTCTCCTTGAACCTAAATGTCGACGATATATATAAGAGTGAATGATCTATATAGAATAGATAGCATATATAGATATACATATATATATCTATATACCTATCATATATATTATGATATATTATGTATTATTATATCACAGTTATTATTATTAGTATATCATCATCTATGATTATTACACCCACCACACATCAGCCACTCTCTCACACATAACAACACACCTCACAAATCCCGAAAACAGCACACACACATCTCACACACACACACACACTACACACACACACACACACACACGACACACACATACACACACACACACAGATCCACACACACACACACACAATCACACACAAATCAGCACACACCAATATTCACTACGGTAGGCTTAGCTCAGTGGAATAATCTCAGTACGTCAGCATCGCAATCTGAGGTCCGCGCCTCGACTCAAGCTGTCTAGCAACGTTCTCACTAGCTAATCGATGACGGGGAGCTCATTGTACTGTCCTCCTTCAACCACACTCGCGAGGACATGAGGGGTTGTGTGTGTGTGAAGGGTCACAGCGCTTACTCATAGATCGGACTCTGAAATAAACTATAAGCTACTCTCCGTGGAGCAAGTGTACATGACTGAGGCAATCACGAAGGTCCAGCACAGTGATCTCAATACTGCGGTGACATTATACACAACACATCACACACACAAACACACACACACACAAACACACACAACACACACACACACACACACACACACACACATCACAGTATTGATTAATAGCTTTTTCAGCATGTATTATTACTACTTATGTATACGAGTCAATTTGTGTAGTGTAATATAGATGCATCTCATTATCTCATTATTAATTATTGCACTATATACTATCTTAGTCCTATTAGTATCATCATTGATTGTTATTCTACTATAATTTCATCATTGCATTATTATGATTTATGTACGATTATAATATTATGTATTATTATAGTATATGTTATTATTAGTTTGTTTTCCTACTATTTTCGTTATGCAAGTGTTAACTACACTTATATTTAAGGTATACAGATCTTGTCTTTTGTCCTATTCATGATGTGGGACATGACTTCAAAGTCAACCATGTATAAACTTTTTTACAGTTTCCTCTCTGTTTTATTTTACCTCACCATTTGCGATATTCGCTGCTGTTATTTCTGATAAAGTTTTATGAACTTCTCACTGCGCTACCCAGAGTGCTGCAATGACTTATCGACGAATGCTACATTTGACTTTGTTATTCTACTGGAGGCTCAGAAATATCATATATATCGTATATAGATATAGTATATATAGTGTATGATAATATATAATATAGATATATACTATTATATATATATTAAAAGACCGCAGAGATTGTCCTGATTGCGACGTGACGAGAGACTGAGAGAACAGATCCCGACGTCCACGAATACCTACGCACAGCGGAGAAGCGAGCGAGGACGAGCCGCATGAAGAAGAGAGAGAGAAGACACTCAAAAAATCAACTCATCAATTAGTTCTTTCAGCAACTAGCATACAATGATAACAAACTAAACGCACACACACACACACACCACACACACAACACACACACGCACACACACACACAACGTACACACAAAACACACACACACACACACACTACACACAATCACGCACACACACACACACACACACACACATACGCTTCGTCTAATCAATGCACTGACGACTAAGAGATCCAGTCTAGCATCATCAGCATCATGCTAGCGATCCGTCGTCAATCAGTAACACTTGGGTCAGTGGAGGGACAGGAGAGAGTATAGGAGTATGAGGAGGCCCTGAGCAGGACGCAAGGAGGAGGAGGCAGGCAGGAGCGAACGAAGTAGTTTCTGACGTGCGCGTCTCCGTAGCATGCTAAACCAGTGACGCACAGACTATGACTGATATGACTGTGACAGACTGTACTGAGAAGCGTGGACGTCGATCCACGTACGACACGAACAGTCACAGATAAAGCGAAAGTCACACAAAAGATGAGTGGACAGTGGTTAGTGTTGATTGTGTAGCTGTGTGTTGAGTGTCTCTCCCTCTAATTGTGTGTGTACCTGCCTCCAGTTAGTGATTGACTTGTTTATGTCGTTGGACCTTTGTACCATTGAGAGAGAGAGAGAGAATGACTCCTGGATGCGCTAAGCTGTAAAATCCCCACACGAGCGATGCCCCAGAAAGATCGCACGAGACTTACGAAGAGAGAATCAGAAGAGAAATGAGAGGAAAGTAGAGATGAAGAGAGAAAAGGACCCCCGACGAAAAACCCTAAGAGAGACGAGAATGCCTGAAGAGGAGAGAAATGTGAGCAGAGAGTTTACCATAGTCAGATAACTACGTAATGGCCTCCTGGGAAACGCTGTGACGCCCTATAGGCAGGTGTCTAACAAGCGTGTTGTTGGGGCGGGCCGACGGACTATTAGTGCGGCGCAGGTCAGTGAAGCGCGGAGGAGGTGAAGGCCAGGACAACATCCCCCTCGATGCTGCTCGGCGTTGTTGTAGCATTTGTCTCAGTAGCCGGAAGAGAGGATCTAACCCACGCCCCCCAACATGCATGTCCTCCCCTCACCTGCCCACCCCTTCTAAGCATACCTATATCCTAAACCTAGCAAACTTTAGTATTCAACTACACCATTCCTCTCACTCACTCTCATCTTACTATTACATTTTCATTACACCGTCAGTCCTGTCTTTGCACACACCGCGCTCATTCACCCGCTACACACCCTCACACCAATTCCTATCCCACCCCCCATACATGCCTCCCTTACCACTCAAAACAACGTCGATAGTAGTTAAACACACTACCCCGAACAGGTAGTCCTTCACTTCTTAACGTCACCAACTCGACATCACCACGAGCTGGGTAAAATAAATATACTTCCAAAAACTAATCCATGACGTCAATTTTAGTTTAAAGTTAAATTTCCTCCTAGATCATCAAGTGTTAATCGACCACTTCAGCTAATGACTCTCCATTAAATTATCTCCCATTAAAATGCACCTTCTTTATGTGCCTCAAGGCATAAGATAGCTCTTCACTCTATGATACGTATAACGTACACTTAAGTAACTCTCAAAGCTGTATCACTTGTAAATCCAAGATAAAAATACTAAAATACTCACTTAGTACCACCCACCCACTACATAATTCGACTCATTACTAGTTACTACTTACATACACTACTACTAACTCACTAAGACTATACCTACTATACTACTACTACTACTACATACCACTACTACTACTACTACTACTACTACTACTACTACTACTATAATACTACTCATTGACTATCACTAGACATTTAAAATTAATACAAAAAACCTCTTTAATATTCTGAGGCGCCCACCAAAATAGTAGATAGCCCAGCAAAACTGACATATAATCCTTAAAAAACCCCTTCTCAATATAACTAGGCAGAAAAAAGCCTACAGGTGGTAATAGCACTCCTCCCAAACGTATGCTATGCCTTTAATGAACGATACGTGAATAGAGTTCACGGAAAAGACACACGTCTATTAGCGGCCACATCAAGGCAAGAGGAAGGCAGAGGCAGATATACTAGAGCATTACTAGATGTGAAGGAGAAAGATAGAGAAGAGCCCTACGAGAGATGAGATACAGGACGAAATAAGGCCCGGATGAGAGAGAGAACCATGATGGGAGAAAACAGAGAAGAGAGAAGTAGAACATGAGAATTTAGTAGTAAAGTGACTGATAATGTTAAATATCATTTCTTTCTCTATATATTACTCTACCCCCCTCTCCTACATCTTTTCCAAATCTCTATGAATATTCATATTACAACATACCTCCTCAATCAAGGGACCGCAATAAGTAACCTCATAATACACATCCTAACATTGAATTACATCCGCATCACTTGGCAGTCCATATCATATGACGCCCTCCTCTACCCACTCGTACCCTTTCCACCTCCCTCCTCGGGAGCCTCCTATCACGACCCCTGTCACCACCTCCATCTTCTCCCTCCAGTAAGGTGGATGAGAGGTTGAGGCTCATCTTCCAGCGCACGAAGGGGAAAATATTACACCTTTGATACCATCACACTAATTTTGGCGCACCACTGGGAAAGCCTGACGATATTATGCGTGAAGTCTTCCCTACCTCTCACGTTACCTCTCTATCCTCTTTCTCTACTCTCTCTCTCTCTCTTCGTCTCTCACTAACCTCTCTAACTACTCTCCTCTCTCTCTACTACTCTACTGTCGCTTGATCTCTTATTCCTCCTTCCTGCTAGTCCTCCTCCCCTCCTCCTCCTTCTCCTATTGTGTTGCTCTGAAAACAACACAAGATACCAACACTAGCCAGCGTTAATAAAAAAATCTCGTTTTATTATATTAGAAGCATCTTGCATCTTCTTTCCAAACACCACACTAGGTAAACGAAACGTTAGCTGATTCCAAGAGTTATGGCCGCATATGTCTACGTCATGCGGGAAAACACGATCGCATCCTATATACGTAAATGATACCTCTTCTATCTTTTGTTATCGAATCACTCCCTTTAGAATTCTACTGTGTTGCCTTAGCGTTATCGTCTGTAATGTGTGTGTGTGTGCTGTCGTGTGTAGTGTTTCTGTTGTTATGTGATGGTAGAAGTATGTACAGTGAGAACCGGTGTGTGCTTGTATTACTAGTGCAGTGTTATGTTTATTGTATGATTTTAGTGAATTGTTTTGTTGCGTGTGGTTGTTTGGTTTTTTGGTTTTTCTTTCTATAGTTTTTTGTCTTGTTTGTAGTGTAGTTTTTGTTTGGGTTTAGTGACGAGTATGTATAACTTGTTTTAGTATTTATCTTACTTTATTTAGTTATCTATATTTTATGTATGATGTGATGCCCTAACTGTGCTTTCTTTCGCTAATTTTTGCGTGGCCGTTTTAAGAGATTTTCAGCATGAGCACGCATGAGAAGACGAAGAGAGAGAGAAGAGAAGAGAGAGAAGAGACGAATTCTAGAAGACTAGAAGAGAAGAAGAGAAGCAGAGAACAGGAAAGAGGACTGTTTGGTAGGAAAGGAAATGAGGAAGACAGTTTTAGCTGGACCAATATGGAGACTACTCATAATCACCTATCCTCTCTTTCCCTCAGCTCACTTTTCACTCTTCATTTAACTTTTTCTATCCTCTACCTAGAATCTACTTGTGACTCTAGCCCCTTCCTACATCAACATATCCTCCTCTCGGATTATACCTACAACCTCCACTCATAACCCTGACACTACTGAACCTCCTCCTGCACTCATAACCCTGACCTCACTCACTCCCTGTCACTCTACCTTTAGAACAGAGTTATGGACGGTTCAGGCTAATTAGGCTTCACCTGTTGCCGCAAGTACACACACGACACACACACACACACACACACAACACACACACACACACACACACCACACACGACACACACACCACACACACACACACTGTTCTTCTGAGTCTCGTCTGTGTCGTCACTCGGCTCTCAGTTGAGTTCATCGCTCCTAAGCCTCGACTCCTCCTCCTCATCCTCACTCCTCTCACTCTCGGTCCTGCCTCCTCCTCATATTCGTTTCTTCGCCCATCCTCGTCCATTGTAAGAGTGTTGTGTCAGTCATTCACGTCTTATAGACGACCTCTTTCTTCTTTCTATCTCCTCCCTTCGCCCTTAAGCATTGACTCAGCGTGCACACACCGGCCCACACACTACACACACACACACACACACTACACACAGCACACACACACACACACACACACACCACACACACACACACACACACACACACACTGGAGCAACACCGCAAGTCCGATGTATTATAGCATTCTGATCTACACATTACATCTATACAAGAACAAGACGATCCAGTACAGTTATACTACACGCACCCACCCACACACACACTCACGTAGCAAACACACACCACACACACACATACACACACACACACACATCACACCACACACACACACACACACACACACACTATATAGCAGTAAGACTAAAAGATAGAGTATCTCAAATCTCTCCCCTTTACTTAACCTTATATCGCCAGTACACTCAGATCCTACCAAAATCCCTCGCCACAAAGGCCATGCTCCTCTATACCTACCAATGCTGTACATGAGTACAGCATGTGGCCATCTGTGCCACCTTAGAGGGATGTGAGCACTCTCGCATGACGACACGTGACGCAGCGACTGGTGAGCGGGAACACGAGGAGGGGAAGAAGCGACTCAAGTGATGCAGAGATGCAGAGGCAGAGCCAGGACACGCGGAAGGCGTGACTAGAGGGAAGATTGAGGGAAGAGCTCGTGGATGGGAATGAGGGTGATGACACAACTACGGTTATCATTCCGTCTTGGTAAGCGCGTCTGTTGCCTGTTGTGGGGCGGTTGGTGGAATGGAGCGAGGGAAGCGAGGGCAATAGAGAGGACGAAGTAGGGTAAGGAACGGGAGAGCGAAAAGACTCACAGTGCTCCCCTTGCTACTTGTGTAACAAAACGAAGTGCTTGTTGTGGATTCGGTTAGTGTAAGATTTTTTCTCTCTACGAATACTCATCTACTTTCTCTCGCTCACGTCTTTTTATTATTCTAGAGGGACTGTTGTTCTCCTAATTCCTTTGTGCTGTGTGTCGTTTTTGCATCCTGATTTTGTTTCTTATTTCTTGTGCAGTTGGAGTCTGTGCTTTTTTCTCGCTTTAGTCTTTTTTAGTCTTTCTAGTTTTGCATCTTTCTGTCCTCAATCTCGTTCTCTTCATCTAACAGTCATCGTTCACAGCACTCATACCTGCGTACTACTAAAGCGCGTGATCTATGACTTCTCGTCATCTGTGCCATCCTTGTGATCTAAAAGCCAGTCATGCCTGCCGTGAGCAAGCAATCTCGCCAATCAGAAAGAAGCATCCGAAAATCCTCTCAAGCAAAGCCTCTCCTCCCTTCTCCTAACGTTTGCTCCTTCCTGCATAACTTGCAGTATCATATTTTTTTTATACATATCTCATCGTCCACTTTTTCTCCCTTTTCAGTGTTTTTGAAATATCTCTGCTAACATTCTCTATTTTCTTACATTTCCTTCTTTTCTCGCCTCGCTATCTATACCCTTCCTCCTGAAAAGCCTCGAACCCTCATCCCTACATAAGCACCTGCGCCTCCTCGCGCCCCAACTATCCTCCTCCGTACTCACCTCTACTCTATCCTTACTGTAACATTTCTTGTCTACATGGTTTTATACTTGTTTAGTTATTATGGTGTCATACTAACTATTCTTTTTATATATATTTTTTCTCTTACTTTTCAGTCTTGTTCTTTTTTTCTTATTTGTCTTTTTTAGTTGGTGATTTCAATTTAAATTCTTTGTTTCTTTCTGTTTTTCTTTCCATTTCCTTTCTTTGCTTTCATTCTCTGCCCTGTTCCTAGTACTGTCCTTTCCTTCCTTCCTTCCTTCCCACATTTTCTCGATCAGAAACTCCGTCATTTGACCGGGTGTAATAATACAGTTACTCGTATTCGTCGTTGCAGCATTATATTTATGCGGTCTTCTAAGTATATTCTGAAATATCTTATAAAACAAGCGCTCTCTCTACTCCGCTCTCTAACTCCCGCTCTCCTCGTCTCCTCTCTCATCTCTCTCGTCTCTCGCTCGCGCCTCATCTCTCTCTCCGTCTCTCCCAACTCGCGTCGCTCTCGTACTCTCTCGTCATCTCCTCTGTCTCTTCTGCAGCGTGCACGCATGAGGTTCCTTCTCCTCCTCCCCTCCCTCCGTCCGACCCTCCTCCTCGTCACTCTCCATCACTCCATCCCTCCTTCCATCCCGCCTACCCACTCCCTCTTCTCCTTTCCACCGCTCCCTCCTCCTACCAAGGCGATGATCAGGTCCGTCGCGAGTCCTCCTTGACAAGAGAGCTCGCCTGTCCCACACCTGTCTGCCACGGGCGACTCATCCTCCTCCTCTCTTCCCTCTCTCTCGTCGCCTGCAGCCATACTCGCTCTGTTTCGCGCGCGCAGACATATGGACTATCTACTCCCTCTGACGGTGTTTCTCTCGTCTCGCTCGTTAAATAAGGATGTACCGGTGTCCCGTCGTCGTGGCATCCCGCGACGAGGCGCGATCCAATGCCTCTCTACGTCACGAATGCGCGGAATATCTCCGACACCAAGTGAAGGGCGGCGGGTGTCTCGGCGGCGGCGAGGGAGGAAGTGACGGGTGACGTACGACGAGAGAGCAGGAGGGAGACGTTCGAGGTGTGTATAAGCAGGGAGAAGGGGAATGGATAAGGTAGACCAGCAGGATTTAGTACCTGAGATGCTTCGGGCAGGGAAAGGAACAGAGAGGAAAAGCGGATCAGAGGAGGGAGCGAGGGAAGGAGGAGGATCTAGGGTTTCGCGCTAGGCTGATGTGGAGGGGAGGAATTGAGTCCTCTTTGTTTTTGGTTAAGGAGCGGAGTAGGAGTAGAGAGCAGAGAATCGAACGAGAGCTCGGGAGACAGAGAGAGAGAAGCGAGCCCGACGAGAGTGAGATGAGAGAAGATGGAGAGAGAGACCGTGAGAGAGAGAGAGAGAGAGTGAGAGAGGCC
The DNA here is from genome assembly GCA_029783475.1 of Metacarcinus magister. NCBI lineage: Eukaryota > Metazoa > Arthropoda > Malacostraca > Decapoda > Cancridae > Metacarcinus > Metacarcinus magister. Next base: position 5,579,838 of record JAPQNM010000021.1, on the reverse strand, counting down.
AGAGTACGAGCAGGTAAGTGCTCCTTCATAGCCGGTAAATGAACTCATTGGACATTCATCCCTCCCACCTCGCCCCGCTCACTCCCCTGTTCTCTTCTCCCACTTCTGCTCCCTCACTCCCCGCTCATCTTCCTTATCGTATCATCTCCTCTATCTCCGGCACTCAGTCAGCCCTTTTCTGTACAGTTTATTCTCAAATGTCTGCAATTTATTCCTTTCTCTTCTCCCTCTTCTGCCTCATCTCTTCCTACTCTTCCTCCTCCTCCTCCTCCTCTCTCTTCCTCGTCCTATCTACTACACTACTTCCTACTCCTGGGCTATCGCTACTACTAATAATAATAACAATAAAGAATAATAGGATGAGATGATGATTGAGCGACTATTACGATTACTACTATTACTACTACTACTACTCACTACATCACTACTCCTACTACTTCTACTACTACTACTACTACTACTACTACGACTACTACTACTACTACTATTACTACTACTACTACGATACTCATACGACTCACTACTACTCACTACTACTACTACTACTCGCATACATACTACTACTACTACTACTATACGTCTTGTTTTTTTTCCTTCCTTCTACTTTCTCTACATCTTAGTCATGGTTGCTATAAAAGAGAGGGTAGAGACGAGACGAGAGAGAGAGACGAGGAAGCGAGAGAAACCGAAGATACATGAGACGAGAGAGAGAGAGAGAGAGAGAGTAGATACGAGAGCATATGAGACTAGCGAGAGAGGAGAGCAGAAAAAGAGAGAGAAGTAGAAGAGCAGAGAGAGAGAAGAGATGAGAATAACAGACAGACAGAATAACAGAGAGACAAGATAGACAGAAAACCAGACACAAAAAGATACAAGCAATGAGGAGAACGACCAACTGAAGTTAAAAAAACAAAAAAAGATAAAAAAGCCAATGAAGACAAAATAGGAACGAGATATTTAAAGAAAACTGGAAAGGAATTTAGTAACCTGAGCGGACGTGTGGATATCGAATGAAGGAGGAGGAGGAGGAGGAGGATAGGAGAGGAGAGGAGGAACAGGTAGAAATATCCAAGAGTGTAACTGAACTTGATATAAAATACTTATAAAAACAAGTATCTATTTATGTATATATGTATGTATGTGTATATGTATGTATGTATGTATGTATGTATGTGTGTGTGTGTATATATGTATGTATGTATGCTTGTATGTATGTTATGTTGTGCAGTTGTGTGTATATATGCGTGTTTGTATGTATGTATGAATGTATGTGTGTATGTATTTATGTCAGTGTATGCATGTATGTATATATATATGTATTGATATATTCATATGTTCCTGTCTAATTTTGTATATTCACTTACCTTTTATATCAGTCAATCAATAGACTAATTTATTTATCTGTGTATATCTTTATCTATTATCTATATCTATGTGTTTATCTATATACATGCTTCTCTATATGTATGTATGGATGTCCATTAATCTGTCTGTTTGTTTGTCTGTCTGTCTCAATATCAATATATCTACTAATTTATCTGTCTTCCTTTGTATTCTATTTATTCACTGGCTATTTTTCTTTCTATTCTATTTTCTTTCTCTTTCTAGCTATTTATGTATGTTTTTCGGTGATTGCATTTTTTTTCTCTCTCCTCTCTCTTCTCTCTCTCTCTCTCTCTATATATATATATATATATATAATATATATATATATATATATTATATATATATATATATATATATATATATATTTACTATCCACTTATATATCTATCTATCTATCTAATCACCATTGGTCAAAAGAATAGAGTCAGCCTGACCTCCAGCGCCGTGACCTTCCCCGGAGCACCCAGTCAGCTGGAGGAGGAAGATAAAAAGAGAAAGAGGAGGAGGAGGAGGAGGAGGAGGGAGGAGGAGGAGGAGGAGAAGGAGGAGGAGGAGGAGGAGGAGGAGGAGGATGGAGGAGGAGGAGGAGGGGAAAATAAAATAAAAGAAAAGGAAATGGTTCTGCTGGTGGTGAAGGAATGAAGAAAAAAAGACAAGAACATAACAAGAACAAGAACAAGAAGAACAAGAAGAAAGGAAGAGGAGGAGGACGAAGAGGAGAAGAAGAAAGAAGAAGAAAAAGAAGAAGGAGAGAAGAAGAGGAGTAAGAAGAAGAAGAGGAAAAGAAAAAGAAAAAGAAAGAAAAAGAAAAGAAAAAGAAGAGAAAGAAAAGAACACTTAAAAATTGGTTTTGTGTGTGTGTGTGTGTGTGTGGTGTGTGTGTGTGGTGTGGTGTGTGTGTGTGTGTGTGTGTTGTGTGTGTTGTGTGTTGTGTGTGTGTTTAGGCTATGTGCGTTTTTTACTAGAATAGTTTTGCCGTTATTAGAATGTGTATGTATGTATGTAAGCATTTGTGGCGTATGTGCGTATCTCCATAATAGATATACGTACATGTGTGAGTTATATTTCCAGTGTATGTGTAATTTCTTATGTGCGTCTTTGCAGACGTGTGTGCCTTATTTTTGTGTGTGTGGTGTGTACATTTTTGTTGGTGGGGCTGTCATGTGCGTTTTTGTTGTTGTTGTGTACACTTTTTTTTCCGCAGCTGTGTATGTTTTTCTTTTCTCTTAATGTGTGTACGTTTTTGGTATTGTGTGCGTCCTTTTATGGATGTGTACGTTTTTGGATAATTATGTGTGGGCGTTTCTTAGAGACAGGTTTGTGTACGTATTTTATGGTTATGTATGTACGCAATAATTTTGGTCCGTGTGCACCTTTTATGGGGGTGTGTGTGTATTTTTTGGGATTTGGTTTTTTTTGGGGGGTCCTGTGTACGTGTTTTTAAGTGTTGTGTGCGTTTTATGTGTAAGTAGATGGAAAGCGGATGTGGACTTGACGGCCTCTCACTATGAAGGGAATCCCATCTTTCTCCTCCTCCTCCTCCTCCTCCTCCTCCTCCTCCTCCCTCTTGTTTTCTTCTTTCTCCATACTTCTACTTCTCGTCCATCTCCTCCGTGTACATTATCCTCCTCCTCCTCCTCCTCCTCCTCCTCCTCCTCCTCCTCCTCCTCCTCCTCCTTCTCCTCCTCCTTTTCTTCCTCTTCTTCTTCCTCCTGCTTCTCGTCCTTCAGGAAGTCAACTTTTTCTTTTTTTCCTTTCTGTAGCGGTACTTTCGGGTAGAGAGAGAGGAGGAGGAGGAGGAGGAGGAGGAAGAGGAGGAGGCAGGAGGAGGAGGACGGAGGAGGAGGAAGAGGAAAAGGAGGAGGAAGTGGTGGAAGAGGAAGAGGAAGTGGTGGAAGAGGAAGAGGAAGAGGAAGAGGAGGAGGAGGAGGAGGAGGAGGAGGAAGAGGAGGAGGAGGAGTAGTAGTAGTATTCTGGTTATGATAATGCAATGGAAATGGATTAGAAATTGTTACAAAATAGGAAAGATCCGGTTAAGTTTATTGTGATGTGTCAACACTAAAAAAATTTGTGGCTTCGTCCCCAAATTACCTCGTTGCCTCTGGTGTCTGTCTAGCTTCGTGCAAACCCCGGTAATAATACACATTTCGGGCGTAGCTCCAACATGTATATATATATTTATTTATTTATTTATTTATTTACAAAGAAAAAAAAATAATTCACAGATACCTTTATAAAATTCTAACCTTAAGTAAATAAAGAATATAAAAAAAGTCGTGAAATTTTACACTTTTTTTTATTTATCGATGAAATAAGATAGTTTGTAGAATAAATTTGCTATGTATCAAACACACACACACACACACACATACACACACACACACACACACACACACACACACACACACACACACACACACACACACACACACACACACACACACACACACACACACACTAGGTACACGAATATAAACAGTCATACGCAACGGGAAGGCATAAAACAGACATACATAAATCAATTCAAAGATGAAAGTGTCGAGTGAAATTGAATGAGAGACGCTTTGGAGAGAGAGAGAGAAAAAAAATATAATCATTTGCTTAATTTGTATTCATTTTAACTCCCCGGCACCTCTTCCTCCTCCTCCTCCTCCTCCTCTTCCTCTTCCTCCTCCTCCTCCTCCTCCTCCTCCACCTCCACCTCCTCCTCCCTCCTCCTCCTCCTCCTCCTCCTCCCTCCTCCCCTCCTCCTCCTCCTCCTATGGTTTTCGTAATAAACGTTCATGCTTAACTAACTTATTAGACTTCTTCCACAATGTTTTTGACGCGTACGATGAAAGCAGAGCAGTAGATGTCATATATCTGGATTTTCAAAAGGCTTTTGATAAAGTACCTCATCAACGATTGCTTAATAAACTAATGTC
>JAPQNM010000021.1:5555528-5570528 GCA_029783475.1 Metacarcinus magister | reverse complement strand
AAAAAAGGAAGAATTACAAGGAAGTAAATATGAAAAGAAATAATTATGTTGATAATGGTAATAAAAATAATAATGATACTACTACTACTAATAATAATAATTCTGATAATAATAGCAATGATAATAATGTTAATAATGATAATGAAAAAAATATTAAAAATAATATTAATGATATATAGTAATAATATTGATAATAATAATGAAAATAATAATAACATGAATGACAATAGTAATAATAATAATAATAATAGTTATAATAATAATAATAATAATAATAATAATAATAATACTTTCTGATTAATGCAATAATAATAATAATAAGATAAAGGCTGAAGAGAAGAAAAGGATAATGTCGAGAACGAAGACGAAGATGAAGAAGAAAATATACAGGAAAAAGAAGGAAAAGGATGTGGAGGAAGAAGAGGAAGAGGAAGAGAAGAAGGAGGATATAGATGAGGAGGAGGAGGAGGAGGAGAGGAGGAGGAGGAGGAGGAGGAGGAAGAGCACACACTGAGTACATATTAGTAGGCATGCGAGGAGAGGGTGGGTCCCAAATCCGGGATCTAAACAGGTGTGTTGGCCCACCTGCCTACATCCACCCACTCCTCCTCCTCCTCCTCCTCCGCCTCTTCCTCCTACTCCTCCCTCACTTCATCATTTCCCTCTCTTTCTTTTTTTTCATTTCAACGTTTCATATTATTCTATTTGTGCAATTTATCTTTCTTTCCTACGGAGTTGTCCAAATTTCTCTGTTGATTATATTTTTGTCTGTTTTTTCTCCGTCTGTGTCCTGGTCTCTCTCTCTCTCTCTCTCTCTCTCTCTCTCTCTCTCTCTCTCTCTCTCTCTCTCTCTCTCTCTCTCTCTCTCTCTCTCTCTCTCTCTCTCTCTCTCTCTCTCTCTCTCTCTCTCTCTCTCTCTCTCGTACATTATAAATTTTTCTTCCTTCCTCCCTTTTTCACTCATAAATATCCACGTTCCCTTCACTATATCCTCCTTCCCTCCCTTCTTTTCTCCTTCAACCCTTCCTTCACTCCTCTCCATCCCTTCTGCACCATGATTACTGAAGCTGGTGATGGAGATTATCCCTTCATCACACGTGCTATAAAACTAATGGATCCTGAACAAAATTCCACCCTGTTCCTTCCCTTCCCTTCCCTTCCCTTCCCTTCCCTTTTTTTTCTTCTCTCTCTCTCTCTCACTCTCTCTCCCTTTAGCTAAAAAGAAAAATACCGTCCCTTTGCATTATCAGAGGTTGGAAAAGGAGAAGAAAAAATATATAATAAAATATGTATGCACGTTGCCAAGATAAAAGTATAAATATAAATAATGATGGGTGTTCTATCCTCCATTAATTTTGCTTTTAATGTGCGAAAATGACTGATAACCATTTGCCTCTTCAGAAAAAAAAAGGTGTTTATGAAAAGCAAAATGAATACTTACTACATTGAAGGAAAACAGCACATATACATTAACATTATGATAACACATAGGAGGAGGAGAAGGAGGAGGAGGAGGAGGAGGAGGAGGAGGAGGAGGAGGAGGAGGAGGAGGAGGAGGAGGAGGAGGAGGAGGAGGACGAGGAGGAGGAGGAAGAAGATAAACAAAAAAAGGAGAAAACAACAGGAAGTGAGAGTACAAGGACTAAAAGAAGCAGAACAAGATGTGTGTGTGTGTCTCTGTGTGTGTGTGTGTGTGTGTGTGTGTGTGTGTGTGTGTGTGTGTGCGTGTGCGTGTGTGTGTGTGTGTGTGTGCGTGTGCGTGTGTGTGTGTGTGCGTGTGGTGCGTGGTGCGTGCATGATTGTGCATTAATGCGAAGGAGGTTATCTCAGCCTCTTCGCCTCGGTATAAAGCTGCATAAATGAAATAGATAAGAAAAACACAGTCGTGCTTCTAATCGTCGTATTATCTGAGAGAGAGAGAGAGAGAGAGAGAGAGAGAGAGAGAGAGAGAGAGAGAGAGAGAGAGAGAGAGAGAGAGAGAGAGAGAGAGAGAGAGAGAGAGAGAGAGAGAGAGAGAGAGAGAGACAAACCTGAAATATAACTACCTATGAAGCATTGGTATTTGCTTCTTCTCAGCTGGTAAATAAAAAAAAATAAAAAATAATAATTGACATTTTGGTACTTAGAAACTTTATTGCATTTCAACTTTTTTTTTTTTCCTTTTTTTTCTTGTATTGTTGTTCCACTGATTAAAAAACAAAGTGTGAAAATCAAATTAACCGAATGTTCTCTCTTGGGTTTCTTGTTTGTTTACATACTACTGTCTCCTGAGATGTTTTTTTTGACTCTCCCTGGACATTATACATGATATGTTTGACGTGTGTTTCACTCTGGCCAGCCCGTGTAAGGGATGCCACGTTGGAAAGGATGCTTGGCTGACTGTGTGGACCTTATATTTATGGTGAACCTTCTTACCTGTATCTCTTGGGACTGTACAATGAATAGATAGATAGATTGATATAGATGTAGATAGATAGATAGACAGATTGATAGGAAGATAGCCTTTCCTCCTCCATGCCTTGCTTTGAGTATCCTAACGGCGAGGCAGAAGGTTGATAAAGAGTAAAGAGAACACACGACCACATCATTATCTTTTATGTACTCTGTTTCATAGTCAATTTTTTTTTCCCCAAGTGCAAATTGTACAAATTAGACAAATATTTCTTATCTTTCAGTTTATTTGAACATTTAGGGACCAATTTTTCAACACTTCATTTTATACTCCCTGATTGCCGTTGTAAACATTCCACTGCAATAATATTATCTTAAGTATTGTATTGTCTAAATCCAACAAAATTTACTCTCCTTAACTTGAGTCTTCCCCGTCCGAGTGTTTCATCTACTTCACTTAACTGTGTTTTATTTTACGTGGATTTTTTGGGTGTAAGGACGTTGTCTTGTGGCATGAACAGAAAGGTTTTGAGATTCGCTGGACCGGAGCTGCAAAAACAGAGCCACTCACCACCACCACCACCACACCACCACCACCACCACCACCACCACCACCAACATATTCTCACCAGGTCGTAAAAGGATGAATTTCCACCCAAAGTACCACACGAAGCTAACAATAGTAAAACATGAAGAAAAATAGTTGTCATTACCTCATTTTCAAATCACACAGGTGAGCGACGACTTAGCAAAACCACTTCTCGTTTTTGCGTGAATTACCGTAATGTGGAGTTATGTTAGACTCATTATTTGCGATTTAGGCGTCTGTTGAGGGCCGAAAAAGTAAAGAACGTGCATGTAAAAGGTATCCAAGGCCTTAGGCGACGCATAACCTCGCGCACTGCTTCACAAAACCACCTACACCACTGTTTTTGTGAGTTTCCGTTGCGAGGGAAATTCTGGCGTGCCTCAGGGCTAAGGGTCCTCCCAACCAGCCCTCTTGTGTCCTGTTTCTCACTTTCAGTAGCGCTCTTTACCCCCCCTTCCTTACCCCCAATCTCTTTCTCTTTTTTTTTTCCTCTCTCTCCCTCTCCTTCACATCCTCTTCCCCTTCCTCTTGCACATTTTATTTTCATCATCATCATCTTCCTCCTCCACCTCATCCCTCGTCCTCCTCCTCCTCCTCCTCCTCCTTCTCCTCCTCCTCCTCCTCCTTCCTCCTCCTCCTCCTCCTCCTCCTCCTCCTCCTCCTCCTCCTCCTCCTCCTCCTCCTCCTGACACCATCAAGAACCACCCCTCCGGAGAGAGTCAACTCGTTACCCTGGAGAGGTGCAGGTTCGTGTGACTTCCTCGCGGCAGCCAAACTTTGCAATGACTTCAGGATTTTCCCACGCTACCTCCCCTTTCCCCTGCCCCTGCTCCCGTCCGCTGCCTCCCCCCCCCCTCCGCCCCTCCCCATGGACCCCCGCGATGCCCTCCTCCTCTCTTCCTCCTCTTCCTCCTCCTCTTCCTCCTTTCTCTGAACTTTGCACCTGAGATTAAAAAGGTTAGTTTACCCTTGTTTACCTCGCCTCACCTTGTGTGTTTAGCGACATTAGATCAAGTAAGGAAGGGAACATTCATTGTATTTGGTTTCCTTTCTCTCATCTCTCTCTCTCTCTCTCTCTCTCTCTCTCTCTCTCTCTCTCTCTCTCTCTCTCTCTCTCTCTCTCTCTCTCTCTCGCAGGTGGTGCCTCTAGGTTCTGTGTAGTTTATGGTGATAGTGGTGGTGGTTATGATGTCAAGGGTGGTGGCCGTGGGCGTAACAATCGTAATGTTTGTGGTAGAAGTGGTGGTGGTGGTGGTGGTGGTGGTGGTGGTGGTGGTGTGGTGGTGGTATACATATTGTTGTTGCTGTTGCTGCTGCTCCTCCTGTTCGTGCTTCTCCTCCTCCTCTTCCTCCTCCTCCTCTTCCTCCTCCTCCTCCTCCTGCGCCGTCGGATTGGAAATGTGCTAATGTAACATCGATTTTCATAAAAGAGAACATGTCACAACCGGGCAATTATTGACCAATTAGCTTGACGTCGGTTGTATGCAAATTACTCGACACTATTATTAGCGATAATATGGTGAAATTCTTCCAAGATAATAATATAATAAATAGTTCATAACATGATTTTTGTAGTAAGCGTTCATGCTTGACTAATTTACTCGACTTCTTTCATTATATTTTTGACGCGTACGACGAAAGCAGATCAGGAGATGTCATATATCTGGATTTCCAAAAGGTGTTTGATAAAGTTCACTACAAATGATTTCTGAATAATTAACTGACGCATGATATCTCAGGTAACAAGGTAACATTCACAATTGGCTTCAGGACTGGCTCTGAGCGGGAACAGAGAGTGGTTGTAAACGGTGTTTCGTCTAGCTGGCTTAAGTAAAAAGTGGTGTACCCAAGAGATAGGTGCTTAATCCTGTTCTGTTTTGATATATGTTAATGAAATAGGCGATGGACTGACTCACTTTTATAACATAGATATATGCCGATGACACGAATATTGTCTATGAAGTAAATACGACACCTGATAGAGAAGCTTTGCAGTTATATCTAGATCAATTAGCTTGTTGGGTCAGTGAATGTCAAGTGAAATTCAACGTCGACAGGTGCAAAGTTTTATACATTGGAATTAACAACGATCGTGTTCAATGAATGGCCAACAACTTTCTTCAGTGAATTAGGAAAAGTATCTCCAATTCATTAGCCCTGTGGTGGGAGTTTGTGAAAATACTACCAACGTGTTCTCTGCGGATCAAAAAAGGTGATCAAAAGGGACGAAGCGAGGAGTCTGGAAAGCCCCTCCTCTGTATTCTCTCCTACAAAAAGACAAGGCACAGAAGGGAAAGTAAAATCTAGCTGAACCCTAAATGCCCTTTCTTGTCCTTGTAGTAGTAGTAGTAGTAGTAGTAGTGATAGTAGTTACACAAAAGAAACACAACGGAGGAACAAACAGCAGTGAATGATAAAACTATACACTAGACTTAATATAGTTGGTGTTGATGTTAGTGTCGGAGGTGGTGTTGATGATCGAAGTAGTAATGGAAGACGAGGAGGAGGAGGAGGAGGAGGAGGAGGAGGAGGAGGAGGAGAGAATCACCGTCGAAGTAAGAGGAAGAGGAGGAGGAGTCTGAAAAATGTGGATATGATGATGACGTCAGATTGGAGGAGGAGGAGGAGGAGGAGGAGGAGGAGGAGGAGGAGGAGGAGGAGGAAGGGCAAATATGTGTCTAGAGGGAGATGATGTGTTGAAGGGAGAAGGGCGGGAGGGAGGGAGGGAGGGAGGGAGGGAAGGATGGAGGTAGATAAAGTAAGAAAAGGAAAAAGAATTGAAGGCATTTGAAGGGAAGTGAAGGGAAGGAAATGGAAGAGAAGGTAATTGTGCTTAAGATGAAGGGAGGGAGTGAGATAAGGGAGTGATGAATTAGAAAGAGAGAGAGAGAGAGAGAGAGAGAGAGAGAGAGAGAGAGAGAGAGAGAGAGAGAGAGAGAGAGAGAGAGAGAGAGAGAGAGAGAGAGAGAGAGAGAGAGAGATTCCTTTCACTTTGTCTATGTAATGTTGTTTTATATAATTGAATATAATTTCAAACCTTTTTTTTCATATATTAAAGATCGATTATAGCCTTGTATAGATGTGTTGTATCTTTTAAGTGGATAATGTAGTGATCTCTCTCTCTCTCTCTCTCTCTCTCTCTCTCTCTCTCTCTCTCTCTCTCTCTCTCTCTCTCTCTCTCTCTCTCTCTCTCTCTCTCTCTCTCTCTCTCTTTCTCTGCATATATAGAAGACTAGTCAACTTTTTTTCATTTCATCATTATTATTATTATTTCTTTTTATTGGTTGGCCTTCCTGGAACAGTCAACGTTACGCCCACCTGTGTGTGTGTGTGTGTGTGTGTGTGTGTGTGTGTGTGTGTGTGTGTGTGTGTGTGTGTGTGTGTGTGTGTGTGGGGCGTGATTCCTGTATACCTCACCAGCAGATTACTCATACATATTTAAATTTCTGTTTGATCCTTTGTCTCCTTAAAAATTACACTCATACAATATTGGATTTATATTTTTGACCATAAGGTGGATTTTTTAATTTTATTTATTTCGTAGTTCTAAGATTAAACTTCATAACTTTCATTTCACCCACCTCTCTCTCTCTCTCTCTCTCTCTCTCTCTCTCTCTCTCTCTCTCTCTCTCTCTCTCTCTCTCTCTCTCTCTCTCTCTCTCTCTCTCTCTCTCTCTCTCTCTCTCTCTCTCTCTCTCTCTCATTTGCGTAAAGTGTTTGTATTTTCTGATTTATGTGATTTTTTACTCCTCAAAATAGCTATCCAAGAAATAAATAATTGATGTAAGAGACTCTAATGAACGCTTACACACTCGGGAGAAATATAGCTTTTCTTCTTAGGTTTTTTTTTATTATTATTTTTTTTTGTGTGTGTGTGTGTATGTGTGTGTGTGTGTGTGTGTGTGTGTGTGTGTGTGTGTGTGTGTGTGTGTGTGTGTGTGTGTGTGTGTGTGTGTGTGTGTGATATTATGACAAACCTTTCTCTCTCTTTTCTATCACCCACACGACACGATCCTTAGTATTTATTTTTCTTCACACCAAAGGAAAAATAAAAAGAGGAAAAGTGTCTTCCTTTCATACAAGAGAAGCGCAGAAAATCCTCATTAACTCGCATTTATCTAAACCAAAACGTAAATTCTTTTGATATACCATTTTAAATCAAAGAACAGAGAGAGAGAGAGAGAGAGAGAGAGAGAGAGAGAGAGAGAGAGAGAGAGAGAGAGAGAGAGAGAGAGAGAGAGAGAGAGAGAGAGAGGCGAGAGTGCGCGTAGTTGTAATACGTGTTAGGAAAACCAAATAGTACTTTTCACCTCCAAGGAATCAAGTCTTGTAATGTCTATCTTTGGGTTTGAGGTGAGTAGACATACTTCCTAGGGTTAAATACAGGCTTAGGATGCTGCGGGACCAGGCTAAGGGGGGAAGGCGGACCGTGGGATGGGCAGGTGTTAAAATTATAGGTGTGAGGCGGATAAAGTGTTAAGAAGACTAGAATTTAAGGACCACGTGTATGAAGAACAGGTGTTTGAGAAGACAGGTAAAAGGTGAAGGAAGTGTTAGCAGAGAGAGAGAAAGAGAGAGAGAGAGAGAGAGAGAGAGAGAGAGAGAGAGAGAGAGAGAGAGAGAGAGAGAGAGAGAGAGAGAGAGAGAGAGAGAGAGAGAGAGAGAGAGAGAGAGAGAGAGAGAGAGTACAGACAGAATAGACAAACAGTAACACGAACAAACAACCAAAACAAACACAACACACACACAGACAAACAAACAACTCACACATCCATCCTTCATCATTCCAGACACGTACAAACAAACACACAAACATACATACATACCATAAGGGAGGGAAAGGGAGACAGGTATGTATGCAATGAGGCAGGTGTTTGAGGGAGACAGGTGCGAGGCAGGCAGATGGGTGGTATGCAGGACAGGTGATGTGCGGGAGGGAGAGACCAGATTATGTTCGTTATTTCTCATACCTCCTTGTGGTTAGCCAACGATACCTTACATGTGGTAGGGAGGACAAGATGTTATGAGAAGACCAGTAGAGGCAGGGAAGAGGAGTATAGTAAAGTAAGGGTTAATAGGGGTGAGATAAGGTGAGGTAATTATGTTGAGGTAAGGTAAGGTGTAGGTGTGTGTGTGTTACGGTGTGCATTGTGCGATGTATGAATGTGTTTGTATGGCGCAATGGGTGTTTTATGGGTGTTGTGTTTTTATGTAAGACAAGTGTTTGTTTGGGGTGAAGGAGATACTGTAGGGAGGGAAAAAAAGTGGGTCAGCATGGAGCAGGTATGTTGGATAGAAGAAATTTACGTGTTTTGTGAGATTTTATCCGATGCAGGTGTGTGTGTGTGTCTGGCGAGAGAGAGAGAGAGAGAGAGAGAGAGAGAGAGAGAGAGAGAGAGAGAGAGAGAGAGAGAGAGAGAGAGAGAGAGAGAGAGAGAGAGAGAGAGAGAGAGAGAGAGTGAAAGGTGTGAATGCTGCTGGAAGAAAGGTCGTCCATGACAGGTGTAACTCTTTCTATCGCTCGCGGTGTTGCTGCACTCATAGCCAGTAACCTTTATGCTGCAACACACTTATGCAACACAACTACGGGAAGGGATGCTCACCCTCCCTCCCCCTCCCTGTGACCCTCCCTCCCCCTCCTTGTGACCCTCCCTCCCCCTCCTTGTGACCCTCCCCTCCCCCCACTGGTAGGACTCCTGTGCCATAAACTACACATTTCTGTAACCTTATACTTAGAAATCCCTCGTATCGAGTCTTCCTCCTCCTTTGCCTCTCCTCCTCCTCCTCTACCCTCCTCCTCCTCCTCCTCCCCTCCTCCCCTCCTCTCCTCAGGTAATTGTCCACCAAATTGCCCAAGGCCAAAGGTAGTGTTTTTGGGGAGACCTGTGAGCGGGGCGTTACGTGGGTCAACTCGCTGATAATCTCGCCTCTCACGCTCAACCTCCAGATACTCATTTCACCTCATGTTGCAGGGGATCGCGGGTGAGGAGGCATAGCTGACGCACGCACGGACGCCTCCATGGAACCTGTCTAAAAAGTGGTGAGTAACAATCTCGCAGCGGCCGTATCACTTGCAAATGAGCAGAACACAGGTGTCTACCTCGCCGCGTCACTCTGGCGCCGCGAAGGATGCCAGCACGCGCCACTCTACTCCTTCCTCGTCTTCTTCTTCCCGCCCCTCATGTCCACATACTCTTTGGCTGCCAACTATCTGCCTGGCCGAGTGTCTCTCTTACTCCCTCATTTATCCTGGAATGCTGGAGGGCCGTGGTATCCTGCAGGGGCGGGTCTGGATAGGGTCGATGTTGGTTGTAAAGGGGACGGCAACATCCTCCAACGAGCCAGTCTCCTAGGCGCCTGGAGCCTCAGGTTGCCAGCGACTATTTTTCATCCTCCTTAAGGTTTATCCGGGACCCGACTTTCTCCTTCCACACTGTATACGTAAAGGAAGACATAGGGAAAGAATCTTGTATGTAAAGTTAACAGTAATCCGTTCATGGTGTTTAGTGGCAGGTGGGGCCACGAGGTGAAGGGGAGGCGGTGGGTGGTGTTAGAATCGAGGTTGTGGCGGTGGCGGCGGTCGGAGACAGGTGGCGCAAGGTGAAGCCGTGGCTAGCGACTCCCCAGCATTACATGAGAGGCTTTGCCCTTATATAGGAATTTCCTGAACAATTAGCCATAGTTAGGAGCCGGGCCATATTAGCAGGGGGGAGGGGGTTCCACTAGCACCCCCCACCCCAGCATGAGTGTGACCTGCCTACCCCTGCCCCCCTGAAGCCTGCAATAGCCTGTAGAAGTAAAAGGAGAAGGAGGAAGAGGAGGAGGAGGAGGAGGAGGAGGAGGAAGAAGAGGAGGAGGAGGGTTTGTAACACATCTTCAGAATTCCATTGTTATTCTGACTGGGAAAGTTGTTGGTGTTGGTGGTGGTGATGGCTCTAGTAGTGGTGGTGATGGTGGTAGTGGTAATGATGATACGAGAACCGGTGGAGATAGTGATTATGGTGTTGGTAGTGGTGGTGGTGATGGTATTGACAGGGATCGGGTTTCTGGTGGTGGTGGTGGTTGTGGTGATGATAGTACTCGTGGTGATGGTAGTGGTGGTGGTGGATATAATAGTACTAATGATAGTAGTGGTTATTATAGTGATGGTACGAGGCAAAGGGGAGTTATAGCGGTGATGGTGGTTGTGGTGATGTTGGTAGTACTGGTGATGATCGTTATAGTGATAGTGACGATGATAGTGGTGGTGGTGATAGTGAAGGTAGAAGTAGTAGTAGTGGTGGTGATGGTGGTGGCGGCGCGTGTACCCTACAGTACCCCTCACCTGGCGGGGTACAACCTGCCCCTAACAACGACAGGTGCCCAGGTGACCATGCCTTGCCTTGCCCTGCACCTGTGGGGAGGAACGTGATTGGTTGTGTGTGTCTTATGTGCTGATGGAGGGAAAGGTAGTGATGGTGGTGGTGGTGGTGGTGGTGGTGGTGGTAGAGAGGATGGAAGGGAGATGTGAAGGAAATTAAGTAAACATTATATTTCAGTGTTGTATCTTCGTTCTCGTCTCACATCACTTGGGTTCTTTCTCCTTGCAGTTTGGGGGTATTTTATTGCGCCTCTTTTTCTTCCTCCTCCTCCTCCTCCTCCTCCTCCTCCTCCTCCTCCTCCTCCTCCTCCTCCTCCTCCTCCTCCTCCTCCTCCTCCTAACTTTTTACATTTTTCACTACATTCCACAGTGCACATGAAATTTTGTACCGACAACGTGTGTGTGTGTGTGTGTGTGTGTGTGTGTGTGTGTGTGTGTGTGTGTGTGTGTGTGTGTGTGTGTTTAGGTGTTTTGAATTACTACTTTTCTACTTTTATCATTACTACTACTACTACTACTACTACTACTACTACTACTACTACTACTACTACTACTACTACTACTACAACTACTACTACTGTTACTTCTACTACTACTACTACTACTACTACTACTACTACTACTACTACTACTACTACTACTACTACTGTTACTTCTACTACTACTACTACTACTACTTCTACTACTACTACTACTACTACTACTACTGTTACTTCTACTACTACTACTACTACTACTACTACTACTACTACTACTACTACTACTACTACTACTACTACTACTACTACTACTACTACTGTTACTTCTACTACTACTACTACTACTTCTACTACTACTACTACTACTACTACTTCTACTACTACTACTACTACTACTACTACTACTACTACTACTACTACTACTACTACTAGCACTACTACTACTACTACTACTACTGTTACTACTACTTCTACTACTACTACTACTACTACTACTACTACTACTACTACTACTACTACTACTACTACTACTACTACTACTACAACTATTATTATCCCACAAGAAACTCAAGAAATATATATGTGTAAAATAAGTAAATGTTCCTTAAATTTGCGTTCAGCGTCACATTGCATCGTTCACGTCCTTCCATTATAGGTCAGAAAAGAATATCATCCTCCTCCTCTGTCCCAAGCATTAAGATGAGTCCGGTTCCAGAGGCGTGAAGGATACCTCGATCTTGGCCTGAGGGGGGGTGTCATGGAGAGTAGAGGAACGGTTTCTCTCCCTTCCCTCCCTTCCCTCCCTTCCCTTCCCTTCCTTCATACCCTTCCTTCTCTCTCTCTCTCTCTCTCTCTCTCTCTGGTTCTTGCCTTCTTTTCCTGATCTTATATTATCTCTGCCTTAGCGTGGAGTGTGTGTGTTTTTCTCTCTCTTTCTTTTTTTTATTATCTCGAGTTTTTTTTTTCTTCATTCGCTATGATTCTTTTTTTCATACTTTTTTTTTATTTCCTCCTTTTTTTTTCTCTCTCAATCTGTAGTTTTTCTTTATTCGCTATCATTCCTTCTTTCATATGTCCTTCTCTTCCTCTTTCTTATTCATCCTTTTCTCCTTCTCCCTCTTTTTTCCTTCTCTTCCTCTTTCTTATTCATCCTTTTCTCCTTCTCTCTCTCTTTCCTTCCTCCTTATTCGGAGTATTTTTTTAGTTACATTTTTTTTTTATTCGAAATTTCTGTCTTTTTTTTTTTGTTTACCTTTTCTTGTGACTGTTTAACGCTTTCCAACCAGTTTTTTTTCTTCTTCTTCTTTACCTCCTTCTATGTATGTATTTTATTTTCAAGGCAAGAAAAATGTAATAAAAAACGAAGAAAAAAAATCAATGAAAAAAAAAGAAAAACACCGATGCATTAATGACACACACACACACACACACACACACACACACACACACACACACACACACACACACACACACACACACACACACACACACACACTGACCTACTTCCTCTTAGTGAAATGCAATTACATACCACAAGCTTTCTCCCTCATTGCCTCATTTTCATCCCCTACCAACCTCTTCCTCCTTACTGTATTATTTTTTCTTATGTATTTCCTCCCCAAACAACATTATCACTGCTATTGTTTTACCGTGATTCGACCCTCGCAATGTAACACTTCTCCAGCACCCAGAAAGTTTACTTATTGTTAACTGTGTCAAGGTTATGAAACACTTACTTGAATGATATTGTTAAGGTGATTTTTTTCTATTTTGTGGTTTTGTTATGGGTGTGCTGCCACCTTCTTTTTTTTTTTTTTTCTTTGGGCAGTTTGTGTCCTCCCTTAAAACGCCTTTCCCGACGGATTCACGTGATGATAATAATAATAATAGTGATGATTATACTACTACTACTACTAATAATAATAATACTAATGATAATAGTAATAGCAATAATAATAGTAAAAATAATAGTAATAATGATGATAATAATAACAATAATAATAAAAACAATAATAATAATAGTAATAATACTAATACTAATAATATAATGATACAAATATTATTACTATTATTATCATTATTATTATTATTATTATTATTATTATTATTATTATTATTATTATTATTATTATTATTATTATTATTATTATCATTATCATTATTGTAATTATAATTTGTATCATTAACGTTGTTTATGTTACTGTTGTTGTTGGTATTGTCATGATCCATCGTGTCCAAATTGATAAGAAAAAGAGTATTCGACAATTGATCTGGTCTCAATCTGTGTGTGTGTGTGTGTGTGTGTGTGTGTGTGTGTGTGTGTGTGTGTGTGTGTGTGTGTGTGTGTGTGTGTGTGTGTGTGTGTGTGTGTGTGTGTGTGTGTGTGTGTGTGTGTGTGTGTGTGTGTGTGTGCGTGTGTGTGCTTATCAGTCTCTAAATATGACCATTTGCTTGCTCTCTTGCCTTCCCACCTATTTCCTTTCTCTCATTTTCTCTCCTCACCTCTCCTCTCTTTTCCCTCTCTTTTCCTCAGCTATTCTTCTATATCCATTTCTCTATTTTTATCTCTATTACTCTCTTCTCTTAGTCCTCTTCATGTCCTCTTATTTTCCTCGCGTCTATTCTTCTTTCATCTTCTCTCCTACCATATCTCTCCTCCTCTCTTTTCCTCTTCACTTTTATCCTATCCTATCCAGCCTTATTCTCTCCTTTCCAGTTCTGTATTCTCTCTCTGTCTCCCTCTTCTTCTCTCCTCTCCTCTCCTCTCCTCTCCTCTCCTCTCCTCTCCTCTCCTCTCCTCTCTCTTCTCCTCTCCTCCCTTCTCTCCTCCTCCAACCACGCAATGATTACCATTTTCTCTCCATATATCCATTTCTTCCCTCCACCAACCTCCACACATTACCATTTTACCTCCCTCCACCCCTTACCCCCCCTCCTCTCTCTCTCTCTCTCTCTCTCTCTCTCTCTCTCTCTCTCTCTCTCTCTCTCTCTCTCTCTCTCTCTCTCTCTCACCCCTCCCCCCCCTCCCTCCCCACACGAATTAGCCTGACTCTTCCAGGTAGATTCTTGCCTCACTTGTGGCTGCTCCTCCCCACTGAAAATTACCTGAGGGTGTGAGAGGTCGTGTTTTTGTCACCTTGTGGGCCACTCCTAATGGGCCCTAAAGATGGACCTCTGAAAGTAGGGTACAGTGGGCCTCAGACTTGCTGGTTGTCTTTTCTTTTTATTGTTTTTATTTTGTTTTATTTTTGTTTTTCTATTTTTGTTTCCCTTGGTTTTCTTTTCTATTTTTTTTAATTTTATCTTTTTGTTTGTGTGTGTGTGGGTGTGTTCTGTTTTTGGTTTTATTTTTAGTGTTTGTTGCTGTTATCATTGTTGTTTATGTTTGTGTGTCTCTCTCTCTCTCTCTCTCTCTCTCTCTCTCTCTCTCTCTCTCTCTCTCTCTCTCTCTCTCTCTCTCTCTCTCTCTCTCTCTCACACACACACACACACGCACAGACACAAAATAGTACCTTTCCGTACCAGAGGGAGACAGACTCGTGCATGGAATACTGACGAAGACGCTGACGGTGACGCCCCAATTAGTCTGTGGAAAGTAGACAAAAAAAGCAGCTGTCATGCGAAGCGGCGTGAAGCTGGTATGAGTCTTGTATTATTATTTTATGTTAGACTGAAAAGAAATACTGTCTCGGTTACTCCTCTTATATATGTTTTCTTTTGTGTGTGTGTGTGTGTGTGTGTGTGTGTGTGTGTGTGTGTGTGTGTGTGTGTGTGTGTGTGTGTGTGTGTGTGTGTGTGTGTGTGTGTGCTGTATTTTGTGTTGCTGTAGTTTTGTAATACGTATGAATAAATAAAAAAAAACTTAGATAATCTGAGTGAACAGAGAGACAGATAGAGGCGTAGATTGAAAGAAAGATGTGAAATAGTTAATGTAAAGTAGCTAGTGAGAATGGAGGTGAGGAAAGAGAGTAGAGAAGGAGTAGAGGGACTGAAGGATGAGATGAGTCAGAATGAGAGGGAGGTGGAAAAACCAAAACACTTGTTGGAGAGGAGGCAAGAAAGAAGACAGAAGAGAGAAGACTGCGAGAGAGACAAAGAGGAGATAAGAATGATATAATGATGGGTAAGCTGGGAGGAGATAGAAGTCAGTGGTTAGACGAAGAGAGGAAAAAAAATAAATT
>JAPQNM010000021.1:5543028-5545528 GCA_029783475.1 Metacarcinus magister | reverse complement strand
ATTTGGGTCCTTTAATTTAATGGACTCGAAGCCTTGAAAGATAACTATTGTCTTTTTCTATCTATTTTTTTTTCTTTTCTCCCTTTTTTTTCATTTTTTTTATATTTCCTTTTTAAATGTTCCTGATTCTTATTTTTGTGTTTTTTTTGGGGGGGGGCAGTGATGAGTTGATTTTTAGTGTGTGTGTGTGTGTGTGTGTGTGTGTGTGTGTGTGTGTGTGTGTGTGTGTGTGTGTGTGTGTGTGTGTGTGTGTGTGTCATGCTGTGTGTGGTTTTTTTCTCTTTCTTTCTTTGGTTCGCGGCAGGAAATGCTTTAGTTGATGTTTGTGTTGCATGATGAAGCTGTGTTTTTGTTCTCGTAATGAGTTCCTGTCCTCATTTTTTGGCCAATTTTTTATTCTCTTTTCAAGGCTGCTTTGATTTTCTCTGTTAGTATTATCATTAGCGGTAGTACGTGCTAAAAATACTACTACTATTACTACTACTACTACTACTACTACTACTACTACTACTACTACTACTACTACTACTACTACTACTGCTACTTTAAGGCAATTTCTGAGAACTTCAAGAACGTGTAAAAGTCATCACCGTGCACATGTCAGTTGAATTAATGCAGAACAATGTGTTTTAACTAATGCAGGTCGTCAGTACGTGATTGAAGGAACACTTTTGGCTCTTGGGAACGTACGATTAGTCAAGATAATGTGAAGGTAAAGACAAGACACGAGGGAAAAGAATAAATGGAGAAGGTTCGGCAAAAAAAAATGTAGTAAAAAGTATGAGGAATGAGAGGAAAGGAAAATTAATAGAATAGAAGTGTTTAACAGGGAGAGAGAGAGAGAGAGAGAGAGAGAGAGAGAGAGAGAGAGAGAGAGAGAGAGAGAGAGAGAGAGAGAGAGAGGATGAGAGAGAGAGAGAGAGAGAGAGAGAGAGAGAGAGAGAGAAAATGATAGGTTTCGGAACATTTCAGTACCGTCACAACAACAACAACAACAACAACAACAACAACAACAACACTGTAGGCCCATCACCCTCCTAATTTGCATATCACCCTGGAACTCACTCGCCCAAACATCCTTTCTTATATGAGAGAGAGAGAGAGAGAGAGAGAGAGAGAGAGAGAGAGAGAGAGAGAGAGAGAGAGAGAGAGAGAGAGAGAGAGAGAGAGAGAGAGATTTAATGGATTTTAAATGTGTACATGTTTTTCAGTTGTTGTTTTCATCTTTATTGTTGTGGTTGTTGTTGTTGTTGTTGTTGTTGTTGTTGTTGTTGTTGTTGTTGTTGTTGTTGTTATTGTTGCTATAAACCAATGCAGCTTATTTAACTAATTAGCATTTACTACAACACACACACACACACACACACACACACACACACACACACACACAGACAATGGAGCTACACGGATGTTTCAAGTGTGTGTGTGTGATTGTGTATGTGTGTGTGTATGTGTGGGTGTGTGTGTGTGTGTGTGTGTGTGTGTGTGTGTGTGTGTGTGTGTGTGTGTGTGTGTGGGTGTGTGTATCAAAACGATGTCCTATACTACCCGCTTGGCTGTGTTAAATTTCAAGGGGAGAGAGAGTGAGGGAGGGGGGGAGGGAGGGTGAGAGGGGAGTGGAGATAGAGAGAAGAGAACAAGTAGCAGAGGAGAGGAAGAAAGGAAGAAAGGAAGCAGTTAGAAGAAATTGGATAAAGGGATAGATGAGAAAAAGAATAGGAGGATAAAAGAGAAATGAGAGACAGGGAGTTAAGACTTGAGGTAGAACTTAGTAGAGAGGAAGGGACTGGAGTGTGTTGTGGAGGATTAGTGTTGGAGATGCAGGTAGGGAGGGGTGAAGGGAGGCAAGGGAAGGAGGAGGAGGTGTAGGAGCAATGAGTAGGAGGGAGTAGGCAGCTATCTAGTCGAACTTACATAGCAATTTCATCTCAGGAATCTAAACCTCCATTACACTGGTATTAGTAGTATATCTCCTCCCCCCCCCCTCTACCTCCTTCTTGTTCCTTCTCCCATCTCCATCTTCTCCTCCTCTTCCTCTTCTTCCTCCAGTTATCCTTTACTTTCCTATGTTCCTCTCTTCTTAATATTTATCTCTATATCTCCACCACTTTATCTCACACATCATCTCTCCCCTTTCTTATTTTTTATTTTCCTTCCATCTTCTCCGTTATCTCACTCCCTCACTTTTAATACCTGTTCTCTGTGTCTCCCTCTTTTTTTTTCTTCTCTTATTCCCATCTGCCATTCATCTATTCCTCTCATACCTGATCTTTATCCACCTTTCTCTGCTCTCACTCTTTAACCCCCTTTCTCTATCTTTCCTCTTTCTCTCCCTTTTTCCTGCACTCCCTCCCATGTATTTACCTGTAGTCAACATACCAGTGTCAGATGCATAGATGTCTCACCTGGATGGAAATTGATGTCTGTCCTTACCTGGTAAATATATGCATACAATTTTACCGCAATTCTGTCCATGAGTATGTGATGTGTGTCCAGAAAA
>JAPQNM010000021.1:5530528-5538028 GCA_029783475.1 Metacarcinus magister | reverse complement strand
TTGTTTACGTTCTTTGATTATGTGTTATTTTGTATTCAATGTTGTTTATAGTTTACCTTCTTTCCTCATTTTCCTTCTTTTCCTCCTCCTCCTCTTCCTCCTCCTCCTCCTCCTCCTCCTCCTCCTCCTCCTCCTCCTCCTCCTCCTCCTCCTCCTCCTCCTCCTCCACCGCCTCTTCATTGACAAGAGAAAATTAGACTCACTTAACTGATACTGAAACGTTATCTTTGTGTTGCTTGAAGAGGAACAAACACTTCGTCCTTCATGCCACGCCCTTGAAGCAGTCCTTGACACTCATCCTTGACACGCCCTTGACGGCCCATCACGCCCTTCCAACCTCACTTCCATTAAGGTCCAAAAATTGAAATCTATACTTTTATCTTTTTTTATATATTTTTTTCTTCTTCTTGGAGCCATATCATTGACAGGCCTTTAGTGTGTGTGTGTGTACGTGTGTGTGTGTGTGTACGTGTGTGTGTGTGTGTGTGTGTGTGTGTGTGTGTGTGTGTGTGTGTGTGTGTGTGTGTGTGTGTGTGTGTGCTTCGAGGTATCAAGTTACGTCTACGTTTGGTGTTGGAAGAAAAAAAAATCATAAAATTGCCGCTGGAGTATATTTAGAATTTGTTTACTTCTTGCCGCTGTATTCCTTTTGTTCTGCGTCTTTGTTTTGTTTGTTTATTAATTTGTTTGGAGAGTTGTTTGTTTTCTGCTTCATTGTTTCTTATTTGTTTTATCTGTTTTTTCATTGTTTTTCCTTCCTTTGTTGTGGATTCCATTGTTTATCTTGTTTGTTTGTTTGTTTATAGTGTGGATGTTGGCTTTATTGATTAGTTTTTTTGTTTGTTTGTTTGTTATTTACTTTATTAGAATGATCGTTCACCAGTTTGTTTATTTTTGTTTGGGTTGTGATTGCCTGTTTGTTTCTTTCTTTGTTTTATTGTTTATTTAACTTATTTTCATCATATACACGTCTATTTGTTTATGTATATTCACTGTAATTGTTTCATATATATTTTGTTTATATCGTTGTTTATATCATTTATTTATCCGTGCTAGTTGCTAACCATCACGATTTGTTTGTTTGACAGTTTATTTGTTTACATTGTGGTTACTAAATTAATCTCATTGTTTGTTCTCGAGTATTCATTTAGATTGCAACTTGTTTATACGTTTTCTTTTGGTTGTTTGTTCTAGTTTGTGGCTCGCGTTGCTTTTGTTTGTTTTCTGAAGCAGTCCAGTGTGTTGGCCGCTCTCAAGGTCATTCAGCAAGGCAGTGAGTGGTTCATGGTAGGAATGTTAAATCAAACCATGTGAATATGTTCTTTTTTTTCCTATCCTCTATATGTCTTCCTTCCTTTGTTCATTCTTATAAGCAACAGACACACACACACACACACACACACACTTCCACACACACATTCTCTCTCTCTCTCTCCTCTCTCTCTCTCTCTCTCTCTCTCTCTCTCCTCTCTCTCTCTCTCTCTCTCTCTCTCTCTCTCATTCTCTCCATGTATTTATCTAATTTACGTTTATTTTCATCTACTTTTATCTCTCATTCATCTCTCCTCATCATCTTCATTTCTTTTTATTCACTCACGAGACAATTTTCCTTATCTTTCCCTCCTTCTTCCCTCCCTCTCCCTCCTTCCCCATCATCATCATCATTATATCTTCTTTCCCTCCTCCCTCTGCCCCTCCACAAGATGTATGGGAGGGAGAGAAGGGACAGAAAAACATAACAGCAGGTCGACCGTATCATGGTGGGGGAGACAGAGAGAGAGAAAGAGAGAGGAAGAGAGAGGGAAAAAATGAAAATAAAAACGCTATTCTTTTGTGTTATGTGGCCGCCAAGATGCAGGACTCCGACACTTGCCTCTTGTAACTGCTAACACGTGTTTCAAGGGAGGAGGGAGGAGGGAGGGGGACTCAACCGTGTTATATAAGAAGTATATGTGTGTTTTATCTCTATTCACTTGGTTAGTAGCCGTTAGGAGCAGGGAAAGAGGAGAAGAGAGTTAGCGTGGCATATTCTTCATTTGTTTTCAGATGCGGTGTTGTGGCTTTGATCTGCTATTGGTTAGGTTAGAGTGTCGTGTTCCTGAGACGTGTTTGAAGAGGCGAGGAAAACAAGTGAACGTCTCCAGAGCGTAAGGAGGAGTTGTTTATGAATGTGTTATGATGTAAGTATGCAATAAAGCCAGAGAGAGAGAGAGAGAGAGAGAGAGAGAGAGAGAGAGAGAGAGAGAGAGAGAGAGAGAGAGAGAGAGAGAGAGAGAGAGAGAGAGAGAGAGAGAGAGTCAATGAAAAGTAAACTAAAAAAAAACGATGTGGAGAAACAAAGAACAGTGAGAATGTAGCATAATGACGCTTAAATATATGACAAAGACCAGTAAATGACACGTATCTAAGAAAAGAAAAATATATATATAGAAAAATAAACTTGAAGAAAGAAAAAAAGAAATATTGAAGAAAAACTACCACCACCATTAACCACCACCACCACCACCACCACCACCACCATTACCACCACCACCACCATTACCACCACCACCACCACCACCACCATTACCACCACCACCACCATTACCACAACCACCACCATTACTACCACTATCATCACCACTATTCTCTTGGTGTTTTAAGATATCTCATCCGTGTTACCTCCAATTTTCAAGGTCAGTTAGGATATGTGTAGGAGTATTAGAGAGAGAGAGAGAGAGAGAGAGAGAGAGAGAGAGAGAGAGAGAGAGAGAGAGAGAGAGAGAGAGAGAGAGAGAGAGAGAGAGAGAGAGAGAGAGAGAGAGAGAGAGAGAGAGAGAGAAACTTATTTTTCAAGTGAGCTCTTTCTTTCCTTAACTTATATTGCTTTTTAACAGTTTATTTTGTTTTCGTCGTCGTTGTTGTTGTTGTTTTTTATTGTTGTTGTTGTTGTTGTTGTTGTTTATTGTTGTTGTTGTTTTTGCAGTTGTTATATATCACTACATTCTTATATTTTTATGAAATAGTAGTAGTAGTAGCAGTAAGAATAGTAATAGTTTTAGTATTAATATTAGTAGTTGTAGTAGTAGTAGTAGTAGTAATAATAGTAGTAGTAGTAGTAGTAGTAGTAGTAGAAGTAGTAGTAGTAGTAATAGTAGTAGTAGTAGTAGTAGTAGCAGCAGCAGCAATAGTAGTAGTAGTGGTGGTGGTGGTGGTGGTGGTCAACTATTTTTCATATCCCAGCCTCGTCGTCGTCATCTTATTAGGTTTGGTTAGTGCGGTCAAAACATTATTATTTACTGTTGTTACGCACGACAAGCCGGAGTACTGTACGCCATTTCATTGTTCATCTCATTAGTGTGCGTGAGGGTGTGTTGGGGCTGCGTGGAGGGGCTGTGTGGGGGGAGGGAGGGAGGGAGAGAAGGAGGGAGAAGGAGGGAGGGAGGGAACAAGAGGGTAGTGGTTAAACTCGGTTTCGTCGGAGATTTGAACACGCGACAAGACTAAGCGTTCTCTCTCTCTCTCTCTCTCTCTCTCTCTCTCTCTCTCTCTCTCTCTCTCTCTCTCTCTCTCTCTCTCTCTCTCTCTCTGATCCGATCTTCTCTCTCTTTCTTCCCTTTTTAGAGGAAATCTGAAGTACTCTTTATGGCTGAGGCGAAGGAGGGAGGTTTGTTTACATTACGGCTCCCTCCTCTTTGTTTATGTTTTGGTATGTCTTGGTCTTGTGTTTGTCTTGGTTGGTACGGAGGTTATTAAGCTTGTTTTCTTTCATGCTTTTTTTTTTCTTCTTCTTTATCCTTATCGTGAGCGTTGCGTGAGGGGCGCCTGATGAGTGTGTGTGTGTGTGTGTGTGTGTGTGTGGGTGTGTGTGTGTGCGTGTGTGTGTGCGTGTGTGTGTGTGTGTAGGTGTTGGTGATGTGTGGGTGCACTTGTAATATATATTATCTCTCTCTCTCTCTCTCTCTCTCTCTCTCTCTCTCTCTCTCTCTCTCTCTCTCTCTCTCTCTCTCTCTCTCTCTCTCTCTCTCTCTCTCTCTCTCTCTTTCGGTTGCCCTTCTATATGTCCTGGTTGTTTCTCCTTCTTTGTCGTTCCTCCCTTTCCTTCCCTTCCTCTACCCTCCCTCCTTTCCCTCCCTCCCTCTTTTTCCTCCCTCTCGTGTCCCTCGTCCCAGCTGTTGGTTCGCCTCAGGTTGATGGTGGTGTAGCTGGCCCCCGCCTGGCCACCCCTATGGCCCCGGGCACAGTAACTCAACTCTACCCAGTAACCCACACCCACCCGCCCCACCCTGCCCCTCCAACCCCCCACCACCACTCACAACCACCCCACCACCACTCACAACCCCACAACCCCCTAACCCCTGTCTGTTCCGAAGCCTCCCTGCCTCCTCCTCCTCCTCCTCCTCCTCCTCTTCTTCTTCTCTCTAGCTTGTTATGTCATTTTGTAGTTTGTGTTTTATTCGTCGAGTGTGTTTTGTTGTGTCCAAGCCTGTCGTGCCTTTTTCTCAAGTCTTTTGTATCGTCCCTCAGCCTGTTTGTCCTCCCCTCAGTCTGTTGTGTCATTCTTGTTTTCCTCTTTTATCATTCTTTTTTTAGCCTTTTGTCCATCTTTCTCCTCGTGTCATTCCCTTTATTTTGTTTTAGCCTTACTGTGGGACTTTGCTGTTTGTTTATGTGTGTGTCTGTTGTGCTTTTCCTATTATTATTATTCGTTCAGTTTATTATTATTCATGAAATGTTAAGAGTCATTCCATGCAATTAAGTCTTTTTCCGCACCTTATCTCGCCCATTATGCATTCAATTTCCCTTGTTTTTACCATTCTATTTTAGTCTTAACCTCAACTACTTTGTCATTAACGTAGCTTTTTTTTTCTCCCTGCCTTCCCCTTAGCCTCCCTCCCTCCCTGTACCGTACACCCACCCTGCCTCACCACCCTGCCTCGCCTCCACCCTGCCTCACCTCACCTCGCCTCCTCCTCCCTGCCATCTCATCTCCGTCAGCTTGTGTCCCGTCAACCAAAGCCGCAAATTGACTCCATCAACTTCACTTTGTAAGAAAAAGTTTGTCCCTAACAAAACCTTGCACGAGACACTCCGATATTGGGTTGTTTACTTTAATCGACTTGCTTTACTTTCTTTCCTTCCTTGATTTGTTTTCCGAGAGAGAGAGAGAGAGAGAGAGAGAGAGAGAGAGAGAGAGAGAGAGAGAGAGAGAGAGAGAGAGAGAGAGAGAGAGAGAGAGTAGCCAAGTGTAAACTAACGGGGTGGAAGTCAAGTATCAACATAACACACGACCCCATCCCTTCCCCTCCTTTCCCCTCCCTTCCCTCCCTCCCTCCCTCCCTCCCTCCCTCCCTCATCTCATCTCATCTCCCTCTCGCGTAGAAGGTGAATAAAGAGCTTGTCTGCAGGAGGCGATACAGAGCGATACAGTGCGTGACATGTCTGGCTACAGAGAGGAGGGGGAGGAGGAGGAGGAGGAGGAGGAGGAGGAGGAGGAGGGAGGACGAGGAGGAGGAGAAGGACGCGGGTGTTGGTGGTGGATAGGGGAGCATTAGGGACAGGGTAGGCAGGGGGGGGGGCGGGTCTGGTGGCAGGGGAGGCGTGACACAGATACAGGAGGTGAAGTGCTGGTAGGGAGGGAGGAAGGGGAAGGGAGGGAAGGGAAGGGATGGAGGGAGGGAGGGAGATGCGCTTTGTCCTGCGGCTAGTGTCTTCCTCACGCTCTCTGCTACTGTTTCATCGTGGTTCCTCCCCCCCTCCCGCCCTTCTCTCCCCCTCCTTCCCTTCCCTCCCTCCCTTCCCTCCCTCTCCCTCCAATCTCTTTGTTTCCAAGGGCTTCTATTGTGGTGAGATCACTTACTCTTTAGTGTAGAGGTAGAGAGCGTGTTACTCTCTCTCTCTCTCTCTCTCTCTCTCTCTCTCTCTCTCTCTCTCTCTCTCTCTCTCTCTCTCTCTCTCTCTCTCTCTCTCTCTCTCTCTTCTCTTTTATGGATGGTTTTTATAGTAATTTTATTCGTTCCCAAAATCATCGCATTTATTTTTTATTAGTGTCAAGTATTTATAGTTTTTTTTTTCCACTGTACCATTAATATTTATTTATGTGCAATATATATATTTTTTTATCATCATACAACTAGATTTTCTTCCTTGATCTGATGTTCTCATTCCTTCTTCCTCCTCTTGTTCTCCTCCTTCTCCTTCTTCTCCTCCTCCTCCTCCTCCTCTTCCTCCTCCTCCTCCTCCGCCGCCGCCGCTGGTCCGGGACACGTGGGTAGCATCGTCAGTAGAGGCAACAACTCTCCTTCAACTAAGTAACTCGAGTCGCCTCTTGTGGCTTCTTTCCTGATGCTTATTGGTGCCACAAGCGGGAACATGGCCACCAGGCACAAGATGGCACCACGCAGCGAGGGCCACGAGGGAGGGCCAGCTTAACGGGGCACAACGAGGAGGAGGAAGAGGAGGAGGAGTAGAAGGAGGAGGAGGAGGAGGTAGGGGAGGCCAACACACCCTCTCCTTGCTTCCTAGCCTAAGGGCACCAGTTTTGTCTGCCGGTCTTACGCAGCTACCACCTGTTACTGCCTACATAACCCCCTCCCCCCCTGCCCCTTCCCCTGCTACCTTACCTCCCTTCCTCCATGCCTCCCTGCCTTCCTTACCTCCCTGTTTCCTTGCCTCTTTTCCACTCATACCTCCCTCCCTTCCCCCTGGTTACCCCTCCCTACATTTACCTCCCTGCTTCTCTCCTTCCCTCACCTCACCTTAACTGACCTCTCTCAGCTCACTTCCATCCCTCACCTCGACTCACTTGCCTCCCTCACCTTAATCTACCTTTCCCTCACCTTCCCTTACCTGTCCACGTGTCACTCTAACCTCACCTCACGTTTTCCAGGTAAGTTCATGGTTAATCTTGTATCTGTGTTTATTTTATTTCAGTTTGTCTCCTTCCCTTTCACTTCTTTCATCGTCTCTTTCGTTATCTTGAAACTTTATTTTATTTTTGTATTCTTCTCTTTCTCTCGCTATCTCTTTTTTTTTCTACTCTCTCTCTCTCTCTCTATCTCTATCTCTCTCGCTTCACTTGTTCACTGTTTTGTTATTATTTTTCAGTCGTCTCACATTTCTTCGTATTATTTAATGTCGCCAAAGAAAACGGAGATGCACGGTTATAACTTTGTCTTTCACGTTTCATGACTTTCACTCGCTACATATTATTATTTTTTTTTTCCTTCCTCCTCCAATGAACGAACGATAGTGAAAGAAAACTGATCGTTATCTTACTTCTCACTTTTTACTCTAACCGCGTTTCTCCAAAATTTCGTATTCTTTTCAATTGTATTTATTTTTGGGTGACTTTTTTTGCTACCTCTCTCTCTCTCTCTCTCTCTCTCTCTCTCTCTCTCTCTCTCTCTCTCTCTCTCTCTCTCTCTCTCTCTCTCTCTCTCTCTCTCTCTCTCTTTATCATGTTTTTATTCTTGCGTTGCTTTCTTTTATTCTCCTCCTCCTCCTCTTCCTCTTCTTCTT
>JAPQNM010000021.1:5520528-5523028 GCA_029783475.1 Metacarcinus magister | reverse complement strand
AGGAAAATAATGATGACAAAAAGAGTAAGAGGAGAGAGAGAGAGAGAGAGAGAGAGAGAGAGAGAGAGAGAGAGAGAGAGAGAGAGAGAGAGAGAGAGAGAGAGAGAGAGAGAGAGAAGGAAAGGGGTAGGAAAATAAGAGTGATTGGCTCAACGTCATTATAGGAATTAACATATTTTCCTCTCTCTCTCTCTCTCTCTCTCTCTCTCTCTCTCTCTCTCTCTCTCTCTCTCTCTCTCTCTCTCTCTCTCTCTCTCTCTTTCTCTCTCACTAGCTAGGTAATGCTGCAAGACTAATCCATTTTACATCATTATCCAAAAATTAACTTGTTTGCTTCGGTTTTTTTTATTTATGTTCCTTCGTCCCCTGAACACTCTTGAAGGTTAGACTTGGTTAGATAAGTTCCCTTTTTTACTTGACCCATGCTGCTCCTCTCTCTCTCTCTCTCTCTCTCTCTCTCTCTCTCTCTCTCTCTCTCTCTCTCTCTCTCTCTCTCTCTCTTTCTCTTTCTCTTTCTCACTCACTATTTTTCTGCTCTTCGTTCATTTATTATTTATTTTCTGTTTTTTTCACTTACTCTTTCCTCGTTTCTTTCCCTCTCTTCTCAATTTGCTTTTTTTTTTTTTATATAATCTCACTTTTCCGTCATTTTCTCCTTTCCTTTCATTTTCCTTTCTTCCCACTGTTTTCCTTCTTTCTTGCCACACCCTTACACTTTCCTGTCTTCAAATTTCCTTCATTCTGTCTCGTCACATTTTTATCATTGCTTTCCTCTTCCCCTTCTTTCATACCTACAGTGGAAGTATTTTCATATGGGCTGCAAGCTATAAACAAACAAATTTTCCCTTCAATCTGTTTCCCTTTCAATATGTTTCCCCTTCAATTTGTTTCCCCTTCAATTTGTTTCCCTTCCTAATTGTTTCCCTTCAATCTGTTTACCCTTCAATTTGTTTCCCTTTTCATCATGTGAGGCAGGAAAGAAGGAAGAATACAAGTAAGAATGACAGGTAATAGATAGTTTATTGGTCTATAATTATGTCACCTGCTTGAGTACACTATTCTATTCTACATTACTTTATTATGAGTGAGAGGAAAAGGAAGTGAGGAAGAGGAGGAGGAGGAGGAGGGAGAATGAAAGTGTTAGGAGGGAATAAAGGAGAAGGAAGGAGAATGAGACAAGGAGTGAGAACTGTGGAAGAGAAAGTGAAGGAGGAGGAAGAGAAAGAAGAGTGAGAGGAAGGGAGGGAAGTGAGAAATAAGAGAAGGAAGGAGAGAGAGAAAAGGAAGAGAGGGAAACAAGAAAGTAGGAGAGTGAAAGGAAAGAGAATGAATTGAGTAGAGGAGAAGAGGGAAGTGAGGAAGGAAAAGGAGAAGGAAGAATGAAAGGGAAATGAGAAAGAGGAGAGAGAAGTGGGGAAGGAAGAGGAGGAGAAGAAAGAGTAATGAGAAAGAAGTGAAAAAGAGGAGAAAAAATAAGTAGGATAAAACGAAGAGAAACTAGTAAAGAAGAGATAAAGAGAAGGAGGAGGAAAAAAGGGGAGAAGCCTACGTTTTAAATTTAAAGTTAATATGAACAGTGTATCGTAAAATCTGAGAACTCGCTTCGTTATTTTCAGATTAACATCGCTTGCAGGTAGGAAGGAAATCCTGGTCTCTCAGAAGAAGCTGCCCTCACCTGCCGAGCCACACCTGCGAACGTCCCTCCAGGTAACAATTAGGTAGGAGAAAGAAGGGAGGGTTGAGGGAGGGAGTGAAAAGGAGGAAAAATGGAAGAAAAAGCTTGAATAAGAAAGAGAGGGAGTGAAGGAGGGTAAAAGAAGAGAGGGAGAGAGGATAAGTAGGGAGGTGTGTAAGAAAGTTTTCCCTGCATGAGTCGTTTAGTGAGGCAAGATAATATCCACCTCTGAAGGGTTACCACACGCACACACACACACACACACACACACACACACACACACACACACACACACACACACACACACACACACACACGCACACACATCAGATAATAAAATGAATATTCCACCAGACATTCACGGAAATCAATGCAATCAAAACATACATTCACTTCCCATTCACTTCCATATTGATGACGCGCCAATCGTCTATTTCTACATTTTATTAATTCATATAGACGGGTTATCACTCACGCTGATGAGGATAAGATAAGGCAGTGAAAACACCCACCAAGGACGGAATCAATGACGCAAATGAATACAAATAGACGAAACAGACAACTAGAAGCTATATTCAATGTATTCAGAGTCATTATTACATTGATTCTATGTGAAAAAAGACCATACAATTCCAATAGAGGAAGGAAGAGAAGGAAAGAGGAAGGAAAGGAGGAAAGGATAAAGGGATGAATGGAGAGAGAGAGAGAGAGAGAGAGAGAGAGAGAGAGAGAGAGAGAGAGAGAGAGAGAGAGAGAGAGAGAGAGAGAGAGAGAGAGAGAGAGAGAGAGAGAGAGTAAAGGAAGACATACAGACGACTTAAGATG
>JAPQNM010000021.1:5500528-5515528 GCA_029783475.1 Metacarcinus magister | reverse complement strand
TTATTCCTCACTGGTCTTTCTTTCGCCTCCCTTATTTTTCCCCTCTTTCATTTTGATGTTATGTGTCTTCTGGTTATATATATACATATTTTTCCTCTTTTTATAACGTGGTATGTATTTTTTCTCTCTCATTTCATTATGTCGCAATTTGCTCTCTCTCTCTCTCTCTCTCTCTCTCTCTCTCTCTCTCTCTCTCTCTCTCTCTCTCTCTCTCTCTCTCTCTCTCTCTCTCTCTCTCTCTCTCTCTCTGTGTTGTATGAGTGTTCAAACAGTACATACATGGGCATGCTCTCTCTAATTCTTTCTTACACACACACACACACACACACACACACACACACACACACACACACACACACACACACACACACACACACACACACACACACACACACACGGGCTATTAAGTCTATTGAACCGATTGTTATTTTTTTCTTCTTATTGTTAATCTTCTTAGGAATTCCGTGAAATCTTTCTGTATGTCTGCCTGCTTGCCTGTCTGTGTGTGTGTGTGTCTGTTTGTCTGTTTATGTCTGTTTGCATACATGTGTGTCTGTATGTCTGCCTGTCTGTGTGTGTATGTCTGTTTGTCTGCATGTATGTCTGTCTATCTGACTGGCTATCTATATGTATGTGTATCCATGTCTCTTTTTTATTGTCCTCTCTCTCTCTCTCTCTCTCTCTCTCTCTCTCTCTCTCTCTCTCTCTCTCTCTCTCTCTCTCTCTCTCTCTCTCTCTCTCTCATGCCAGGAAGAATGACTCAGTGTTCCGTGAGATGAGTGTCAGTTTCCCCGCCGATGCCTTACCCTAAGTTGACACCCGTGCATGCTTCCCTCCTGCCTCACTGCCTCTGTGTGCGTGTTAGGCTGTGTGTGTGTGTGTGTGTGTGTGTGTGTGTGTGTGTGTGTGTGTGTGTGTGTGTGTGTGTGTGTGTGTGTGCCTTGATATTTGTTTATTCATTTGTATTAAATTATTTATTTATTGTTTTTTGTTTATATTTTACAGGACAATATATATTTTTTTTTTTTTGCTTTTTAATTTTCTTCTTGAGTGTCTTACGTGGAGTTTTTGTAGTTATATAGTATCCTTTTGTTTTTTTTCTCCTATGTTTGTCTTTTTTTTCCATTTTTTTCTCTTTAATATCTTTCATGTTGTCATTGTCCCCGCCATTGTTGTTGTTGTTGCTGTTGTTGTTGTTGTTGTTGTTGTATTACGACTTTTATTCATTTTTCTCACTTTTATTCATTTGTTTAATAGTTCCACGACCTCGGAGCAACACTTTCATTAATTTTGCATCACAGTTTTATATCTCCTGTTGCACTTCGCACTATTAATCATCATTATCTTCGTCATTGCCACCGTCATTGCTATCGTCATTGCTATCGTCATTGCTATCGTCATTGCTTATGTCATGGTTATTTCATTATTATTATTATGTTCCTTCATCTTCTTCTAACTTTGTCTTCTTTTATTAACATTATTCTTCCTATTTTGTTGTCTCTCCTCCTCCTCCTTTACTTCCTCCTCCTCCTCCATCAATTATTTGCTTCTTCTTTTTTTACTACTACTACTACTACTACTACTACTACTACTACTACTACTACTATTAAACATCATCATCAACATCATCATTATCATCATACCTCACTATTTGAGTCACAAAGGCGTGTCATTCCATACTTCCTCTTAACATTTATTCCTTCTGCGCATTGCCCTCATAAGCCTCCACTTTTTTCTTCCCTTCCTAGCTATATAGAGTGGTGCTGAAACTTATCTTCTGACGACTATGCCTAAAGGGAGAGAGAGAGAGAGAGAGAGAGAGAGAGAGAGAGAGAGAGAGAGAGAGAGAGAGAGAGAGAGAGAGAGAGAGAGAGAGAGAGAGGTAGACGTGGTGAAGGAAGGGGAAGGTAACTCACTTCTCTATCCATCTCTCATAATAATTGTATAATGTGTGGAAGAGAGTAAACTTTTATAAGCAGGTAACCTCATTATAAGCTAACAGACCTTATTTACCTTCTTCTTCGGTATTCTAGTGTTCCTCCTCCTCCTCCTCCTCCTCCTCCTCCTCCTCCTCCTCCTCCTCCTCCTCCTCAAGCCCACAATTTGGCCTCGAGCTTGTGGCCTACTGCTACGACAATAGGGCGAATGTTTTCTTTATCTAGCTGAAGAAGGAGCATCTGTGCGTCTCCCGGGAAGGACAAAGAAGCTGACGGAATAATGGCGAAGTGAGGGAAGGAAAAGGTAGATAGTTGTTTTGGTCTTGACGATTTACTGTCTGTCTGTCTATCTCTCTTTCTCTCTCTCTCATGCTGAAAGACAAAATAAAACAAATTAGATAGAAATAGAAACAGATAGAGAGACAGATAAACTAAAATTATGTCCATGTAATAGTACTGAACGAATACCTACACAAGTAATACACAAGTAAATAAAAATAAAAAAAAGGAAAAGAAATGTATAATGTATGCTAGCGAGGTTCTGTTGTCAGTTCCACGCCATGTATTACACCTTGACGCCCGCGGACAATCGGGGTAATTAGGTGGCAGGTAGCAAACGGTGGTGGCGAGGTGTTCCAGGTGTTGGTGAGAGTGGTAATGGTGGTGTTTATGGTAGGCAAGGTAAGATGAGAAATGGTGGTGGACGCGGTGGTGGTGGTGGTGGTGGTGGTGGTTAAGGATGCTGTGTGGAGGTGGCTGGAGGGAAGGTGTGGAAAGGTGACAGATACACCAGCGTCAAGGGAGAATATGTGAACAGGATTCGCCTTCGGGTCTAAACTATTACGTCATCAGTCTGGTTTTGCACCTCGTCCTTCACCGTCATTTTCAAAGTAAAGTTCACGAGTTCGCGGAAAGGGAGTGAAAACTATAAAGGT
This sequence comes from Metacarcinus magister, assembly GCA_029783475.1. NCBI lineage: Eukaryota > Metazoa > Arthropoda > Malacostraca > Decapoda > Cancridae > Metacarcinus > Metacarcinus magister. The sequence goes on along the minus strand of JAPQNM010000021.1, from coordinate 5,512,656 downwards.
GTAGAAACGACATTAACTACTGTTCTACTAGTCCTAACGAGGGAATGAGGACTAGGAAGAAATATTGGAGATAAAGGAAGAGGAGGAGGAAGGAGAGAAAGGAGGAAGGAAGGGAAAGGAAGGAAGAGGGTGTGGCTGAATTTTTTTTCCCGCGACAGTGATTTCAAAGACCACCCGCCTGCCCGTATATATGTGTTCTCTGGTGGGTTAGATTGCCTTCCTTCTCCTCCTCCTCCTCCTCCTCCTCCTCCTCCTCCTCCTCCTCCTCCTCCTCTTCCTGAATAACAAAAATGATTCCAAGGCTGAAAAATAAACCTTATGAAGAAAGACTTAAAGAACTAAACTTATTCAGCCTAGAAAAACGAAGGATGCGAGGGGATTTAATTGAAATGTTCAAGATAATCAAAGGATTCGATAATATCAATGTAGAAGATTACATTACTTTTGATCGATCAAATATAACAAGACGACGTCATTCTTTTAAGATTACTGGTAAAAGATTCACATCAAACGAAGCCAAGCACTTCTTTTTCAATCGGATCGTTAATGTTTGGAACTCCCTGCCCGCCAATATCGTCGACAGTAAAACAATTACTACGTTCAAAAATAGACTTGACAAATATTTAGAAGCCAATCCACAACTAAAATACTATCCGTTAACGTAGCAAACTTTGAGTAAGTTCATCCTGATGTACCTAATTTACGAAATGTCGATTCAAAAGACGTCGCTAGTGACCTGACATCGCTTGCCAGGAAGTAGTGGTAGCAGTAGTGGTAGTGACAGTATGGTCTTGGTTGGCCTTCCTTTCCCTGCCAGCCATGGCTGGGGAGAGAAGCCTTCACCCTTACTATCCTGTATCCTACACTCTAGAGTAGATAGTGTAGTCTCACAAACAGCCTCGTAAGGGCCAGCAGGCCTGTTGTTGTTTGTTCTTCCTATGTGTTCCTATGTGTTCCTTCTCCTCCTCCTCTTCTTGCTCCTCCTCCTCCGCTCCTATAGTCCGACAGATCTTAGCAGAGCTTTCTGGTGGGACAGAATACAGTATTCCCATGGGTCCAACACTGCCATATCTCCTTCGCTCTGATTGGCTGGTGAGTGACCTGAGCCGAGGCCTACGTGAGAGAGCCTTGCCTGAGCGCGTGACACGTGTGTGTGTGTGTGTGTGTGTTATGCTTTCTCATTCCCTATGTTGTTTTCTTATTTCTATTTGCTGCGATCTCAGTAGTACTATTCTTATCTCTCTCTCTCTCTCTCTCTCTCTCTCTCTCTCTCTCTCTCTCTCTCTCTCTCTCTCTCTCTCTCTCTCTCTCTCTCTCTCTCTCTCTCTCTCTCTCTCTCTCTTTATAATTTGTCACACATTGGTTATACATCGACCTTTACATTTGTATATACTGAAATGTTGACTTTGTTTCCTCGCCACCCAAGAGGTAAAAGTCACAGTGCGTTTTTTTTTTAAAGAGGTTTCCTCGGTAGGCCTAATCCTCTATTCTGGCAGCATGACAGCCATTATGATGAATCCTCTTCATCAGATGGAGTGAGAGTGATAATGAAGGAGTCGATGAAATGATCAATTACCACGTCTCTTCTTGCATCGTCTGGTTGTATTTTTTCGGCGTGTTGTATGGCATCTTTCAAGTTTTCTGGGGTAATTGTGGCTATTGCTTCATAAATGAGCGGCTTTAAGGCTGCATTCTTGAATGTATTTCTTTTTGATTTGTAGCCCTTAAGTTGAGCCCATATCAGTTCAATCGCGTTGTACTGACAGTGATAAGGTGGCAGTCGTACAACCTTGTGTCCGTGCTGTAAGGCCATCCTGTCGATGACGTAACTTGTATCGGCAGCAGTGGTGTGTTCAGCCGCAAGTTTCATGAGCTGAACTTTCAGTAGACCATCGGGTACTGCCACACCCTTCCTCTCCAGCCATTCTCTTATGGTTGCTTTGTTGTTTGATGCTAATGGTGGTTTATCGATTTTCCTGGAGTGATAGGGTGCGTTATCCATTACGATGACTGAAGATGGAGGAATATTCGGCAACAGTTGTGTCTTGAACCACTTCTCAAATGTTTCTGCGTTCATCTGATCGTGATAGTCGCCGACATTCTTAGCTTGGAAGGTAAGGAAGGGTTAGGTTCCTGTTGCCGGCGTGCAGAATTATCCAGCGGAAACCTTTCCCACTGGGTACCCGAACTCCCGTGGCCTTCTTAGAAGTGGTGTCTATCCAGCAGTTTAATTAGGTGTATCAGATGCTGCAATGATATTTCCAATATCTCTAATAGCTTTCGAGAAAATGAGGAGGAAAGTCATGTTTTTAAATAAATATTGAGTTTCATTTTACTGTGCAATTATTAGTCATAGAACACATATTCATAATGACAGTTGTACAGTTTAATTAGGTGTATCAGATGCTACAATGATATTTCCAATATCTCGAATAGCTTTCGGGAAAATGAGGAGGAAATTCATGTTTTTATATATATATTAAGTTTCATTTTACTGCGTAGTTATTAGTCATAGAACAAATATTCATAATGACAATTGTACAGTTTAATTAGGTGTATCAGATGCTGCAATCATATTTCCAATATCTCTAATAGCTTTCGGGAAAATGAGGAGGAAAGTCATGTTTTTATATAAATATTAAGTTTAATTTTACTACTTAATTATTAGTCATAGAACAAATATTCATAATCACAGTTGTACAGTTTAATTAGGTGTATCAGATGCTGCAATGATATTTCCAATATCTCTTATAGCTTTCGGGAAAATGAGGAGGAAATTCATGTTTTTATATAAATATTAAGTTTCATTTTACTGCGTAATTATTAGTCATAGAACAAATATTCATAATGACAATTGTACAGTTTAATTAGGTGTATCAGATGCTGCAATCATATTTCCAATATCTCTAATAGCTTTCGGGAAAATGAGGAGGAAAGTCATGTTTTTATATAAATATTAAGTTTAATTTTACTGCATAATTACTAGTCATAGAACAAATATTCATAATCACAGTTGTACAGTTTAATTAGGTGTATCAGATGCTGCAATGATATTTCCAATATCTCTTATAGCTTTCGAGAAAATGAGGAGGAAAGTCATGTTTTTATATAAATATTAAGTTTCATTTTACTGCATAATTATTAGTCATAGAACAAATATTCATAATGAGAGTTGTACATTTTGATTAGGTGTATCAGATGCTGCAATGATATTTCCAATATCTCTAATAGCTTTCGGGAAAATGAGAAGGAAAGTCATGTTTTTATATAAATATAAAGTTTAATTTTACTGCGTAATTATTAGTCATAGAACAAATATTCATAATATCAGTTGTACAATTTAATTAGGTGTATCAGATGCTGCAATGATATTTCCAATATCTCTAATAGCTTTCGAGAAAATGAGGAGGAAAGTCATGTTTTTATATAAATATTAAGTTTCATTTTACTGCGTGATTATTAGTCATAGAACAAATATTCATAATGACAGTTTTACAGTTTAATTAAGTGTATCAAATGCTGAAATGATATTTCCAATATCTAATAGCTTTCGAGAAAATGAGGAGGAAAGTCATGTTTTTATATAAATATACGGTTTTATTTTACTGCGAAATTATTAGTCATAGAACAAATATTCATAATGACAGTTGTACAGTTGAATTAGATGTATCAGATGGTGCAATGATATTTCCAATATCTCTAATAGCTTTCGAGAAAATGAGGAAGAAAGTAATTTAAAAAGAAGTAAAATTCAGTATATATTAATACTAGAGCAAATATTCATAATGACAGTAGTAGATTTTAATTAGGTCTATCAGATTCTGTAATGATATTTCCAATATCTCTAATATCTTTCGAGAAAATGAGGAGGAAAGTCGTGTTTTTATATAATTTTACGGTTTTATTTTACTGCGTAATTATTAGTCATAGAACAAATATTCATAATGTCAGTTTTACAGTTTAATTAGGTGTATCAGATGCTGCAATGATATTTCCAATATCTCTAATAGCTTTCGAGAAAATGAAGAGGAAAATCATTTTTTTATATAAATATTAAGTTTCATTTTCCTGCGTAATTATGAGTCATAGAACAAATATTCATAATGACAGTTGTACAATTTTATTAGGTCTATCAGATGCTGCAATGATTTTTTCAATATCTCTAATAGCTTTCGAGAAAATGAGGAGGAAAGTCATGTTTTTATATAAATATAAAGTTTTATTTTACTGAGTAAATATTAGTCATACAACAAATATTCATAATATCAGTTGTACAGTTTAATTAGTTCCATCAGATGCTGCAATTATATTTCCAATATCTCTAATAGCTTTCGAGAAAATGAGGAGGAAATTCATGTTTTTATATAAATATATAGTTTTATTTTACTGCGTAATTATGAGTCAAAGAACAAATATTCATAAATAGAGTTGTACAGTTTAATTAGGCCTATTAGATGCTGCAATGATATTTCCAATATCTCTAATAGCTTTCGAAAAAATGAGGAGTAAAGTCATGTTTCTATATAAATATAAAGTTTTATTTTACTGCGTAATTATTAGTCATAAAACAAATATTAATAATATTAGTTGTACAGTTTAATTTGGTCCATCAGATGCTGCAATAATATTTCCAATATCTCTAATAGCTTTCGAGAAAATGAGGAGGAAAGTCATGTTTTTATATAAATATAAAGTTTTATTTTACTGCGTAATTATGAGTCATAGAACAAATATTCATAATTACAGTTGTACAGTTTAATTAGGTCTATCAGATGCTGCAATGATATTTCCAATATCTCTAATAGCTTTCGGGAAAATGAGAAGGAAAGTCATGTTTTTATATAAATATAAAGTTTAATTTTACTGCGTAATTATTAGTCATAGAACAAATATTCATAATATCAGTTGTACAATTTAATTAGGTGTATCCGATGCTGCAATGATATTTCCAATGTCTCTAATAGCTTTCGAGAAAATGAGGGGGATAGTCATGTTTTTATATAAATATTAAGTTTCATTTTACTGCGTAATTATGAGTCATAGAACAAATATTCATAATTACAGTTGTACAGTTTAATAAGGGCTATCAGATGCTGCAATGATATTTCCAATATCTCTAATAGCTTTCGGGAAAATGAGAAAGAAAGTCATGTTTTTATATATATATAAAGTTTAATTTTACTGCGTAATTATTAGTCGTAGAACAAATATTCATAATATAAGTTGTACAATTTAATTAGGTGTATCAGATGCTGCAATGATATTTCCAATATCTCTAATAGCTTTCGAGAAAATGAGGAAAGTCATGTTTTTATATAAATATTAAGTTTCATTTTACTGCGTAATTATTAGTTATAGAACAAATATTCATAATGACAGTTTTACAGTTTAATTAGGTGTATCAAATGCTGCAATGATATTTCCAATATCTCTAATAGCTTTCGAGAAAAAGAGGAGGAAAGTCATGTTTTTATATAAATATTAAGTTTCATTTTACTGCGTAATTATGAGTCATAGAAAAAATATTCATAATGACAGTTTTACAATTTTATTAGGTCTATCAGATGCTGCAATGATTTTTTCAATATCTCTAATAGCTTTCGAGAAAATGAGGAGGAAAGTCATGTTTTTATATAAATATAAAGTTTAATTATACTGCGTAATTATTAGTCATACAACAAATATTCATAATATCAGTTGTACAGTTTAATTTGGTCCATCAGATGCTGCAATGATATTTCCAATATCTTTAATAGCTTGCGAGAAAATGAGGAGGAAAGTCATGTTTTTATATAAATATAAAGTTTTATTTTACTGCGTAATTATGAGTCATAGAACAAATATTCATAATTACAGTTGTACAGTTTAATTAGGTCTATCAGATGCTGCAATGATATTTCCAATATCTCTAATAGCTTTCGGGAAAATGAGAAGGAAAGTCATGTGTTTATATATATATAAAGTTTAATTTTACTGCGTAATTATTAGTCATAGAACAAATATTCATAATATCAGTTGTACAATTTAATTAGGTGTATCAGATGCTGCAATGATATTTCCAATGTCTCTAATAGCTTTCGAGAAAATGAGGAGGTAAGTCATATTTTTATATAAATATTAAGTTTCATTTTACTGCGTAATTATGAGTCATAGAACAAATATTCATAATTACAGTTGTACAGTTTAATTAGGTCTATCCGATGCTGCAATGATATTTCCAATATCTCTAATATCTTTCGGGAAAATGAGAAGGAAAATCATGTTTTTATATAAATATAAAGTTTAATTTTACTGCGTAATTATTAGTCATAGAACAAATATTCATAATATCAGTTGTACAATTTAATTAGGTGTATCAGATGCTGCAATGATATTTCCAATATCTCTAATAGCTTTCGGGAAAATGAGAAGGAAATTCATGTTTTTATATAAATATTAAGTTTCATTTTACTGCGTAATTATTAGTCATAGAACAAATATTCATAATGACAGTTTTACAGTTTAATTAGGTGTATCAAATGCTGCAATGATATTTCCAATATCTAATAGCTTTCGAGAAAATGAGGAGGAAAGTCATGTTTTTATATAAATATACGGTTTTATTTTATTACGTAATTATTAGTCATAGAACAAATATTCATAATGACAGTTGTACAGTTGAATTAGGTGTATCAGATGGTGTAATGATATTTCCAATATCTCTAATAGTTTTCGAGAAAATGAGGAAGAAAGTAATTTAAAAAAAAGTAAAATTCAGTATATATTAGTACTAGAGCAAATATTCATAATGACAGTAGTAGATTTTAATTAGGTCTATCAGATTCTGTAATGATATTTCCAATATCTCTAATATCTTTCGAGAAAATGAGGAGGAAAGTCGTGTTTTTATATAATTATACGGTTTTATTTTACTGCGTAATTATTAGTCATAGAACAAATATTCATAATGTCAGTTTTACAGTTTAATTAGGTGTATCAGATGCTGCAATGATATTTCCAATATCTCTAATAGCTTTCGAGAAAATGAGGAGGAAAGTCATGTTTTTATATAAATATTAAGTTTCATTTTACTGCGTAATTATGAGTCATAGAAGAAATATTCATAATGACAGTTTTACAATTTTATTAGGTCTATCAGATGCTGCAATGATTTTTTCAATATCTCTAATAGCTTTCGAGAAAATGAGGAGGAAAGTCATGTTTTTATATAAATATAAAGTTTTATTTTACTGAGTAAATATTAGTCATACGACAAATATTCATGATATCAGTTGTACAGTTTAATTAGGTCCATCAGATGCTGCAATTATATTTCCAATATATCTAATAGCTTTCGAGAAAATGAGGAGGAAATTCATGTTTTTATATAAATATATAGTTTTATTTTACTGCGTAATTATGAGTCAAAGAACAAATATTCATAAGTACAGTTGTACAGTTTAATTAGGCCTATCAGATGCTGCAATGATATTTCCAATATCTCTAATAGCTTTCGAGAAAATGAGGAGTAAAATCATGTTTCTATATAAATATAAAGTTTTATTTTACTGCGTAATTATGAGTCATAGAACCAATATTCATAATTACAGTTATACAGTTTAATTAGGTCTATCAGATGCTGCAATGATATTTCCAATATCTCTAATAGCTTTCGAGAAAATGAGGAAGGAATGTCATGTTTTTATATATATATTAAGTTTCATTTTACTGCGTAATTATGAGTCATAGAACAAATATTCATAATTACCGTTGTACAGTTTAATTAGGTCTATCAGATGCTGCAATGATATTTCCAATATCTCTAATAGCTTTCGGGAAAATGAGAAGGAAAGTCATGTTTTTATATAAATATAAAGTTTAATTTTACTGCGTAATTATTAGTCATAGAACAAATATTCATAATATCAGTTGTACAATTTAATTAGGTGTATCAGATGCTGCAATGATATTTCCAATATCTCTAATAGCTTTCGAGAAAATGAGGAGGAAAGTAATGTTTTTATATAAATATAAAGTTTTATTTTACTGCGTAATTATTAGTCATACAACAAATATTCATAATATCAGTTGTACAGTTTAATTTAGTCCATCAGATGCTGCAATAATATTTCCAATATCTCTAATAGCTTGCGAGAAAATGAGGAGGAAAGTCATGTTTTTATATAAATATAAAGTTTATTTTACTGCGTAATTATGAGTCATAGAACAAATATTCATAATTACAGTTGTACAGTTTAATTAGGTGTATCAGATGCTGCAATGATATTTCCAATATCTCTAATAGCTTTCGGGAAAATGAGAAGGAAATCATGTTTTTATATAAATATAAGTTTAATTTTACTGCGTAATTATTAGTCATAGAACAAATATTCATAATATCAGTTGTACAGTTTAATTAGTTGTATCAGATGCTGCAATGATATTTCCAATATCTCTAATAGCTTTCGAGAAAATGAGGAGGAAAGTCATGTTTTTATATAAATTTAAGTTTCATTTTACTGCGTAATTATGATTCATAGAACAAATATTCATAATTACAGTTGTACAGTTTAATTAGGTCTATCAGATGCTGCAATGATATTTCCAATATCTCTAATAGCTTTCGGGAAAATGAGAAGGAAAGTCATGTTTTTATATAAATATAAAGTTTAATTTTACTGCGTAATTATTAGTCATAGAACAAATATTCATAATATCAGTTGTACAATTTAATTAGGTGTATCAGATGCTGCAATGATATTTCCAATATCTCTAATAGCTTTCGAGAAAATGAGGAGGAAAGTAATGTTTTTATATAAATATAAAGTTTTATTTTACTGCGTAATTATTAATCATACAAGAAATATTCATAATATCAGTTGTACAGTTTAATTTAGTCCATCAGATGCTGCAATAATATTTCCAATATCTCTAATAGCTTGTGAGAAAATGAGGAGGAAAGTCATGTTTTTATATAAATATAAAGTATTATTTTACTGCGTAATTATGAGTCATAGAACAAATATTAATAATTACAGTTGTACAGTTTAATTAGGGGTATCAGATGCTGCAATGATATTTCCAATATCTCTAATAGCTTTCGGGAAAATGAGAAGGAAAGTCAAGTTTTTATATAAATATAAAGTTTAATTTTACTGCTTAATTATTAGTAATAGAACAAATATTCATAAAATCAGTTGTACAATTTAATTAGTTGTATCAGATGCTGCAATGATATTTCCAATATCTCTAATAGCTTTCGAGAAAATGAGGAGGAAATTCATGTTTTTATGTAAATTTTAAGTTTCATTTTACTGCGTAAGTATGATTCATAGAACAAATATTTATAATTACAGTTGTACAGTTTAATTAGGTCTATCAGATGCTGCAATGATATTTCCAATATCTCTAATAGCTTTCGGGAAAATGAGAAGGAAAGTCATGTTTTTATATATATATAAAGTTTAATTTTACTGCGTAATTATTAGTCATAGAACAAATATTCATAATATATGTAGTACAATTTAATTAGATGTATCAGATGCTGCAATGATATTTCCAATATCTCTAATAGCTTTCGAGAAAATGAGGAGGATAATAATGTTTTTATATAAATATAAAGTTTTATTTTACTGCGTAATTATTAGTCATATAACAAATATTCATAATATCAGTTGTACAGTTTAATTTGGTTCATCAGATGCTGCAATGATATTTCCAATATCTCTAATAGCTTTCGAGAAAAAGAGGAGGAAAGTCATGTTTTTATATAAATATAAAGTTTTATTTTACTGCGTAATTATGAGTCATAGAACAAATATTCATAATTACAGTTGTACAGTTTAATTAGGTCTATCAGATGCTGCAATGATATTTCCAATATCTCTAATAGCTTTCGGGAAAATAAGAAGGAAATTCATATTTTTATATAAATATAAAGTTTAATTTTACTGCGTAATTATTAGTCATAGAACAAATATTCATAATATCAGTTGTACAATTTAATTAGGTGTATCAGATGCTTCATTGATATGTCCAATATCTCTAATAGCTTTCGAGAAAATGAGGAGGAAAATCATGTTTTTATATAAATATTAAGTTTAATTTTACTGCGTAATTATTAGTCATAGAACAAATATTCATAATGAAAGTTTTACAGTTTAATTAGGTGTATCAAATGCTGCAATGATATTTCCAATATCTAATAGCATTCGAGAAAATGAGGAGGAAAGTCATGTTTTTATATAAATATACGGTTTTATTTTACTGCGTAATTATTAGTCATAGAACAAATATTCATAATGACAGTTGTACAGTTGAATTAGGTGTATCAGATGGCGCAATGATATTTCCAATATCTCTAATAGCTTTCGAGAAAATGAGGAAGAAATTAATTTAAAAAAAAGTAAAATTCAGTATATATTAGTACTAGAGCAAATATTCATAATGACAGTAGTAGATTTTAATTAGGTCTATCAGATTCTGTAATGATATTTCCAATATCTCTAATATCTTTCAAGAAAATGAGTAGGAAAGTCGTGTTTTTATATAATTATACGGTTTTATTTTACTGCGTAGTTATTAGTCATAGAACAAAATTCATAATGTCAGTTTTACAGTTTAATTAGGTGTATCAAATGCTGCAATGATATTTCCAATATCTTTAATAGCTTTCGAGAAAATGAGGAGGAAAGTCATGTTTTTATATAAATATTAAGTTTCATTTTACTGCGTAATTATGAGTCATAGAACAAATATTCATAATGACAGTTGTACAATTTTATTAGGTCTATCAGATGCTGCAATGATTTTTTCAATATCTCTAATAGCTTTCGAGAAAATGAGGAGGAAAATCATGTTTTTTATATAAATATAAAGTTTTATTTTACTGAGTAAATATTAGTCATGCAACAAATATTTATAATATCAGTTGTACAGTTTAATTAGGTCCATCAGATGCTGCAATTATATTTCCAATATCTCTAATAGCTTTCGAGAAAATGAGGAGGAAATTCATGTTTTTATATAAATATATAGTTTTATTTTACTGCGTAATTATGAGTCAAAGAACAAATATTCATAAGTACAGTTGTACAGTTTAATTAGGCTTATCAGATGCTGCAATGATATTTCCAATATCTCTAATAGCTTTCGAGAAAATGAGGAGTAAAATCATGTTTTCTATATAAATATAAAGTTTTACTTTACTGCGTAATTATTAGTCATACAACAAATATTCATAATATCAGTTGTACAGTTTATTTTGGTCCATCAGATGCTGCAATGATATTTCCAATATCTCTAATAGCTTTCGAGAAAATGAGGAAGAAAGTCATGTTTTTATATAAAAATAAAGTTTAATTTTACTGCGTAATTATGAGTCATAGAACAAATATTCATAATTACAGTTGTACAGTTTAATTAGGTCTATCAGATGCTGCAATGATATTTCCAATATCTCTAATAGCTGTCGAGAAAATGAGGAGGAAAGTTATGTTTTTATATAAATATACGGTTTCATTTTACTGCGTAATTATTAGTCATAGAACAAATATTCATAATGACACTTTTAGAGTTTATTTAGGTCTATCAGATGCTTCAATTATATTTCCAATATCTCTAATAGCTTTCGAAAAAATGAGGAAGAAATTCATGTTTATGGAAAAAGGATGTGTGTGTGTGTGTGTGTGTGTGTGTGTGTGTGTGTGTGTGTGTGTGTGTGTGTGTGTGTGTGTGTGTGTGTGTGTGTGTGTGTGTGTGTGTGTAGGCGCTTAACAGGTGACCTGTCCTGAGGTTGAAAAATGAGTGCTGCCGTTTGAAGGGAGTTTACAATATTTATTTTATATAGGAAATACCTCATTTTATTGCTATATTCCTTCATATTGTATTTAGAACACAGTTATTGCAACATTTACCTTAATAAGAACTACGGTGAACGTTGATAAAAGTGATAACGTTTTCCAAGCAACACTGTAAAAAATGTAATCCGCGCTTCGATATTCATATGAATATCGTAAGCGTAGCACGTTAACTTTTATTTTATACATGATTTTTTTATATTTTATGTTGCATGGATTTTCGTTAAAACATTTTATATGCCTTTTACTTATGTACATCAAGTTCTAACTGGCTAGTTCACGTAGACATGG
>JAPQNM010000021.1:5483028-5493028 GCA_029783475.1 Metacarcinus magister | reverse complement strand
AAGAACAAAGAAAAAGAATGAAAGGGAAAGAGATGAAGGAAGTTTATTTTGGGGAACGAAAATCAATACAGTGAAAATATATCTGGATGTTTTTTAATGAAAGGAAGGAAAGATTGTAGCAAGAAGAGAGAGAGAGAGAGAGAGAGAGAGAGAGAGAGAGAGAGAGAGAGAGAGAGAGAGAGAGAGAGAGAGAGAGAGAGAGAGAGAGAGAGAGAGAGAGAGAGAGACTAATCTACGCTCTTTCACTCGAACTAACACACTGTCACTCTCTCCACACACACACACACACACACACACACACACACACACACACACACACACACACACACACACACACACACACACACACACACACACGGCTGTCAAATGTCAGCTCCTGTCAGTATTGCAATCAAAGCAAGGCAGGGTGAACCAGCAGTCATTTACATATCAAGCTAATCATTTGCTATCCCTATCACTTACTCCTCCTTATAAGGCAGCGCATAAATAACACGCGGAGACCAAGCAAACACCAAGATAAAAGGATTTGAACCCCCTTTTGTTGCTTTTGCTGTTGTTTATTGCGGTCTGTGGTTGTTTTTGTGGTTGTTGTTATTGTTATTGTTGTTGTTGCTGCTGCTGCTGCTGCTGTTGCTTTCCATCTCCAAAACCTGATATATTTTTTTTTATTTCTCTCTCTCTCTCTCTCTCTCTCTCTCTCTCTCTCTCTCTCTCTCTCTCTCTCTCTCTCTCTCTCTCTCTCTCTCTCTCTCTCTTATCTTTTACGGTTTGCTTATAATGAGAGTCACAGGCACGGAGCAGGTGACAATAGGTTCCCTCGCCACCTGTTCTCCTAATTAATTGATACTTGTGTCGTGAGGCTGCTTGTGTGTGTGTGTGTGTGTGTGTGTGTGTGTGTGTGTGTGGGTGTGTGTGTCTGTGTCTGTGTCTGTGTCTGGTTCTGTGTGTGTGTGTGTGTCTGTGTGTGCGTGTGTGTGTGTGCGAGCGTTTCTATGCTTTAAAATCCCTTAAGTGGGAGAACATCAAGTCAGGTTGAGAATTAAATCAGATTTGACAATTACATCTCTTCAATTTTATCATTTATGGAGAGGATATAAGCACATCTCTCTCTACTCTCTCTCTCTCTCTCTCTCTCTCTCTCTCTCTCTCTCTCTCTCTCTCTCTCTCTCTCTCTCTCTCTCTCTCTCTCTCTCTCTCTCTCTCTCTCTCATTCTCTCGTCTTCCCTTCCCTGCTGTTGTCTGGCGGCGTCCCTCTAGGATCTGTTCTTGCGCCGGTATTGTTTGCAACTTTTATTTGGTGTCACAGATGTTGGTCTGACTTGACTTTCAGATTTATTTAACGGTGACACACAATACCGGCAACGTAGTTATATAAGAAGAAAGATGATAACTTCGGTTCAATTTTCTAAAGATAATACTAGTGTGGTTATATAAAAGAGGAATGACACTTAGCGTAAACATCATTAGACTCTTAAAGATGATAAAAATTGGAACCGGAAACCAGAATCATGTCCTAAATATTCTCAGTGAAAGTAATAAAAATAAATTCAATCTGTCAGTGAGCTACACATTGCTCTTAGGGGTTAAATTTTTTCTTCTCAACAATGCAATAAGGCAGCGAGGAAAGTCAATAGAATGTTCGGCTTTTAGCAAAGTAATACAGTTTTGTTTTTATTTGTAAGTCCCCGACAGACTCTCAGATTCCCAATAGACTCTTCCATCCTACGATAGACTCTAGAATCGCCGATCGACTCTTGGATCTCCAATAAACTCTTGGATCAAAAGATAATGTATCTATGGACTTTTGGATCCTTAACAAACTCTTCGGCTTTCCTAGAAACTCTTGGTCACCCCATTGATTCTTAGATAGACTCTTAGATCCTCTGACACACTTTTAGATACCCTAACACAATAAACTCACATATAGATTCGGATCCCTTGATAGACTCTTGGATTCCACGATAGACTCTTGGATCCTCCTACTTTTTCTCGCCCTTTCTCTTAACCTTTCACTCGCAGCGTTGTCTTCCGATTCGCCACCAGAGTTGAATCGATATGAAGTTTCGACAAAAACCGAATAATTCCGTGCCATTTGGTTCAATATTTAACGAAGCTTTGATTAGCAACGAAAAAATTACCACCAGCCAATACATGTATTTCACAAAGGTCAGAGTCACGTTTGCTATCGCGAAAACATCTTTTTGTCAAGCTAATGTTTTTTTTTTTATTTTTCGTATGAAGAGACGTCATTTTGCAGGTTTATTTTTGTCATAATGTTTTCAGGTAGTCTGACGATTCGCTTGAATATATGTATAAAAAAAAAGGGGGGAAAAAGAAAAATTAATAAAAGATCAGGGTAATGATAATGCTGACGTAGTTATGGCGTTTATGAAAGGAATGAAAATATGTCCTTGAAAAAAGTGTTTATAAAGAGTATCATAACATTACATTATACTCTTCCATCCGGCTTCGAAAAAAGAAGAAAAAGAACAATACTTATAACTCAGATTTCAATTGAGCAACAATATCAAGTTTTATTCAGATTTTTAAGACAAAACCCGGAGTATATGAGACTAAAACTAAACCTAATGACAACACGTATAAACAATAATTTTTTTTTTTAAAGAATACTATTAATAATTCGTATATAAAAACCATACATTCCGACCACTTGTATTTTTTCAATATCCAGTCATTGGTGAGGGCGAGGAAGAGTATAAAAGTATAAAAGTTCAAGCCTCCTAACAGTTAATCGTGCTTGGATTTGCAGGAATAATACATATCATCCTTTTGGCTTCAGTGGCTGAGAGTTTCAAGGTTACTGCTCCCTCCCTTCCTCCTCCCTCCGCCTACTCCTCCTACTGTTCCTTCTCCTTCTCCTTCTCCTCTTTCTCCTCCTCAATCTTCCTCCTCCTCCAGCAGCCTTGAAGCGCCTTAGTGCTGTTGTCAGGGCGTCAACCAAATGGTCAGCAACAAGTCCTCCGAAGTTGGCTGCATTGCGTGGCCTCGAGGTTGGGGTTGGTAACACTGCTTCTCACTATTGACCCGAGAAATTTCGTCACGATCAAAGGTTAGAAAGAAGGATAGAGAAGAATGGTTATGGTAATTATAAAGGTGATAGTGATGACAATAATAATAATAATAATAATAATAATGATAATAATAATTGTGATGTATATATAGAGAAAAATCATTTGACTCGCGTTCAATTTAGTATAAAAATGAAAACACTTGCATATGTTGTTATTGTTGCTGTTGCTGCTGCCACTAAGAAAAGAATAGAGCAAGAATAGAAAAGAAGATGAAGAATAAAGGAAGAAAAAGCAAGAAGAAAGAAGAATGAATGAACGCATGAATTAATGAATGAGTGAATATAAAACAAGACAAAGAAACAGAAATTATACCTGAAAACAAAATCAACAACAACACATATAATTGAAGGTAACAGAAAGACAGTAATGATATAATATTTGATGATGATGATGACCATGACGAATCAGGGACAAAAAATAATGAAAACTTACGTTGTACAAGTTTTAAAAATAAATAATACAAAAAAAGGAGGATGTTAGACAGATCAGTAACGAGAGAGAGAGAGAGAGAGAGAGAGAGAGAGAGAGAGAGAGAGAGAGAGAGAGAGAGAGAGAGAGAGAGAGAGAGAGAGAGAGAGAGAGAGAGAGAGAGAGAAAAAAGAAAGAAAGAAAGAAAGAAAGAAAGAAAGAGAGAGAAAAGAACATCAACAATAACAATAAAATAAACTTATAAACAAACAAACATGCAACAAATAAACAACAACAACAACAACAATACAAATCAATACAATAGAAAGTAATAAAAATACATATACAAGTAAATACAATACTTTCCTTCCCTCCTTTCCTTTGCAATCCCTCTCTACTCCCTCCCTCCTCTTCCTTCCCTCTCCCTCTCCCTCCCTCCTTCCCTCCCTCCCTCTACCCTCCCCCCCTTACACCCCCTCAGAGAACACTTAAGCCTGCAGAATTGGGCCACATTTGAGTTGATGCTCAGTGCGGACCGTGTTCGTCCCCTGAAACTGAATCAATACCTCAGTGCCCTTTGAGGCTCGATGAGGGAAGGGTGTGTCGCTCTGCTCAAGGCCCCCCTCCCGGCACCCTCTTAGTAGGCCAGTTGTTGTTTCATTAATGCTCGTAGATACTCGGTGAGAGAGAACAAAAAAAGAGGGAGCGAGTGAGAAAAGTAGTAGTAGTAGTAGTTAGGGTGGTGATAATTATAGTAATGATGATAATGTAATAATAAAAATAAAAATGATAATATTGATAATGATTATAGTAATAATAATGATAATAATGATAATGATCCTAATAATGATAATAGTAATAATAATAATAATAATAATAAAGATAATAGTAATAATAATGATAATACTAATATTGATAATAATAGTGATATAAATATCTATGATAGATAATAGTAATTGCAAGAATACAAGTGTGTGTGTGTAGGTATGTAATTTATCATTAATATTCTTATTATTTTTGTATTAGTATCATTGTTCTTATTATCATCATATTTGTTATTATCATTATCATTATTAACGTCATCATCATTATCATCATTATTCTATCAATAATAATACTTCCGGTATCCGAGTTGCGGTTGGTGCTGATGGTGTGTGTGTGTGTGTGTGTGTGTGTGTGTGTGTGTGTGTGTGTGTGTGTGTGTGTGTGTGTGTGTGTGTGTGTGTGTGTGTGTGTGTGTGTGTGTGTGTGTGTGTGTGTGTGTGTGTGTGTGTGTGTGTGTGTGTGTGTGTGTGTGTGTGTGTATAAACTGACGTCCTACCGGTTTCCATGACAACGAAGACTCTCTCTCTCTCTCTCTCTCTCTCTCTCTCTCTCTCTCTCTCTCTCTCTCTCTCTCTCTCTCTCTCCTCTCTCTCTCTCTCTCTCTCTCTCGAATAAGAGAGAGAGAGAGAGAGAGAGAGAGAGAGAGAGAGAGAGAGAGAGAGAGAGAGAGAGAGAGAGAGAGAGAGAGAGAGAGAGAGAGAGAGAGAGAGAGAGAGAGAAGGTGGAGGAGAGACTAGTGAGGGAAAGAGGGACTGAGAAAGAGTGAGGAAAGGATGAAGAGAGGGAGAGATGGGAGAGAGGGAGGGAGAGATGGGAGGGAGGGAGGGAGGGACTGGTGAGTGAGTGGGAGAGTGAGTGAGAAAAGGAGGGAGGCTGAAGAGTAAGCGAGGAGAGAGGGAGGGAGTGAAGGAATGAGTGAGTGAGTGATGGGAGGGAGTGAAAGAGGGAGTGAGTGAGGCAGTATGTGTGTGTGGATGGGTAGGAGTGAAGGTAAGGGAGGGAGAGAAGGAGGGAATGAGGGAGGGAGGGAGGGAAGCTGCTGAGGTCTCTTATTACTTACAATTGGACTTATTACTTACAAAAAGAAGTGACACGACACACCACCACCATTACCACCACCATCACCACCACCACAGGTCACCACCACCACCACCACCACCACCACCACTTTTACTGCAATCTTATACCACAATTTTTACTCTCTCTCTCTCTCTCCTCTCTCTCCTCTCTCTCTCTCTCTCTCTCTCTCTCCTCTCTCTCTCTCTCTCTCATATACACGTCTTTCATCATATTATTTATTTTCTTTATTTTACATACACATATTCAGATCCCTTTTCTTATGTTAAATCTATTCTTTCTATTAATTTATCCTCCTCTTTCTCCTCCTCCTCCTCCTCCTCCTCCTCCTCCTCCTCCTCCTCCTCCTCCTCCTCCTCCTCCTCGAAAAACGAAGGATGCGAGGGGATTTAATTGAAATGTTCAAGATAATCAAAGGATTCGATAATATCAATGTAGAAGATTACATTACTTTTGATCGATCAAATATAACAAGACGACGTCATTCTTTTAAGATTACTGGTAAAAGATTCACATCAAACGAAGCCAAGCACTTCTTTTTCAATCGGATCGTTAACGTTTGGAACTCCCTGCCCGCCAATATCGTCGACAGTAAAACAATTACTACGTTCAAAAATAGACTTGACAAATATTTAGAAGCCAATCCACAACTAAAATACTATCCGTTAACGTAGCAAACTATGAGTAAGTTCATCCTGATGTACCTAACTTACGAAATGTCGATTCAAAAGACGTCGCTAGTGGCCTGACATCGCTTGCCAGGAAGTAGTGGTAGCAGTAGTGGTAGTGACAGTATGGTCTTGGTTGGCCTTCCTTTCCCTGCCAGCCATGGCTGGGGAGAGAAGCCTTCACCCTTACTATCCTGTATCCTTCACTCTAGAGTAGATAGTGTAGTCTCACAAACAGCCTCGTAAGGGCCAGCAGGCCTGTTGTTGTTTGTTCTTCCTATGTGTTCCTATGTGTTCCTATGTGTTCCTCCTCCTCCTCCTCCTCCTCCTCCTCTTCTTCCTCCTCTTCGCTCATAACTCCACTTGGCGCGGAGGCTGGAATATTTGTGACGTCAGATTCCCGCCTCCTACACTGAGAGCGAAATGTCATAGTGTGTGTGTGTGTGTGTGTGTGTGTGTGTGTGTGTGTGTGTGTGTGTGTGTGTGTGTGTGTGTGTGTGTGTGTGTGTGTGCTTTCGTCATGCTCCACACACACACACACACACATACACACACACACACACACACACGCTTGTATTAAATCACGCTTGTGCACGTATCGTCTTCTCTCTGATAATAGTGGTAATGGTGGTAGTTGTTGTGGTCACGATAGCAGTGTTTGTGGCTTGGATCAGATTGTGGTGGCGATGTAGCAGCAGCAGTAGCAAAGTATGTGTAGTTTAGTTGATGTATTGGTAACAGTAGAAGTTGTAATGATTGTAGTAGTAGTAGTAGTAGTAGTAGTAGTAGTAGTAGTAGTAGTAGTAGTAGTGGTAGGAGTAGTAGTAGTAGTAGTGGTAGCAGTGGTAGTAGTAGTAATAGATGTAGTAGTGAGATATTGTACATTTTAATATACGTATACATATCAACAATAATCAAAGTATATTGGTGACTTAGAATAATGCAAAATAATAATTATGTTGATAATAATGGTAATAATAATGATAATAATAATAATAATAATAATAATAATAATAATAATAATAATAATAATAATAATAATAATAATAATAATAGTAATAATAATAATAATAAAAACTGCAATACTGACCTACAAAGATGGTCCTCAAGTGAGTCAAAATTTCTACCTCAATTTAACTACTGGGAACGAGAAAAAAAAAAATTGCTGACTTAGCAAATAAAGGAAGTATAAGAATGAGGATAATAGTCAACTTCTGCGTGAGGATGATGGATAAAGACAAGAGAATTAGTACAATTTTTTTCTTGTTTATCAATCAATTGTGAAGGAAGCAATTAACACGTTAAAAAAAAAAGTTTTAAAAATCTCTTGATCTTGGCTGAAAAATGAAAAAGAGAATCAGTGTATTGGTAATGTGTAAGGGATTGGATATATTATTCAAAGTAGGTCATAATGATGCAATGCATAACCTTTGATTCTATATTGTTTTAATGATGCTCCGTAACCGAGACTCTCAATGCCTCCATGATAAATGTACTTCGTAAAGAGGAGGTCAAGGTTGTTATCTAGTGGGAGGGAAGGTAATGGAGGCGGCTTGAAAGTTATATTAGCATGCAGAATTATTTAGTGATGAAAGAATTGGAGAGTGCTTAGTGTATGCATCTAATTGTCTTGTAATGTGTAGTGTGGTGTGGTGAAGCGAGGGTTATGTTGTGTTATTTAAAAAGAGGAAGCTGTTATTTTAAAGATTAATACTGTGACTGACTCTAAGGGGAAGGAATTTGTTTTTTTTCTGATTTGGAAGATCACTTCATTTTCCTTCCACCGAAAGGGAGAACAAAAATTGATAAAAAATAATGTGTATATACATAACATATATATATATATATATATATATATATATATATATATATATATATATATATATATATACATATATATATATATATATATATATATATATATATATATTATATATATATATATATATATATTATATATATATATATATATATATATATATATATGTATATATATATATATATATATATATATATATATATATATATATATATATATATATATATATATGAATGTATGTGTCTGTGTGGAGAGAGAGAGAGAGAGAGAGAGAGAGAGAGAGAGAGAGAGAGAGAGAGAGAGAGAGAGAGAGAGAGAGAGAGAGAGAGAGAGAGAGAGAGAGAGAGAGAGAGAATCAGATAATAGGGATTTTGTAGAAACATTAGAATGTTTCAACTTCTTGCCAAATGACGCGAAAACAACAACAACAGAAATGATAGGGTACACTCCTTAACTAGAAAGTGTAAACAACACTAATTCTTGCTAAGGGAATCCTACTTGAACATTAGAAGCTTCACGATAGAATAGAACACTGTGGAATAACAATACTCACGGACCTCAAGAATTACACGCGCCATCTGCAGGCTTCGAAAATTATCATAATTGCCTTATACAGAATTAAAGACACCATCTAATATGCTTCGATAATGATAACTCCAATCACCATATACAGGTTCCGACATAGAATACAGTCACCATTACAGGCTTGAAAGATTACTGTTACGACATCAACAGCTAGTCAGAAAAAAAATATATAAACAAAAGAATAGAAAAACAGAAAGGCCTAAAAAAGTGGAGTAAAAAATGTTAGACAAACTACATTTCCTTTGAGGTTTATAAATGTAATACCTTCCTAATTTTAAATGCAGTAAGTAGTAAGGGCTTCACCACATCTCCATAGTAAGGGTGACCT
This sequence comes from Metacarcinus magister, assembly GCA_029783475.1. NCBI lineage: Eukaryota > Metazoa > Arthropoda > Malacostraca > Decapoda > Cancridae > Metacarcinus > Metacarcinus magister. The sequence continues at coordinate 5,484,226 of JAPQNM010000021.1, read as the reverse complement.
AGATTACCCGAGAAGGTCGCCAGTACAGCGGCATTTACGGAACCCATACTTACAGGATCAGGAAAAAGGTTGTGAGCTGAAACTTGCTTTAGAATTTTTTTTTTTCTCCTGCAGTTGGATTTAAATAAACTTTAGAAAAAAATATACAGGAAGTCAGAGTTAGCCTTTAGCCTGATTGCGTGGAATATTTGAACGGTCGGTCGTAAAGCCGATTGAACGTAAGGATACTTCCAACAAGAACGAAGGTAAATGTGAATACTTACGACACGAAGATAGTGATATAACAAAGTAGAGAAGGACACAAGGACGTAACACCTGAGGAAGAAAACTCCACCGTGGTCATATGGTGTTAGAGGATCAAAACTATAGATAGATAGATAGATAGATAGATAGATAGATAGGTAGATATATATATAGATAGATAGGTAGATAGATAGATAGATAGATAGATAGATAGATAGATAGATAGATAGATGGATGGATGGATAGGTAGATAGATAGATAGATAGATAGATAGATAGATAGATAGATAGATAGATAGATAGATAGTTAGGTAGGTAGGTAGGTAGATAGATAGATAGATAGATAGATAGATAGATAGATAGATAGATAGATAGATAGATAGATAGATAGATAGATAGATAGATAGATAGATAGATAGATAGAAAGGTAGATAGATAGACACATAGACACAGACACAGATATATTGTTAGATCGATAGAGAGAGATTATTCCTTAAAAATATTAAAATCATTATTGGAAGATGAAAATTCAAGCGAGAAAATTATAAATCGTTTATTGCTGAATTCAAACCTTCTACTAATGGTAAAGTTCATGTAATTAATTTTTCGTCGAGGAAATGGCAACAATAGCATTTAGATTTTAATGCGAAAGAGTCACGGGAAAATAAGAGCAAACAATATTTTAACATTTCCTGAGAATAGTTTGGTCGGTATAGGAAAACGACATCCCACACAGAGGTCAAGAAAACAGACTGTGTGAGATGTGCTACATTTTTAAACTCAAGAAATATTAGTTAGTGAGAAATATCTACAGGAAATTTGTTGACTAAAACGGCGCTAGTGACTTGGAATTCTAGGTTTAGGTTTAGAGCAAGTCAGTGGAATCAAACCTTACATAAGTGAATGATTGTATAAGGCACAGAAGGAGGGACTCTTACTGCGGGAGCCATAGTGAT
>JAPQNM010000021.1:5463028-5475528 GCA_029783475.1 Metacarcinus magister | reverse complement strand
CTAGCATTATAAAATTCGATCTCCCAAAAGAAGAAAAGCGGCAACATTTGGGGACAACGGACTCTGTTGTTGTGCATATTTGCAATAACCAGGGCGGGGCGCGTTCGGTGGAATGCGGTATATTTGGGATGTAACGTGCCTGCAGATAAAAGGTGGAGGCAGGAAGGACAGAAATGGGCAGCGACTTTGCCCGTGTGAGCGACTGTGACTAAGGTGGGTAGGGGTAAGGCCTCCTTGAAGCCAAGTAGCCATGTAGCGTAAAACTGGATGTATATTATCACTGCTCCTTCAGCCTTTGCTGGTGGGAGACATATTAAAACTCCTACAGAATGCTTACACCAAGCTGTGGTATTGGTTGTGTTGCTTTCATTACATGATGAGGCGGAAATAACATAAAGGATAGAAGCAGGGCAGCCCGGCTCGTGCCTTCCACCTGCTGTAGCCTCTAACGTCCTTGCCTCGTCTGCCAAGCAACTGATTTGCATATTCATTTTATCCCTAAAGCAAGCGCGCCAGCAGTTCTTCGAATCTGAACTCTATTTATATAATTGAAATAGCAGTTGAAAGGTAAGCATGGGTGGTTTTAAATGGGAGAAAAAGGATGGATATAAGGGTGTTGAAGTGTACACTTGGCAACAGCGGGCCGCTCTGAGGTCATGGTCACGGCGCGTCGAGTAAAAAGTTGCGGCGAACGGCAGACTCTCTTAAAACTTACTCGCTCCTCGTGCTGGCCGGACGCTCGCCTCCCCGCGCCTCCACAACACCACCCCGAAAGCAGTGTGACAAACCCGGCCATGTGTAGTAGACCCGCGGAGGAGGATCAGTGTGCTGCAGGATCCCCTTTGGAGCGGGAATAATATTGGAAACCCCTCAGGGTGGGATATTAGGCGGATTGTTTTGGTTTTGGGGCGAGAGTGAGTGAGTGACTGAGGGACGACGGACGTCTCTCCCTCTCTCGGTCTCTCCCCATTTTTCCTTCCTCACTCGCCTCTTCTCTCGCCTTCTGCCATGCCGCCTACACCCCGTTAAGCACATGGATATTTAGCCAAAGCTCCCAGCCCGAAAATGAGCCCAGTGAAAGCCGGGAACTGTTGACAGTAATAAGGAAACAGAGACATGGTGAAGATTTGGTGGGCCAAGATGTGGAGAGCTTAATATTTTCTCCAATTTGTCTCCGTCCTCCTCCTCCTTCTCCTCCCCCCTTCTCCTCCTACTGCTGCCTTAGCACAGTAAGTATTGGTGGTTTGCAGTTGCATTAATTTGATGAACTGCCAACAATTTATCATTGTTTTGTCACTAAAAATATCAGATTCTGCTTTCAAGTTAGTGCAGGTGATTATTTTTGTTATAGGTATTATTTTTAATGTGCTGTGGGTTGTGCATATCTCACATAACATTAACCTTCTCCATTGTTATAATCGTATTCCATTTTATCATGTTATAACTTTTTTGTCTTGCTTTTTCCCACTGTGCTCCATCCTGTGTTGCTTGATTTCCTTTGTTATTCAGTTTATTGTGTAATTTCCTATTCCATCCCATCTTCTCATCTTTCATTGTCTCTTTCCTCAAATTTACCAAGCTTGTGTTTTCCAATTTGAGTCAGCAGATATCAGAGTCTTAGATTGCACAAATAGATTTATCTCTTTCTATCTTGTATTATAGTGTATCCCAATAACAGGATGTTCAGACACACAGACAAGCAGACTTATTCATGCCTGACTGAGTTGGTGCAGTGCCTTGATCAGTGTTTGTGTCGTCTGTCTTGTTAGGTGTTGTTGTGAAGTGTAGGTGTGAGGGCATGTCGGTGTTGCCTAAGTTATTATTTTTCTGAGTGTGTATGTGTGTGTGTGTGAGGCTGAGTGTTACGTCAAGTATTGAGTGTGAATACAACTGTGGGGGGTGTACATTTTTTTTCTGACTTGTCGTAATGCAATTAGTGACCTTTCCATAACTATTCCTTTCATACTGGACGTGTAAAAAAAAACCAATAAGTATCAAATTGCCACTCTGAAGTTAGGTAAGGTTACAAAACTGTTCGTGTTCATGAAAGTTAAGTTTTCAATGATCTTTGGTAACCATAAAGCTAGGCAAGAAATACCAAAAATCCAGTTAACTTCAGGAAAACTGTGAAAGGTCAAGAAATTAAGCTGATCTCGTGTTGCTGGCTCGGTTATATTACCTCATTAACTCCGTGATTTATGAAGTTTGATCAGTACATTATAATAAATCAGTAAGTAGCTACTATGTTTATAAGGCACAAAAGTCCATATCCATATCTTAGTGTGCCTCTCTGTGATACCAGCATATACAATGTAATGGAAAGGAATGTAGTAAGAGAGTACCGTTATGAATATTTTGTGAGTGATGTAAGTAGAATGGAAATAAGTACTCAAGTGGGTAGCCTCTTAAGCTTGACACAGTATCTTAGAGAGTATTTAGCTGTGGTTTACTGTAGGTAGGATTAATTATTGCTATTTTTCACATTCAGTACAAAATTGCTTGAGTTGGTGAGGTGGATATAATAATTTTTGTGATAATACGTTATTTTTGTATCATATATATGCTCAACAGATAAGAAAAAAGAATGCAACTTTATATCTGGTGAGTGTGGAAGCTGAGACTTAAAATTTCGTATTGATTGAGTAAAAAGTTGGATATACATGGTAACGCTGACATGTTATTTTCATGAACCTTAGCTTATAGTTAGTTTGACATATTTTAAGCTGAAGACTCAGTCACTCAAGGAAGAAAGCAAGTAAATTATAGCATTAGTATTCTTCATTGATTCATACCACTATTTGTGTGCTTCATTACTAGTTTTCTGCTTTCATTTTAGGTTAGCTGATGTAATTTTCAAGTCATTAGGTCTAAGTGATATAAATTAATAGGAACCCTAGCGAAAGTAATTGCCTCAGTTTCTATCCTTATTCTTAAACCTTGAGGAAGATAGGCAGAATGCATTTAATTTCGGTCAGTAATTTTGATAGAATAAGATTATAATTTAATTGTATGTATGTATTGCATTGACCACCAAGGTACACTGAGCTGAGTGACAGGGCAGTTAGATGGTGTGCTACATGCTGAAAGGAAGTCATGATTCAGCACATTAAAATGCTGATTTATTTTACTGCCACCTTTTGTACATAGTTATCTGCACAGACAGCAGAGTTTAGTGTGCTTGTATACTTACTTAAAGAATGAGGAATGTGCCCCTTGGTTTTTGGGTGAAATTGATATTCCTTGTGCAAGATTCTCACTGATGAGGCCTTGGGGAGTGTTAATTGAGTTAGTCTGTTACAGAATAAACCTTGAAATGTCTCAATTTAATGAAAGAGTTTTTGCTGGCATTTTATTATGTAAACAAAAAAGTCATTTAGACCCCCATGACAAGTGCAATGGAAATATTGATGAAGAAAAGGTTATTAGTTTTATAAAAATACAAATCAATGCAAAAAATCTGCTCATGCATAACAATAAAACTCAAAAACAAATCTACTTCCTTTTAAGGAAATTTTTGGTCTTCTCATATTGAATATAAAGACTAAGGAGTGTCACTGCCTCCTTCCAGCACACATCACATCCAGGAAAGCTATTTTCCGTTATTTTGCTTAACTCGCTGCAAAAAGGAGTAAAGTAAGTCAAAGGTCAAAGCACCCACATATACAACTTCTCTAAAGTAAAAAGTCTGAGTTTACCAAATACTAGGATCACTGGTTAATAACTTAGGAAATACCATCGTGCTGGGTGCATGAATATATTTGAAGTTTTGAAATCTATCTGACACCTCTTAAAAATATCAAACTATGGGAAGAATAATAATACAATTTGTTAGCAAGCTTAGCAGTGGTATAAGAGATGGAGTGAAAGAATAGGCTGATCATCACATGCCAGCTGTTTTCTTCCCAGCAAACCCACAGCCCTTAACACAACATTAGTGGAACCCAATAGGAACCTGTTTGGTGTATGTAGTTATCATGTATCACTGGGAGAATTCTGATGAAACATTTTATTATTGCGTATGTCATTAGATATGTAAGAACATAATTCCCAACCAGGCTTATATCTATTAAAGGAAACATTCCAGTTAAGTAAGTATTTCATGGGTGATGTGTGGAAACAATTTGGTGGTGTGGTTTTCCTATCACAAACAGTAACAGTATGAAGGATAAGCTATACATACTTTACAATTACATATGCTATTCATGGGGACATTGAGATAAGAATTGCAACAGGATATGAGTGCCACCTCTATCCCTTGACCTAACACTAACTTTTGTCATGCTTTGAGCTGTTTGGAGGCTGGAACTGAATAGGAAGAGGCAGTGTATGTTATAATTTTGTTTTTCTTCATCACAGAATAACTGGACAGGAAATGCATTCAGCCAAACAAAGCTTATTGTATCTGGAATAATAATTTCATTGTTGTTACATTATTTTTCTATTTCATTTGGGGTAAAAAATTGCAAAGTGTTTCATTGTTTGCCTGGTTGGGTACATGCTTTTACCTTCCCCAGTAACTGACTAAGGAATGTGTGTACTCATTTTCCTGTCCCACCATAGTTTTGTTCCCCTACCATGACACTTTTCTTCAGTTAAGTTGTCATGATTTAATGTAAATTTACAGCTGTTGTAATAAGTTGCAAATCTGACTGGGCACAAGCTGTCAAATTATTCTCAGTGAACATGTTATCAAGATGCCTACCTCACTATTTACTTGGGTTACTGCACACCAAACCACACATTACAGGTCTTTTTTGTATTTGTACTTATTTGGGGGAGCAGAGCACAATTTGCAAGGCTGAGCATACTGAGGAAGAATGATAATTAAGCAGATAATGAGCCACATAAACATTCCTGCTGGTTTTGAGTACCACATTAACTCTACTTCATGCATTCACTGTATGTCTTTTCTCTATCACTATCTCCTCTGTCCTTAATTATCTTTCTTTATCCTTATATCTTCATTATTTATTAGTATATCCTTGTTTGTGTGTGTTTCTGTGTGAGTAAAGTCCGCCTTCCTCTATCTCACAGCTGCAGTATCACCAACATGAACCACGAGATGAAGGAGGAACGCATGTCCCCGGGCCTCATGGGGGGCATGTGTACCAATGCATCACATCTCCCGTCCCCCGAGGAGCCGAGAGACCTCAGCATCAAACGCAAGGTGAGATGCAAGTCAGCGTATGCTCTAGGTTCTGTCGAATTATGATTGTGGTTTACATGATTGATGGTCATACCCGAAAGGTTTCTCATAGGGACTCAGATTTAGCTACAAATCCCAACATATTTTATTGCAGCAAGTTTTGTTTGGGTGTGAATTGCACCCTTTTAGAGAGCATCCCACCCACTCTTTGTGTGTGTGTGTGTGTGTGTGAGATATATATATAAATATATATATATATATATATATATATATATATATATATATATATATATATATATATATATGAGAGAGAGAAATGATATGCAGTAATATCTGTATTCTTTGTGTGAGTGTATGGCTTAAGTTTGCCAATGTATGAACTTAGTGAAGCATAATTGTGATTCAAGTACTTTGTTACACACACACACACACACACACACACACACACACATACACATACACATACATATATATATATATATATATATATATATATATATATATATATATATATATATATATATACACACACACTCACTCACGTGTGTGTGAAGTGGCATGGCTTGATTACCCTGGAGACAGATAACCTAAGATTATATAAGGTGTTAATAGTTTTATTGCATTCTTCTTCTACACCCTGAGGGGTAAACAGCTAAGGTATATAAAATAAAGAAATATTTTGTTGGTAGTGTTGGAGAGCATGTCAAGATGTGAGAAGCAGGGAATAAGTGCATAGGATTTAGGTAAGAATGTTATGGTATTGGTCATTCACCTCAGAGAGTGTTTGAGGTTACTGAGGCTTCACTAAGCAGATACACACACAGTAAGATTCAAGAAAGTTATCTAGATTGACAGAAAGGGAAACAATAAGTATAGTAGTATTGACATATTGAGAAAGAGGTCACAGGAATAGATTGAAAATAGAATAAGGAAGAGAGGGGCAGGATATGAACAGGAAAGTTGTTGGTCAAGGATGAACTGTCTGTACATTGTGTGTGTTTGTGTGAGAGAGAGAGAGATAGAGAATTAACTTGTGTCCCAGTTGTAAGTGTTAGTAATGACATGCATTATTCTTTCAATAGATAGGGGTCAGGTGACTCTGTGGTACAGTGCTCGGCTCGTGACCTAAAGGTTGTGAGTTCCATCCTGGCTCACGGCAGCTTCTTGGTGCGAGAGGTTGCGTTCTCTCGTTAACCCTAGTGGAACTATATGGTCTATTATTACCAAGTTAGGGGGGATTATTTAATCAATTAAAATTTTTCAATAGATCATGTTATTTTGCTGGTGGCCTTGTTACATTATCCTCGTGGGAAACATTATTATTGCATTTCCAGTGTATGTATTTATGTAGTTTGTGAGGTTTCCTTTACCAAGTTATGTTCAGCCTCCATTGGACTATTTATATGCAGGGAGGCATGTTATGTTGGTGTGTGGACAATGGAATGTATAATGGTGTACTAAGAGATGTATACTGAATTTATGTATAGTAATGTTCACAAAGCTATGAGTGAGTAAGGACATATTGCAGTTGGTTGCAATTTTATTGTTGTGGAGCTTTTTTTTTATTCATCTCTTGTTTGCTGTTTATTCAAGTTCACTCAAGGGGAATTTTTATTATTCCATTTCCCATCCCTGGTTTGGCATTGTCAACCATGCTGATGCAATGTTGACCTTTTGAGTGACTTGAAATATTAATGATGCCCTTAAGAATATATACTGGTAAATCTTTTATTACTGATGTAGATAATTTGCAACATGTATGTAATTGTCAGCCGATTATTTTGAATTCAGAGTTTAAGATATTGAAACTTAGGTATACACAATTTATACAAGTTTCCATTAAGCTAACCACAAGACTCCCTTCCTTTCAGCTGCGTCCTGTCCCTCCTCCGCTGGACTTGAGCAAAAGGAATCTGGAGCCTGAGGCCATGATACCAGAGTTTGCAGCCATCAACACCACCAGCCCTCGGTCCCCCCTCACCCAAAAGAGTCTGCCCCTCAGGAAAAGGTAAGAGGCATGGTGTTGGTAATAGTGTGTGTGCAGGTGACGTTGTGGAAGGTGTTTGTTTTGACTGTTTAGTATTTTATACAATTTTATCTTAGGGAGTAGTTGACAGGACTGGTGTTGATGTGATTACACATTTAAAGTTTCACAATCAATCTGTCCAACATCCTTCTTATGAGAGATCAAAATCTATTAAAACTTCATCATGCATGTTGGGAATGTGTTAACCTAGAAGTATCTGTTTGGTAGGAAAGTCGAGCTGAAAGGTGACTCATAGATTAACTTGTGTGGTAGCAGCAAGAAGTGTTTAGTTATTCTGTGTTGTCTGCCCAGTGTGCCTCCCAAGGTTGCCTCACACCACCTCCCCGCACAGAGCGCACAGCTGGTCCTTCCAGCTGGAGGTGCATGGCTTCCAGCTGCCACCCAACAACTCTCAGGGAGTGATCCGGTGCACCGCAGAGATCCGGGACCAGACAACGGGAGCCCCAACCTCCTCCTCCTCCTCCTCTTCATCTTCACTAAGGATCCCAGGCCTGCCCACGCCCCACACCCCTCACACTCCACACCCACACTCCGCCATCCCTGTCATCACCAGTCGGTTTTCCTTTAATGAAGGGAACTCCAGTGATGGAAACCATGGGGGAGCATCCATGGGCCAAGGGGACCTTTCTGGCTCCCAGGGGCCACTAAACCTCTCCACTGCAGCTGTGGGTGGGCTGCCCTCCTCTCTACTCTCCCCTGCCCCCTCCCACCCCTCCACCTCCTCCCTTAACTCATCACGGGAGGAGCTGGAAAATGAGGTGACAATGGCTGAGTGCCATGCCTACTCCCATGCCCCTTCACCCCACATGCCCTCCCCACACATGCCCTCCCCACACCACATGTCCCCACATCCCCACATCCCCATGGGACCTCAGGGACTAGGTGGGCATGGGCTGTCTGACAGGCTTGCGCCAGGTTCATCTCCATGCCCAGCCTCAATGTCCCCTCAGCCCACTTCAGGGCACCAGTGGCCCACCAATGTGTGGTCAGTGTTCATGTCTGGGGTACGGGTCCACTTTGTGTTGAGTGGTGGGGGCCAGGTGACCGGGGCCAAGATGAGTGAAGAGCTTGGCCAGCTGGAGCGCGCCCACCAACAACGCTACGCCCCACATGGCCTCCACCTGATGCGTATCCTCCATGAAGGACCAACCTCCCACGTGGCAGCCCCATCCTACTGCCAGCTGTACTTCCGGCCTGTGGTGGTGCAGCAGGAGGACATCACAGTGGTGACGCCCCCAGACCACCCATTCTACGTCCATGGAAAAGGTGGGAAAGGGGATTTATTTATTTTAATATACAAGTATGCTATATGATTGACTGTAATAGAGGCAGTGTGCAATATGACTGAATAATTACGTAATGGTAGTAGTTAACATTTCTTGGCTTTATCCTGTGCAAGCATAGAAACATGGAGAAATATTATATAAAGATGACCATAAAATCACAATGAAAGAAAGAACATTACACATGGAAGTCAAAAGAAAAAGAAATATCTCGAGATAGCCTAAGAGTACCAGTGTTGATGTATGCAAGTGAAGCCTGGACCAGGAGGGAAAATTAATAGTGTAGATTCCGAGCAGTTGAAATAAAGTATCTGAAAAGTGCATGTGGGGTCAAGAGGATGGAGGGTGAGAGTAATCAAAATGTAAATGAAGTGATGGGTATGTCTGTAATGATGAAAGAATGAATTGTGAAATGGTGGTGATAAAATGAAGCATTCCGAGATAGTGGAAAGGAAGGGTAAGGATAAGATAATGGAAAGGATGCACAAGAGTAGGATTGGTGGAGATATAACAGGATGTCCCTTATCTAAAATGAGGTTATAAAGTATTGAGAGAGAGAGAGAGAGAGAGAGAGAGAGAGAGAGAGAGAGAGAGAGATAGAGAGATAGATACTGGAGTGTAAGTATCAAATATAGGAAAAGAAGTAAGTGAAATCTAATGCTGTAATCACTTTTTTTTTGTGTGTGAGCTCCAAGAAACCTACATCAGATTATCTAGTAAGAACTTCAAGGTTAATGAACTACTCCTAAAGGGTACATGACTTGCAGAACAATTGCTAGAGGGAAATAACACAAGGTAGGAATGCAATAAATATCAAAACAATTAGGTTATTTTCTTTCTTTGTGATGCTTTCCAGGTTGGTGCAGTGTGTTCCCTGAGAGGACAACAGAGCGTTACAGCCTCCCGTGCCAGCAGCTTCAGGAAGGGGATGTGTGCCTACCCCCTTACCACCCTGAGACTACCCAGACACCCATCCCTGTCGTCACCCCAGACCTCACTGATGCCATGAAGAGGTAGGATCACTCTTGTACTACTCTCCTACTCCTACTACTACTACTACTACTACTAATGCTTTTATAAATACAACTTCTACTGATGTTTTCTGTTTATGCTGCTGCCTTTACTATTATTGGACTAAACTCTACCTTAGATCATGTCATACAATGTAAATTTGAATATTGGTATCCTGGAACCATGGATGTTGAGAGAGTTCCTTACATGATAGCTTGTGTCCTTTTATTCATGAGTGAGGTTGGAAAGTAAAGTTGGACATCCTGGAATCAAAGCGTGTTTTAGGGAGGATGACATCAAATAATGAATTTAATTTGAATAAAATCTGCATATTTTGTATTTGTTTATGGAGCAGCTTGTCGTGGATATACTTTCTTCAACTTTACATGCATCTACTACTTCTGCAAATAAAAAAAATAATGATGGTCATAATAACAGGTTTAATGATGATGAAATGTTGAATGCCAATTTATTTTTCAGGTTTGACTTTAATGACGACCCGCTTGAAGGTGGCGCTGGTGCATACTCTGCCCCACCCAGCGCCACTTTCCCTCCACACACCCACCGCACAGTCTTCCTCTCCCCCCCAGCATCACCCTCCAAAAAGAACAGGGGTGGAGGGGGTGCCGCTGGGGGACCACCTCCTGGGGCTATGGAGGGGGCGGGGGTGAGGGCTCGGCGACCTATGAATGGTTTTATGCTGTTTGCTAAGCACCACCGCTTGAAGCTGATCCAACAGTATCCCGGCAAAGACAACAGGTGTGTGTGTGTGTGTGTGTGTGTGTGTGTGTGTATGTGTGTATGGATTTGTGTAGCTGGGTTTTTATTGCATTTTGGCTTCCATTTCTTCTATATCTGTTTACTACAAACATTTATATTTACATAATACATCTGATGATCATCTGAAATTAATTTGAATTGCAGAAAAGGTACATTTTTTCCATATCTGATTGAGAGGATTTTGTTCATAATTCACTTCACCCCAAAGATTTATTTGTTATTTTCTTTACGTATTTTTGAGTGTGGCATTAGCGGTGAAGAAGAAATTAAATGTAATGGAAATTAGGTGTTTGTTCTGGCTAAGGTTTTGATATATGGAGGGAATGCAAAAGTAAGGTTGAGTATGTGAGTGTACGGAGGCAGATCACACGCAGGGTGGGAAAATAAACAGAAGAGTATGTGAACAAAAAATTGATAAAGGAATGAAAGAACTACAGGAAGCTATGAATGTGAAAGGGTATAGCTGTGAATTTCCTTACAATCTATGAAAAGTTTTGATAAGATAACAAGCATCAGAGACAGATAAACAAAAATATTTCCATGTCTCCTAACCACCCTCTCTCCCTTCTACCAGGGCTATTTCTGTCCTCCTGGGTGTGATGTGGAAGTCCCTGCCAGAGGAGGACAGGGAGACCTTTAATGCAGAGGCTCGGGCACAAGCAGAGGAGAGGAAAAAGATTGATCCGGACTGTTGGAAGAGGAAACGCTCTCACTCCACCAGCTAAGGAACCACAATTTTAGGGTCTATACTATATTGTTTTTATGTATGAATGATTCTTTTATACAGTTTCCCTCTGAGCAAAGAAATCACCAGTGCTGCAAGTTTATATCATTATTTATCGTTTGCTCATCCAAAGGTGAATAAGTGCCAGTCAAAATTGATCATCGCACATTGTGTTACAAAACGTGTCCTCCATACAAAGCTCGTAGTTTTGCATTGCGCATTTTTTGTTGTTGCATTTCAATTGATTTTGTTTCGTACACCCTTGTCCCCTCTGGGTAAGGGAGTTGCCAGTTTTAAGTTCTGTGATTTTCTCCTTTATATTTTATTTATCAATTTTCTTTCCACACCTCATGCAGATTTGCAAAACTTTCCTGAAACAATTCTGCTCACCTCACCCCCCTCTCCTTGAAGTCCCCTTAATCTGCAGTGACAGTTTTCCCTTTTACTGTACTAGGGAAGCCTCACACACTCATTCTTATAGTGAAGTTGTCATGACTTCCTCTTGACAGTACCCGTCCAAGCCTCTCTTGTGTGGCTGTTGGGTAGGGAACCACCACCTATGATTCACTATAACTACTTGTGAGTTTATTAAGTCTCATTTGCCTCCTTCTACTCCCACCACATTCTTCTTGTATTTTGTTATTTTCTTATTTTCCTCACACTCCTGTTTCTGTTTCTCTCTCATGCAGTGCAGTGCTAGAGTTGGAAAGCATTGTGCACTGTTATTATTTAGTTTTTTGGTTTGTTTTCCCTGTTGTATTCTTACTACCAGTGATACTGCAACTGAAATATCAAGGAACAAGTATTATCATCATATTTATATCTTAGTTAGTAAGTTTTGATAAGTTCTTTTCTTTTCAATTTTATAAATGCGTGTTCTGCTTCTTCAGCTTTTTTATTGTTGATTTATAATGCCAACACAAATTTTTTTTTCATTATTATTATTATTATTATTTATTTTCTTTTATTAATATTATTATTATTATTATTATCATGATAATCACTGTTATTGTTATCATTACATTAATGTTATGACTATCGTTAATATCATGATTGATCTCTGTTTTACAATGTCCAGGGGTGAAACGCAGTCTTTACTAACTTATTCTACTTATGATTCTGCTATGCTCTTTCCAATACCATTTGTTGGTTTTATTTCAAATGCAGTATTTTTATATAGTTCAGTTGGGAGAGTACTCTGAGGACATAGCTGGGTATGACAATTTTTCCCTCCCTCTTGTTCAGCTGACACCATTACTTTCCCTACTTTGTCCCCCCACCCCCCGAGGTGCCGTCCACAGTATTACTTTCTCGGTATTGAGGGAATCAAGATTGTGTTCACCTGGAGCTCAGCAAACATACACTTGGGCATCGTTCTAGGTCAGCGCAGGCCTGGTTAATGCAGAAAAGAAACTTAGAAAATCGGAAGACTATATACTTGTTCTGTGTATACGCTCGATACCTGTGTGTGTGTGTGTGTATTTGTGTGTGTATACGCGTGTGTGTGCA
>JAPQNM010000021.1:5423028-5458028 GCA_029783475.1 Metacarcinus magister | reverse complement strand
GGTGGTATTCTTGCAGCCTTCACTACTGGGTGGAGTGCAGAAAAATGGGATCACCTACACCCATCAGTGAATGGGTGCTTCCAGGGGTGGTGGTGTGGCACTTACCATCGCAGGGAGCTCAAGGGTGTCATGTCCTGACCCACAGGTCTCACAGGCCCACTGAAGCCACGAATATAAAGAATAATGAGAATAAATAAATAAAGCATATTACATAAATACATGCAGGGCCATCTTTGTTTGCCTTCATAGGGCAATGGGCAAACAACTGCTAATGGGAATATTTCAACGCTACAGTGTAGTGGTTAGGTCACTAATTCCCTGTAGGTTGGAGACAGTCTAGGAGGGGCTGCTTTTCATAATCCAACTCCTGTACATCAATGTGACGATAGATATGGACTAAATAAAGGAGTTGTAACCTCATGGTACTGTAAAAGTGGAACCTCTGCTGCCATTAGGTTAGGTTTGTGTGTGTTGAGTTTATCTTGTTATTGAAGATCATAAATCCTGTTACCAGTTAAATTACTCTAATCCTAGATTTACTATTAATATAAAGGAACTCGTGGCTAGTGTAATGTTGAAGTGATAGGTAAATTTGTTTGACATTGTACCAAACTTATCAGTTATCATAAGAATTGTTGTGTTAAGCTCTAATTACGTGTTGTTGTTTTTTTTGCCATTGAATAAGATGTCCTTATATACGATGGTGATAGTGGTGGTGTAGGTTTCTGTATCGTTTTAAACCTCCCGCCACATCGCCAGTATTGTAACCTGCCATCTGTAGGCCTCAAATCAAAGCAATTGGATTGATATTCATATATGAGTCAATTCTATAAAAGTTCTATGTCAATTTTCTTTTTAATTAGTACCATTGTTTTTCATCCAGGTTTGCCCTTCTTTGCATCTTTCTTTCCACCCACGTGTTGTCCTCTTCCTTATTACAGCAAACTGGTTTATATTTATGAATAAATTTTATGTACCTAATTGTAGATAGGTATCATTTCATCATTGTTGATCTATATAATTCTAGTGGCATTCTATATATCATAGTGTGAATTTAGTGAGTGCAAGATAATGGTTCCAACGTGGTCAACACTATCAGCTGTTCAGTGTTGAGTGTGTTGTCAAGGCGACCATGGTGGGTGTGTCGCTTATATCAACTCCTATTTCAACCAAACTACACTACTTATATATCACAAGCGATGGCAGAGGAGGTAAGTGTCATTGTTGTGTGGTTTAAAATGACGTGACAGTGCTAGTGCCTGCTGTAGAATCAGAATTAGAGTTACTGTTTACTTGAGGACGTGTGTCAGCTGGTTTGAGGTAATTTTTTGGGTATCATCCTTAACCTGTCTTGTGACATGGTTGTACGGGCATCAAACCAGGTGAGTCACGTACAGGCGTCTGCTTCAAGGGATAATTTCATGTTGTATCCCCACTCAGCACCATAACATAGGTTTTACAGTCATCATTGGTGATGAAATAATTCCCCCGAACTAGATAACTACTTATTGACCATATAATTCTGTTAGGATTAAAAAAAGAGCATGAGCCAGGATCCAACTGACAACTTTGTGGTTATGAGCCGAGCACTGTACCACAGAGCCACCCAGCCCCTTACAAGCAGCAAAATAGTACATGCAGATTAACATTTATGATTGATCTAGTGCCCCACATAAATCCTACATAATAGATACTAATAGCATTAGTAGCCTCAACACACACATGGGAAACGTAAGTAAATAGTGTTGAAGGTGTGTAAAGAAATTGGTAAAATTTTACATCTTCACCATAATGGCGTTTGTTTACGTCTCCATCTTCGGACTGTACCTCGTCTAACTCCCTACTTTTGGTCATAGAGAACATTTGATAGCTTCTATATTAACCTAACCTAACATAACCTATATTGGTAAAATTTTACATCTTCACCATAATAACAGTTGTAAAGTTTAATTAGGTCTATTAGATGCTGCAATGATATTTCCAATATCTTTAATAGCTTTCAGGAAAATGAGGAGGAAAGTCATGGTTTGGAAAAAAGATAAGGTTTAATTTTACTGTGTGATTGTTAGTCTTAAAACAAATATTCATAATAGCAGTTGTAGAGTTTATATTGGTCTATCAGATGCTGCAATGATATTTCCAATATCTCTAATAGCTTTCGAGAAAATGAGGAAGGAAGTCATGTTTTGGAAAAAAGATACCATTTCATTTTACTGCGTAATTATTAGTCATAGAACAAATATTCATAATGACAGTTGTAGAGTTTAATTAGGTCTATCAGATGCTGCAATGATATTTCCAATATCTAATAGCTTTCGAGAAAATGAGGAAGAAAGTCATGTTTTGGAAAAAAAGATACGGTTTAATTTTATTGCTTAATTATAAGTCATAGAACAAATATTCATAATGAAAGTTGTAGAGTTTAATTAGGTCTTTCAGATGCTGCAATGATATTTCCAATATCTCTAATAGCTTTTGAGAAAATGAGGAAGAAAGTCATGTTATGGAAAAAAGATACGGTTTCATTTTACTGTGTAATTATTAAAGAAGTGTCTTTACTGTGTTGGGAGGATTATAGATTCAATACAATCATAACACAAGTTCTTTGACACATTGTACGCTTTCAAGTTTCACTCCACTTGTGTTTTAGTAATATTTTAAATTTCTTCTTCCCACTAGATGTTGACGTTGACGTTAGACGTCTGTTGACGTTAGAAGGCATTTCCTACCTCTCAGACCATACTGAGATTTTGTGCAAGTCTTCCTGTCGGATTTGCATGTCGCTGTCTGAAATTACTGAAAGAAGGTAGCTAATGTTATGAAGCTTTATAGAGTAAGGCCACAAACCCAAGTGTAGAATAAAACCCATGTGCAGTGTATACCTTTATTATGTTTATTCATATGTTCTTTATCCATAATTCATGCTTTGACAACTTGTCATCAGGATAGTTGGCTTATTTTTTATTTTCTTTCATTACAGATTGAAGCAGCAAGCTGAGTTCAACTTTATTTGGACTAGTGTCAGCTAAGTCACCAGTGTTTGTAATTTTTCATCTCAAATCCATACAGCATAAAAGGGTTCTTGAGATTTATTGCCATCTTCTAGATATTCAGCATCATGACTTACAAACACGTTACTTGTTTTTTTTTGCTGATTCCTCTCTCAATATCATGTACGGGACACATCTTAGCATCCGTCTCTCGCAGGCTTCAATTTAGCTGGTTATGTTCACACACGCCCATCTTTATCCTGAGCCAGTTATGTTTGACTTGCCAGTTACCAGTGACATCAGGAAATTAAATGGGTAGTGTTGAGGAAGTGGGTGGGAGAAGCCTGTGTCTGATGAGGAGGCACCAAATTATTTAGGATAGACTTTGCCTGAAGCAAACCCAGCCTCATGTCTTGATAAACATTACATATGAGTACATTCTGGTAATAGCATACTCCATTCATCATTTAACTTGTACTATGTGTACATGAACAAACATGCATATTAAGGTGATAGCTATATTGAAGACACAACCGAGTTCATGGTGATTGTTTCCCTGGGTATCATATCATGATTTTGTTCAGATATATACATCAGCCTCTCTGGTATGTTTAAGTGAGACAACTAAGCTGGCAAACTTGCATGAATGATGAAAATACATCTGAACTCCTGCAGATAACTTTTTATAGATTTTACATGTACCATTCAGCTGGGACACTTTTGTCTCCGTGGAAATATTTAATTGCAAATGTGGACTATGCATATAATTGGGTAGAGTTTAGAAATTTTATTGGGCACAAATTTTTATGAACTGAATTGTTCTGTTGTCTCAGGGATTAATCATTGTATGTGTGGTAAATGGTAGGTTTGGTACCAATTTAAGAACATCTAGTTGATCAGGTAGTACATATTTAATTTTCATGCTTCACGGCTACATTTTATTTTTGCAGTTTTTATAAATATGAATTGATCCGCAGACCCACCATCAGGAGTTCCTCTCTACTTACCATGCTGCTTGTCCTGTTGTGTTGCTGGTGTTGTCTCTCCTGATTTGTAATATCATTTGTGTCTACATCATTAGGAATGCACACAAGTTGGCCAAGTAAGTGGATTGTTTTTCATTGTTCATTGGTTCATTAAAGTGAATAATGGAGGTGTTGGCATACTTCTTTTTTAAAGGGAAGTGAGAGGAGCACTAGATAAATACTTAAGGAAATACAGATGAGGAATAAGAGCAGTTTAATGTTATAATTGCTGGGTCTTTGTTAGTGAAATTAATTGCAACTACAGAAAAAAGAAAAATTCAGTCTTGTGATGATAGATGGGGCAGATCTTGTTTAACAATTACTGAAAATGCTGTGAAAATAGGAAAAGGATATACTGCAGAATTTTTTTTAGTGGTAATAAGTGAGGAGACATGAATGGGAAAATTAACGTGGTATGCAGTTGGCTGTGGAAGAAAAAAAATATAGTTAGAATTGTTTGGATGAAAGGCAAAAAAAACCAAAAAACAAAAAAAAACCGTGTTATTGTCTAGGGAGTTCCAAGGGGATAAGAAAGGACTTTTTTATAATCTTAAATTGGTTTATCATCTTTTTGCTGATCATGTCAAGCAGAAATCTTAGTATTGGGTTACCCTTAGTGAGCTTGGATGGAAGAGGTCCCCGTCTTGTAGGTTATCTAAACTACCATCAAGTTTCTAGCTCGCAAGATGTAAATTTCTGCAATCACTAGTGCATATTGTGGTTGCAGTCATGCCAAACTTTGTTGTTTGGTAGTTAGGTAATTGTTTAGTGTTTGAATATTAATTTGCTTACTGCATCTAGTTTAGGAAATAAGTTTAAGATAATACGTGTGATAATCATGAGCACTATTTTTAGCCCTATCTTGTTCGTTCTCAAAGCTTGTGTTACAAACAGATCAATAAAATTATAATTCAGGAACTAAAATTACTTAGATATATATATATGGTTTAGTAATTATCTCAATCCCTGTGGCTGGCCCACTGTCCAGAGAAGGACCTGATACGTGCCACAAGAATTTGGTTTTGGTGAGCTAGAAACCATGGCTTGTGAATTTACTTTGAAGGATCGTAGGTCATTGTTATGGTTTGCCATGTAAGTGTTTCTCTTGAGTTGTTAATATGAAGAAATGCCAACCCCTCTAGTACTTAATTTTAAGGAATAGTTTGTGTCGTAAAGATGATTTTTCTAGATGTTTCTTGAACAGTGGGTTAATAAGGAAATTGTTGTATCATAATGATTTATTTATTTGCCAAAAGATATCTACACAATCAATGTTTTGTGGTGCAATATTAACATGACGGGAAATATTACAGAGTTGCTTGCAGGTGGTGGTGTGTCGGTGTGAGGCTGACGAGCTCTTCCCTGAATTGGAGGTCTTTCCTTTTCTGTGGGATATAGGTAAGCTGCACCAGAGAGAGAGAGAGAGAGAGAGAGAGAGAGAGAGAGAGAGAGAGAGAGAGAGAGGAGAGAGAGAGAGAGAGAGAGAGAGAGAGAGAGAGAGAGAGAGAGAGAGAGAGAGAGAGAGAGAGAGAGAGAGAGAGAGAGAGAGAGAGAGAGAGAGAGAGAGAGAGAGAGAGAGAGAGAGAGAGAGAGAGAGAGAGAGAGAGAGAGAGAGAGAGAGAGAGAGAGAGAGAGAGAGAGGAGAGAGAGAGAGAGAGAGAGGAGAGAGAGAGAGAGAGAGAGAGAGAGAGAGAGAGAGAGAGAGAGAGAGAGAGAGAGAGAGAGAGAGAGAGAGAGAGAGGAGAGAGAGAGAGAGAGAGAGAGAGAGAGAGAGAGAGAGAGAGAGAGAGAGAGAGAGAGAGAGAGAGAGAGAGAGAGAGAGAGAGAGAGAGAGAGAGAGAGAGAGAGAGAGAGAGAGAGAGAGAGAGAGAGAGAGAGAGAGAGAGAGAGAGAGAGAGAGAGAGAGAGAGGAGAGAGAGAGAGAGAGAGAGAGAGAGAGAGAGAGAGAGAGAGAGAGAGAGAGAGAGAGAGAGGAGAGAGAGAGAGAGAGAGAGAGAGAGAGAGAGAGAGAGAGAGAGAGAGAGAGAGAGAGAGATGAGAGAGAGAGAGAGAGAGAGAGTGAGAGAGAGAGAGAGAGAGAGAGAGAGAGAGAGAGCGAGAGAGAGAGAGAGAGAGAGGAGAGAGATGAGAGAGAGGAGAGAGAGAGAGAGAGAGAGAGAGAGAGAGAGAGATGAGAGAGAGAGAGAGAGAGAGAGAGAGAGAGATGCAAAAGTTAATGGAGCAAAAGTTTGGCTTCCGACATCAAGTTTGGTTTCCTCAGCCCAGTGAGCTAAATCCCTTGGCGTCGTTCCTTCCCCTGCCTGGACTATCTTCCTGGAATATCCTCCTCTTGTCTATATCCATTTGGCTGCCCCTTCCAGACATCTCGTTTCCTCCATTCTCTTCTGTCTTCCTTGGGTCTTGTCTGTTCCAGGGCTTGTCCAACTCTTGGAAAATATTTTGCATACAAGTTTGTGGATCCTCCTGGGAACAGTTATTAGGATATACCTGACAGTAAGCAGGGTAGAATAATTGTATCAACGAATCACATAAGCAAGTGTGTGTGTGTGTAGAATAAAAGACAAGGACCCAGGATCCAAACACTTGAAGTGAGTTAACATGCATGTAATGTAAGAGGAATGGATGATGATTATAATGAAAGTATGTAATGGATTAAGCAAGGCAAAAAAAGGTGAAGGAATGAAACGTGGAGTGTTTGAGGGGGTGAAGTGCAGCACTCTAAAGTGGTTTGGTCACATAGGAAGAATGGCAGTGTGTGAAATGAGCACATAGGAGGAGGATGGATGCAACAGGTGCTAGAGGAAGACCGACAGTGAAGCAGAAGGCCAGAGTACTAGTGAGAGAAATGGTTTACTAAAAAGGTTAAGGAGAGAATTGGAGTACACAAGAACATAAATAAATGTAGATTTCTGTCGTGGCCATCACAGTATTTAATTATTTCCTTCACTAACCTGTATTACTGCTTTCACTTGTATCTCAACCTGGACTCCTCACCCACCATCACCATAGCTTTACAGGAGTGTGCTTCACCTGGTCGTCGTTTGTTCTGCCTCCTGCATATGAATTCTTCAGTAGAACTACTTGGTCTTGTCCACTCCTTGGGCAGTCCGACACCTGGAAAATTTATTGTACTTAAGTTTGGTGGATCCTCCTGGATGCTGTAATTCGATGTAAGTGACTTAATTTGCAGTAAGCAGGAAGAAATAAGTTAATACACACTATAATGGGCTCACATTTCCTTCCCTTCACCTCAACTCCACGTTTTTTTACCTTTACGATGGGTTTCAGGATCTAGAACTGAAACCCGATATAGAAGACTGATGCTTCCATGGCACCACCATTCTGTCTTTCACTCCAGTTCTAGATTCAGCCAATTATAGCTTTAACTCTTCCAATCCCATTTTATCTTGCATGTGTCCCATTAAGTAGTATATCAAAAGCTGTCCAAATGTGTATAACCCTACAGTTTCTAAAACACAAGCCCTGAGAATCAAAGTACTTTCAGATGACACACATTCAAAGTAACTGACTGACTAAGCTCACATGCTCAAACCTTCTATGTTTTAGGAGGCATTGGCCATCCTCAGATAACGACCATTGAGCTGTTACTCATGTATGTATGTTAATATTACAGCAGTTGTCCTTTACAAATAAACTGAAGACTTAATTGTGGTGTTTTAATGTTCCTGTACAGACGGATGGGTTTGTGTATGTGTCTTTTTACCTACTTAGTGCCACACTTTGTATTGGAATAAAAACGTGACTACAAGACAGTAAAAACCTTGCTCGTATCCTTAGTGGATTTGTATGGTGTTCTCTGAAAAAATGTTAACCTTATTTCCTAAGTTTTTTTTGTCTTGAAAGTAACTTTTTTAAAAAATTTTTTTATTACATTAAAAGGGCAATAGCTAAGGGAAAACAAATAAGTAAAAAAAAAAATCCCGCTTGTCGCCAGACCCTGTAAAGAGGACAGTAGGAGAATAGAATGAAGGGGTGGAGATCCAGTTAACATTAGAGGTGTCTTGACACTCCTCTCTTGAAAGAGTTCAAGTCATAGGCAGGTGGAAAAACAGACAAAGGAAGAGAGTTCCAGAGTTTACCAGTGTAAGGGATGAAAGAGTGAAGATACTGGTTAACTCTTGCATTAGGAAGATGGACAGAATAAGGATGAGAAGAAGTAGAAAGTCTTGTGCAGCGAGGCCGCGGGAGGGGGGGAGGCATGCAGTTAGCAAGTTCAGAAGAGCAGTCAGCATGAAAATAGCGGTAAAAGATAGATAAAGATGCAACATTGCGGCGGTGACTTAAAGAATCAAGAAAGTCAGTTAGAGGAGGAGAGTTGATGAGACGAAAAGCTTTAGACTCCACCCTGTTTAAAAGAGCTGTGTGAGTTGAGCCCCCCCAGACATGTGAGCCATACTCCATACATGGGCGGATAAGGCCCCTGTACAGAGCAAGCAGCTGAGAGGGAGAGAAAAATGGACGCAGACGCCATAGGACACCTAACTTCTTGGAAGCTGATTTAGCAAGAGTAGAGATATGAAATTGCCAGTTTAGATTTTTAGCAAAGGAGAGACCGAGTGTGTTTAATGTGGTGGAGAGGGGAAGTTGAGTGTCATTGAAGAAGAGGGGATAGTTATCTGGAAGGTTATGTCGAGTAGATAGTTGTAGAAATTAAGTTTTTGAGGCATTGAACAAAACTAGGTTTGCTCTGCCCCAATCAGAAACAAGTGAAAGATCAGAAGTTAAGCGTCCTATAGCATCTCACCTTGAGTCATTTAATTCTTGTTGGGTTGGGCGTCTGTTGTACGATGTTGAAAAATGCAAGGTGGTGTCATCAGAAGAGGAGTGGATAGGGCATTGAGTCAGATTTAGGAGATCATTGATGAATAATAGAAAGAGAGTGGGTGATGGGTGATAGGACAGAACCCTGAGGAACACCACTGTTGATAGTTTTAGGAGAAGAACAATGACCGTCCACTACAGCAGCAATAGACCGGTCGGAAAGGAAACTAGAGACGAAGGTACAGAGAGAAAGATAGAATCCGTAGGAGGGTAGTTTAGAAATTAAAGACTAAAAACTTAAGGAGTCTTACATTCTTTATCTGCCTAACACCTTGGCACCAGTCTTTTAAACCCTTCTCTTTTCTACTGCCTCTAATGACCACACACCTATCTGGGAACAACCTCACCTGAACCCGAACACCTTAATTACTTCCTGAAATATCTCCTGATCTCCACAGTTATGACATCGTTCTTTCTTCTCTACCCTTTGCTTCCCTAAAAATCACAATACATGGATGTTCCTTTTAAAAACTAAAAAAAGGCTGCACTTGATTAATGCAAAAAGAAATCCAAGGTATGATTTTTGAAGCTAGGAATGGAAAACAAACAATTAAAGTGAAGATTCCATTTACATTCTATCACTGACTCAACAGTTAACTTGCTCAATCAACTTTAGGAGACAAACTTCACTGATCACTCAAAAGTAAGTGCCATCCTAAGAGCTCAGATAATACATAATTATTGTAACTGGCTACATAAAAAGGCTGGTTAGTAACTTGCAGCTTCCTAACCATGTAACGTGGCATCTGAGAGGAAAAAAAATCCAGCAATCAATCTCATGTTAAATAAACTAATGTCATAATTCAAAAATCAAATGAACAGCAACATATGATTAATCTTACAATTTTCCATAAAATTACATTCATGCACATACATTCCCTTAATTTTTCTGAGCGATGTCAATTGCTACATAGTCAATATATTACTAAAATCATATTTGATAAAAGAAAATGGTCGCAGTAAATTACATTTGATAGCACAATATGCTTCCTCGCCTCCCCCAGCTAAACACACACACGCGCGTACACACACATTCCTGCTCGTTTTATAGCCATTAGATGAAAAACTCCAGAACTCCTCTCTCATGCCCCTTTGCCAACTCTGACTGTGATGTGCACAGCATGTCACGTGTTTGTGGATGTTCCAACTGTGACAGATTACAGTCTCTTCACTAGAGGCTTCCACACCTACAAATGTGAAAGAAAGTCATGTTACCACTCTAGATAGTACCAGAATGTTCTTATCTTGAGTGGTACTTGATCAGTTACTTGATGCAGATTATTTTTCATTATAATATGACAATTATCAAACACTACACAAGTATAATTCAAACAAAACTTTCTCCTAGAACATGTTACTAAGGTCTATTCACTCTGGAAGGCGGCCGAGAAGGGAAGTGGAAGCAACACGATGATGGAATGAGAGCGGAAGGTAAAGGTGAGGAAAGAAAAGAGGGGATGGAGTAGTACAGATGATAAATGGGAAGGGAGGAGGGAATACAGAAAGGTGAAATGGAAGGAAAGGGAAAGAAGGGGATGAGAGTGTGCAGAGGTGGGGAGGGAAGAGATAATGACTTATGAAAGGAATTGGGTGAGATGAGAAAAAGAAAATCAAAGAGGATTATTGGAAAGAAAAACTAGAGTGAGGGAATATTGAAGAAATGGGAAGAGAAGGTAAAGCTCGTCAATTTGCGAATATAACCACTCCACTTGTTCACCCTTAGAGCACCTTTGGTCAACACATGCACCAGGAATGAAGGAAAAGGCAAAATTAGATATTACGTGGCTACACACACTTGAGTAAGCAAACAAAATTATGAGACGCGACAACGAAACTTTAATAAATATATTTAAAGCTAATGACATTTTGCTTCGTTCTGAGAAAATGACTCACGTTGAGGCGTTAATCAGTGAATCTCCACAGACAACTCATTAACCAAACTGCAGCCACGGTGCCTCCCAGAGACTGAAAGGCGGAGAAGCACGTGCACTTTGGCCTACTCAATAAAATGTTAAACTCATTTATTACTCAGTGTCGGTGGTCAGTGCATATAGATTATGAAATTTTCAGAGGTTTTCTTTTCATATCTTGTATCCTTTATCCGAAATTCTATCAATTAGAAAAGAAAGAAAAAAGTTTTGAGTCGCTACATTCCACGTTCAATGTCTGCACACCGCAAAGCTTCTATGAATTCTTATTACTCTACATAAATCCACATTCCAAGGGCAGCTTTGAATGTTCTGGGTAGCCTTTTCAATGGTGCCTAGTGGGTCTGTGGTAAGTACAGTGCCCGGTACGTGACCTAAAGGTTGTGTGTTCCATCCTGGCTCAGGGCAGCTTCTTGGTGCGAGGGGTTGCGTCTCTCGTTAACCCTAGCAGAACTATATGGTCAATAACTACCTAGTTCAAGGGGATTATCTAATCAACTTTTTATAATTCTTTTCAATTCATGATAGTCAAGAAACTCTCTGGATCAGCGTTACTAAATGACTATAATGTATTAATTCGCGATACGCCGTCGACATAAAATGGGTCATGAAAAAATAAGTAGGTCATTAAGATTAATGAAACAAGACATAGATGAGTATGATTCATTGTATGTTGAAATTACGGAAAAAAATATACCCTCGACGTAATACAAAGGGAAAAGATATACTGCTTTATGAAGAAATCCAATCTATATCAAAGAAAAAAATGCATTAATTTGCAGAAACTTTAATAATCACTCAGTAAACTGGTCAACTTGATCTTGATCTTGATCTTGATGTCACAGGTGACTTGAAATTTCCTCCAAGTCGGGCCTTTATATCGGCAGTTCCTGTGAGGGGAATAAGGGGGGAAAAAAAAAAAAGAGGAAAATACACAGAAAAAAAAGAAACTAAATAAATCAAAGATGCATACTCTAATTACATGCCCTAATCTCTCAATCTTGCATACCACATTTTCTCCAGGAACTCTTTCACCGCATCAATCATCCGTTCACTCGTCTCCTCACACAGTCCTAGCAACAACGCCATCCATTCCCTTCCAGTTCTTTCAGTCACCTCATTCATTTCACGTCCCATTTCTGCCAGAATCACACGCATCATTTCCATTCTGTCACGGTCATACTTCTCGCATTCTAGTACTACATGCTCTACCGTCTCATCCTCTCCCATATCACACATCTGGCACACTTTGCTGCGGGACTCTGACCATCTGTAGTTCCTTGCATTCACATCCATACACTGTGCCCTAGCTCGGAAGAGAAGATCACCACCCAGGCTTCCATCATACCACCTTACATACATTGGGGCCTCTTTCTCTCTGTACCATTCCAAAGTCTTCTTTCGTTCCATCTCAGTCTTCCACTTACTTAGTCCCACACCTTTCACTGTTTTGTCTATCTCGCTTTTCCACCTTTTCACATCCCACTCTAACCCTTCTCTACTTCTGTTCATCACCTTCCATTCATACAACCATTCTCTCCCTTCACAAAATTTATGCACCCACCTAACGAGCATGCCACTCCTGTCTACCATGTTCAGACATTTCTTCTCCCATTTACTCCTCCTTACATTCCACAAATACACCTTCCGTGCAATTCTTGTATTCTCCATTCGTTCCAGCCTAACTTTATATCTCAAAGTTGCCTTTATCTGTCTCTCCCTGAACGTACTCCATCCCATGTCACCTCTCAAAGCTTCTACAGCTGCATACCTTGGTGCATTCAGTGCCATTCTTGCTACTCTATTCTGCCCTACTTCCAACTTGTCTATCTCCTTTTCACTCCATGCAATCACTTCCATACCATACATTACACTCGGAACAGCCACACTCTTCCATATCTCTCGCAACACGTCATATTTACTCGCTCTCATTCTTGCTGCACTCCCTAGTCTGCCAACCCACTGATTCACCATACTAATCTTTTCATTCTTAGCCTTCTCACATCCATTTGGGCTCATCCATATCCCTAGATACTTGTATTCACATACTTGCTGCAACTCTTTCACTCCAAGTCTCCATGTAACATCCCTCTCATCTTCTGATCTATTCACTATCATTACCTTACTTTTTTCACAACTAAAATTCACTCCAAAATCTCTTCCATACTCATCTACCACATCTAATAAGCTTTGTAGCTCCTCTGCAGACTCACTCATTAAGACTACATCATCTGCATATAACAACATGCATACCTTGTCCCTCCCGACACTCACTCCTGCATTCATTCTTCTCAACCTGACTGCTAGTTCTTCTGTGTACATACTAAACAAGATCGGTGACAGAATACATCCTTGCCTGACTCCTTTCTCACTCTTCACCCATTCTGTCTCTATATTCCCTAGTTTGTATCTAGCTTTGGTCCCAACATACATACTCATGACAATTTTGACTATTTTTTCACTTAGCCCAACCTTTTCTAAAACTCTGCAAAGCATTTCTCTATTTACCCTGTCGTAAGCTTTCTCTATATCTAGAAATCCTAAATACAGCTTGCCTCCCTCATTCTTTTTTCTTGCAATCATTTCATTCACGACAAATACATTATCTTCTGCTCTTCTGTCCACTCTGAAACCATTTTGCTCTTCACCCAGTACTCTTACTCTCTCAATCCATTTACACAATCTGTCATTTAACACAGCACAGAAGACTTTGCCTACTGTGTTCACAAGGGCAATTGGCCTATAATTCTTCAACTCATTCTTACTCTTGTATCCTCCCTTATGAATTAGTGTCACTCTACATTCATTCCACTTTCTCGGCACCTTTTCTTCTTCCCACACTTCGTTAAATAGCTCAGTCATTCTATCAATCATAACCTCACCACCATTCTTATAAAATTCATATGGGATATCATCTGGTCCTGCTGCCTTACCATTCCTCTGTCTTTTCACACATTTTTCAACCTCTTCCCTGCTGATCCTTTCATTCAACTCATTCGAATCCTTTCCTTCCAGTGTCAAGCACCCTTCTCTCACTTCCAATACCTCACCTACACCTATGTTTTCCCAAAACTCTTTTATTAACTCCCTGATTTCATTCTTGTCTGTAATACATTTGCCATTCACTTTCAAGCTTTCGACATTTTCACTGTCTGACATGCTTTCCCCTCTCATGAATCTGTACCACTCACGCCCTCCTTCCATTCCCTTCTCCCTCAAGGCTTGAATAGCATTCCTTTCACACTGCACTTTCGCATCTCTTATCTTTCGCTTCGTCAATCGTTGCTGCTTCATATACGTCATCCATACATTCTGGTATTCACCCTCAGCCTCTTCACTGTCATGTCTCCTTTTCTTTAACACCCTACACTGTTTGTTTAACCTCTTACGTTCCCTTCTCGCATCCCTAATATCATCATTCCACCACGGCTTGTTCATTCTCTTTCTTCCAGTCATTCTTACAAACCCTATCTTACTAGCCCCAGCACTTCTCACATTTTCAGTCAATCTCTCATTCAGTTCATCAACACTCTCTGAGCTCCCCGTGCCCCACATTTTTTCACTCAGGCATACTTGAAAATTCTCCCAGTTAGCGTCCCTCAGCCTCCATTTCTTCTTCTGCACCTTCCTTTTCTTTTCATTCTTACCTCCCACCATACATTCCACCATAAGCATGTTGTGATCTGACACAATATCAATCATCCCGTCTTCATCTATCCACATCCGATTAACACTTTCACGCATCTTTCCATTCACTAATACAAAATCGATCGCAGACTCCTGATTCCTTGCACTCCAAGTCACACGTCCCTCTGCTAACGTCTCATTTAGATTTTCTAGATTCATCTCATCCATGAATTCTGCAAGCATCTCACCATTCCGATTCACTGGCTCACCAAGCATACCTACATGTGCATTCATATCCCCCATCACCATCACTCTTTCTTCAATATGTTCTCTTACAATCCTCTTTATAATTTTATACTTCATGCTGTTCTCCCTTCTTGCTCTTTCACCCTCAACTGTCATGTACACCACAATCATTATCATTCTTTCACTTCTACCCTGCTGATCGATGTGTTCTACTCTTACAGCTAACACATCCTCACTCATGGCACTGTTTCCTACATCTATCTCATCAACCTTAAAATCCCTTTCTTTCCTGTGAAGGAAGGCTACGCCTCCTCCCAGTGTTTCCTGTTTTTTACGTCCCTTTCCAATCATTACATACTCACTACTGTCCATTCTTAATTCATCCCTCAAGCGTGTTTCAGTCACTCCAACCACATCCAATTTCCATTCATTCAACTCCTTGCATGCATCCTCAAACTTTCCGATGCCCCATCCTCTCACATTCACACATCCAACCTTCATACAGTTCATCGCTTGGTGGGTGTCTTCTCTTCTTCCTTTACCATTCATTCTATACTGTTGAGGCTGCCGGTCCATCTCCTGTTCCAATCGCGTCTCAGTCACACCTAACCTAACCTCTGGTTTTCCGGCCTTCCATTCTCTCGTACTCACGCATCCATACCATACTGCACTCTCATTCTCATTGCTCTGTCACTCACTCACTACCTCCCATGTAGCCTGCCTAGTTTCCTGGAGCAGTTTGGATGCCCTCACCCACTCTGCCAGCCTGTCACCTAGCTTCCTGCTTCCTTCCATGTTTAGATGGACTAAGTCCTGGCTAAACATGTAACCATTTAACTCCTTGTCTAGATCCAGGAAACTCACACCTATGTCGTCCTCCTTCATCAGGTCTACCTTCATCCTCCCCAGCTCCCTGTGTACCTTCCCATTTACCTCAACCTTAACTAGCAATCATGACGGAACAAGATTAAGAGTGTTAACAGAGGAGGCCTTTCTATATCAAACAGTTCAGACGCCTACTTGAGGCAATACTATTCTAGATTTAGTATTCACGAACGACAGTGACCTCATTCATACTTATGAAGTCGTCGAACCTCTAGCAAATAGCGACCATAACATTGTTATAATCAGGGTTGGGTCCAAGTATATGTACTTGTACTTGGACTTATGTACAGATTTTCATGTACTTGTACTTGGAGTTTAAAATGTTACTTGTACTAGTACTTAGACCCAAAATACTTGAAAAATACCAAGTATATTCAAGTACAAACAAGTACAATATATTTAATCAAAAGCTATATACTGTATATAGATTCTAGCGAACTTTGTGATGATACTACTGGATAAATATGTACATTGAGTGTTATGATAATGTAGTGTAATATAGGATAAAGGAGCATAATTATGTAGTATTTTCTCAATTGGTAACATGCTACAGTAGACACTGTCTAGACAGGGCCAGTACGCGTTTATTTCCTATATTGAATCCCATATTTTAACAGTGCACTCATTAATGTGTATATACGAAAACTACTAACTTTCGTGCTTTACGAATCTGTGACAGGAATTTTTTTTTTATCACATAAAGCATTTGTACTTAGGTAAAATGACATGTACTTAGACTTAAGTACATAGCAAAGTGACTGTACTTGTACTTGTACTTGAAAAATATCCAGGTACTTAGACTTGGACTTAAGTACAGTCGCCTGTACTTGGACCCAACCCTGGTGAGAATCAAGTAAAACTTTCAAATAAAAACGAAAGAAAATGTACTACTGTTACCTAACTCTAGGAAGGCGAATTTTGCAAACATGGAAAGGGGATTGGAATCACTCAACTTGAATCAGTGCTTCAACAATTACTTACATAGATGAAATAAACAAGACGTTCACAGCTAATCTCAAATCAATACTATACGAAAACATTCCACGCAAACTTCGAAAAATAAAGAGAAATTAAGACCATTACGGATGGCTGACTGCTTGAAAATAAAGATCGCTGAAAAGAATAAAGTTTACACAAAAAATATACACATTATCGCAGCCACCCTCGTGTTTAAACAGCTACGTCAATCTTAAAAGAACATGCGAACAAAAAATTGAAAAAACAAACGTTAGTATAAAGTAAAAATCTCGCATGATGCCCCAAAAAATTTCCAAACTGTTCTTAAAATAATAATAATAATAATAATAATAATAATATAAGCCCACTATTAGATATTGATAATGATGAATAACAAATCAGCGATGACAAAGGTATGGTCTCCATTCTTAATCTAAAGTTCAATAACGTTTTTGCTGAAGGGAAATAATATTCGCTCCCTCTTGTGACGGCAGTGACGGAGATGAAGGAAGGACCTCGCCTGCTTTGAACACTTTAACGAAACCCCTTTCAGGCATCTCATCCCCGGGAATTAATACATACGGAGTCTAAGCTGTAACACCAATTACCATAAGAATTACACACGGTACTAAACATGCGAGGGTTGACAGGTGAAGGAGGAAGGCAGCAGAAAAGGTCACCGAATATCAAACTCACATTCCTCCCACATACATTGCAAAGATCTTATGAAAGCAAGTGAAGGTTCCAATTCAACCATTACCTACCATGAATGATGTAGACATGGTGACAGCTTACTGATGACTGACTAGTGTGCAGGGTCACGCCTCAGTCTTTGAACAAGTATTCACTTGCCAGTCATCGGGTCGCGGTTCACTGGGACTATCGGAACTAATACTAGGAAGAGGAGCAATCTTTGGCACGTTAGGAAATTTGTATTGGGAGGATTTCCTCTTGTTTGTTCTCCATATTAAGGAGCTTTATCATAATAGGTCGAATAAATGCATTAACTTTGTATTCGTGAACAATCCAATTCGACGACGTTACGAAGTGCGTAATTTAAATGTAGCCTATCATTCGCATGAATATCGTTATTTTTTAAGGTTTTGAATATGATTTATTGTTATTATTAATTATAATGCATCTTTTACGGTAATTTTACATAGGTACCAACTATGTAACTGATAACTGCCCATGGTGTAGTGGTGAGCACGGTCGGCTCAAACAAGAGGTTGGAATCCCGGGTTGGGTGAAGACAAAATGGGTTGGTTTTCTTAAACACTAACACCTGTTCACCTAACAGTAAATAGGAACGGGAGTAAGCGAGGGTTTATGACCTTGCAATCCCGGCAGGAGAAGAATATTGTTCTGTACGTGTGAGTGAAGTGTATATATGTGTCAGGTGCTTCCTCTAAGGCTAGCAACGGTTTACGCCACACCCTGAATGGTAAATAAGGCGTGAAATGAGAAAAAATAATGATAATAAATAAATAAATACTTCTAACTGATACGACGATCTAATTTTTCATATTACTCAAACTAACGTTACCTGATTATATGCAGGTTCAGAATCATTGCGAAACAGCAGTAGCCAAGCTCTGGTCACGGCCATGCTCCACTTGGGGTGTCCCTAAGCAGGCTGCGGAATGTAAATTACATAACATTTATCTCAACAAGCATGATTTGTTATAGGGGGCCTCGCTGATGAAGAAAAACGTTCAAACTACTTTGTCATCACTATTGCAATGCTAAGACATTAGAAAACATTCCCAGACATTAAAAAATTCAATAAAGTACAACATTCAAAGCACACGCACGTCCCAGTCCCCTATCTACCTCTGTGGGTTGATGCAAGACTAAGTCAAGGTTACATTGCTACATACATAAGTCACATTGAAGGTGAAAGATGGGGCCTTCTAACCAGACAACTACCACCACGTTTCTCTGATCAGCTTTAAAATGATGAAAGATAACCATGCCATACTGTGTTGTAATACTGCAATGTGTGCCAAAAGGCGTGCACATACTTATTACTATCATCATCGTCATTAGCATCATGAGTAGTAGAATTCCTAAGTTACAGTATGCCTCCCATCCCCCCCTTACACCCCCCCCCCTGGCACGGGTAATCCTTCGCCTGACAATTGCGGCATTAGCTACGAATTTGGTCAACAGAAACTTTGCTAACATATGTACCGCCAAGTCAAACCAAACCAAACCAAACCAAACCAAACCTTCCCTTCTAGACAGACAGACTACCAAGAATACCCCAACACTCACACCTGCTCCTACAATGCCTTTCCAAATTCCCTATTATCTATTTGATCAATACACTATCAGTAGCTTTGACTTGACATTACGTAACTCACTAGACCAAACATTTTAGGTAAATAGTTTAGCATTAAGGTGGTATCGTACAGGTGTCCTAATTATAATAGATGGATCCTAATAATACGGGAAATAAAGTCTTGTAAAAAAAATCTGAAATACCAGTTGTACAAAAAAATATGCACAAGTAACAACATTGAGTATTGGTGATAATCTACAACCTTGTAACTCATCGGTGAAGGTAATAAGGTACAACTACACCTCAGACTTCACTAACTAGCACAATAATCACTACGGTACATAGAGTTGACACTATATTGTTTCGATCTTAACGGCTAATATTTTACTGCTAACATTTCTCCCCCTTTCAATATGTTCCACCTCTTATTCCCAATGATAATAAACTCCACGGGTAATGGAAGGTTATGTTAGGTCAAGTTAGGTTACATACAACAACACTTAACTAGTGATTATAGCTTAATTAAAAGTTACTAAGATTTGTCATATGTAAACTGCGTGCAATCAGCCGGAGTTGCACTGAACCATCACAGTCATTACACACCTGAACACTTCATCAACAATCCCTAAAACACAGTAATACTCACCTTCAGCAGCAGCAGCAAGCACCTCGCAGTCTGGTCACGCCCGTGGTCGTAAAGCTACTAAAGGCGCCCCCCCTCACACCATGACGTCAGCCACCCCCCCCCCCTCCTAACCTGCCACCCACTTACACCCCGATAACTAGTAATTTACAAGAGCTATTTTCAGGCCCAGGTTGTCTGCCCATTGCCTGTCTACTAATGCTTCATATACACGACTATTTATCAAAACTTGTTTCCTCTCTCTATCCTTACTCCTCACACACTAATATATATTGTAATACTTAAAAATAAAACTGGTTGAATATATATTTAATCATTTCCACCAACCACCTCAATAACCTCTCTTCTTCCCTACGTCCTGTATAACCAATCATTCAAATGCTTCGCTGAAAATGCCTACGCATATATTGAAGGTTGTTTAGTTAGTTTTTGCCTCAAGGTTAATCCCGTAAGAAACACCAGTCTACAAACCACACGACACCATTGCCACCTTCTACAGATCACGTGTATTGCATCGAAGGGATATGTAAGGGACAGGGATGAGACAGATGTGGATTATAAACAAAGGAGACTCATTGGAATGTTCTAAAGGCATCTGATGTTTGCTTATATCTAAAAAAAAGGTAATATGCCGCTATTCATCTCCAAGTTTGTGGAGGATTAAGTTAAGTGGTCATGTATGAGTGTGGCGAAACATAAACGAGACGCAGGTATTCAATATTTGGACGGAGACTCATTCTATCCTGATCCACATCGTCATGAACCCTTTGAAGCTTCACAACCAAGTCAGTCACGTTACACAGCTTGCTTTTTTTTTACCTTTTTATCATGGTAAACGCATTTCTTCTATTGCATGTCCAACTACATTGGCTTAATATACTATATTTAACCTAAAATCTCCAAATATTTACGAAAAACATGCATAGGAAAGATAAATCGATAGCAATTCACACACAAATATGAAAGAAAAACTGGACAAATAAATATAGATGCGGAGACAGGACCACACAAGTGTACCTCAGACCCTGTATACTACAACTAAGTAAATAAACACACACACACACACACACACACACACACACACACACACACGAACTATGAACTCAACAATTTTTCGACGTTTTAAGCATTTCTGAAGATTTTATGGAAGTCAGCGATAAATATATTGCGTTTCCTTTAGATAACTGAAACAATAATTGAAGAATAAAGTTTTCTAATACAGTGAGCGACATAAACACACATACTGACTGTAAAATTCCTCCCTCACCAACACCCACAACAACTGTTTCGACACCGACGTTATGCAAGTTTCCGGCAGATACTCAAATCTGTCTTTTGTAATTGAAAAACATTTTTAATATCATGACATCATTTCGAGTATGAGAGAGAGAGATATTATAGCATGTAGTTACGAAGTCTTTCCAGAATCGATCCATGACCTACAAAGTGTCTTTACAGCTGACCTTCACTATAGTGTGGTCAGCTGTCGTTCACTGGGAAGCCTCACTCACCACCATCACTGCCAAGGTTCCGTACATCACACGAGGGAGAGATAATCCACCGCTGCCCAGAGCTACACATATATAATAATTCTAAATATATGTACATGGACGGCGCTGTGAGGGGCAAGCAAGTGTTGGTCGACTGAAGGTTGTGTAACGTTACGTCAGCAATCCCAAGCTGCTTGTCAGTGTCATTAATCATTACAGGAGGATGAACGAGGACGGCAATCCAGATGTAATCGACAGACGGATGATAATCTTAATGAAGGACATCATCTTGAATAGTATCTTGTGTTAGGTTGGTAATGAAAATATTGTTGTAATATTTTGCTTAATGTATATATTAATACGCGGAAGATTTGGGGTTCAGGATACGCTGATATGACGATTAGTTAAACATATACTACTGTCCGAAGGCTGTGTTTCATTCACATGTGTAAATGCAAGATACCTATATCAATCAATCAATCAATCAATCAATCAATCAATCAATCTATCTATCTATCTATCTATATATGTATATATATATATATATATATATATATATATATGTATATATATATATATATATATATATATATATATATGTATATATATATATATATATATATATATATATATATATATATATATATAATATATATATATATATATATATATATATATATATATATTATATATATATATATATATATATATATATATATATATATATTATATATATATATATATATATATATATTATATATACATCTATTTATATATATATATATATATATATATATATATATATATATATATTATATATATATATATATATATATATATATATATATATATATTCTTTTTTAATGTTGATACAAGAGCTGCAAATAATTTTAATCCATATGAAAGCACATATGTTCATTGATATTAGCAAATAAACAAAAAGAAGGGATGCGGCCTTAAAAGTATATGTATAAACATACCACCAGTTGCGTAGCACCGAAAACCTATCCTACGCATTAACCATTCGTGTACCCATTCCCCCATCCCCCATCACGGGCATCACCGCACTGCGAGTTCACTCAAGTACAACGCTACTGTTTTCCTTTCCAAGGCACACTTGTCACATCTCAAGTACTTGTGTTCCTTCACATCGGATAAATTAATCATCAAGACCATAAAGTGCGTCAAAACATAACAAGAAAAACTGCACACAACCTAGACACATAGTTGAGTGACCCTTGTCGTACGCATTCTTCCTTCACCCTCCTTGACCCCCACAGGACGCCACACGCCACCTTTGTTTACCTGGGACCTCCTCACTCTCCACCTCACGATATCCTTGTGTTACCTGCTCTACATCATTGCCTCACGCATTAAATTCAGGTAAGTCAGCCAGGTCACGCTATTTATGCATCGGATCCACCGCCCTAAGGTAGAATCAAAGCTTAAAACAGAAGAGAAAGGAATAGAAAAGCGAACCGCACGCCCACCTATTCAACATCTCACCCTAGGATTTCTCTGCCTCTCGATAACCTTTGTACTTGAGACTAATGACAATTCCATGGTATAAGGAAGTCTGAGTCGTCGTGTGTTTGAATAGGAATCAGTGATGCGAGAGTGCTGGGGTTGGTGGAGACAGTGTCGCGTCTATCGTGGATAACTACTTGCAAGGGAATCGAGTCACCGGGAACGTGTGAGAGGCTGCTGAGGCTGCGACGGTGAGGCAAAACATTACATTGGAACACTGTCAACAGGCTCACGGTGACGTTTGAAGATGCTCATGACATTACTTGTATAACCTGTATACATAGTTTCTGAATCTGGAAACTAAACATCTTTATATATAGAGATAACCAGACATTATGGTAGGTCTCTATTATTGATGAATTTTGTCAGGGATAGATAACAGCTTCATTTACTTACACACAACTCAAGAGTTCTAATTGTGAGGTATAATTTATAATAATTTCATGCTTAATACTTTCATCTTCATTTACTTACCTTTGCAAATGCTGATAAATAGTCTCAATGCCATCCCTTCTACAGAATCAAGTTATATATTCAAACTCGTATCCTTTTTTCAGACATCACTCACCCCCCTGCTGGCCTACAGGATGGGGACACGGGTGGCAGGCGGTCTCCACTTCTCTGACAAGTCCCTGGTGGGGGTGTCAAGGCTTCTCGAGGACCTGCAGCACCTGTTAGAGGACAAAGACTCAGCTGATATAATATTCGTCATAGGGCGAGAGGAGACACACATAGCTGCACACAAGCTTATCCTCAAGGCCAGGTATTTAATTTTTATTGAAGTGCACTAAGTTCGTTTGTGCAGTGTGTGGGTGTGTGTGGGTGGGTGTTCTCCTAGATTGGTGTGTTTAGTCTGCAATGTACTACTCTAGAGCTTTCAAATGAATTAATAATTTTACTTTGGGTTGAGCGAAGTCTGAGTTGAATGTGTTTTGTTATTATCATGGAATGTATTTAGTCTACAGTAGGAAAACAAAGGTCTTAATAATTATATAAAAAAAGGAAAACTTACTCAGTAAATGTACAGATGGATGAATTGACTCAGATAAAAAAAACATCATAACTATTCTAATAAACAACTAGCATAAAAAGAAAGAAAAAGAAGAAAACTATAAAGTGCTTTCCCCCACAGATGCAAGAGCTTCGTGGAGGCATCAGGAGGGGAGGTGTGTGTGATCCCTGGCAGCACAGTGACCCCTGGCAGCCCTCACACCACCATCCGCCTCCCTCAGTACCAGCCTGTCATCTTCCGCCAAGTCATTAACTACATCTACACAGGAAAGGTATTGGTGGCTGGACCTTAATCATAGCTCCTTCCATTCCTAACTTTAATGATGTAAGAGAGAAAAAAAAGAGATAGAGATAATTACAATCTTTGTCTCTCACAGTGATTAAAATTATATAAATCTTCTTGGTAATTCAGTACTGGATGGATTTGACAAAAGACCACATTAAGTTTTAGGCAAACTACAAAAACATACCCCACATAGTAACTAACCTTGCTACTCTGCCTTAGGTTGTAATGAGTGACAGTGGAGTGTTTGAAGTGCATGGAGTGGCTCATGATCTTGGACTTGAGGAACTGTGTCAGCACTGTGAGGACCACATCGCCACCACCATGACACCACACAACGCCTGCACCTTCCTCATGGCTGCCCTCAAGATGGAACAACGCACAGGAGGTTAGTGCTAGCCTGGGAAAGACCATTATGAGAAGCAAACTCCCTATTATTGATGGTGATGAGCTCATGAATTTACCTCTGAGCTTGATGTCATTCTTTCCATGTTGAGATATAAAAGAATACTTCATTGGTAAATGGAATGATTGAATATAAATTTGCTAATAGTTTTGTAGTTACATATCATATTTTGTTATTAAGAAAATTATTGTTTTAAGTATTACTATAAATGCTGGTATATTTCTTTTTTTATGATTTTGAAGTGGGAGGGGCAAACCAGCTTTTGGTGTTGGGCCTTGTGGAATGATCCGGCACCACTGTGTGGCTGACCCCCGTGTAGTGGGGGCAGGGAGACTGATCTCTCCTTGAGGGTCCAGGGGCTAAGTGAGAGGAGTGCATTTGTATGTATGCATGGGTGTGTATATATGTGCATTGTCTCGGCTATCCACCTTTTAGAGGATGGAAGCCTGCTATATAGATAGATCATTTTGACACTATCCTGTGAAGAAATTCACTGCTCTTGTTGAAAGGCTTGAGTTCTATCCTTCCTTCTATCGTTTCTAATGACATTCTTCACACTTTGCCTTGTGCCTGCAGGGAGCAAGGGAAGCCGTTCCTTTGTGGATCGCTGTGTGGCCTACATTGGTGAGAATGCACTTGAGTGCATGCAGACATCTTCCTTCCTCAACTTGTCCCGAGAGGCACTCATACGACTCATCTCTTCAGACAACGTAAGCCTTGGATGCAATATTCTGTTTAGTGTTCCAAGCTTTTAGATATCTTTGAAATGGGAAGTATGTAGATAAAAATATAGGAGTTTAGAAATACCCCCTGTATCTATTTTTGTCTGCTGGGGAATATTTTTGGATAGAATAATAAATGTCATCCTGAATTAATCCCTTGTAGTGTAACTGAAGCAAAACATTTCTTTTATTATTCTCAATGACTTGATGTTCAGCACTAATAAATGGTGTGTCAGGTTGGGATGCACCTTGATGTATGTGACATCTGTATTACATGTCACCAATAAATGATTCCTTTTAGGAAACTTTTCTGCAATGCAACCCTGAAAAAAATTAGGGATATCCATGCATTTATCAGTTATAATGGTTAGTCGCTGGTGAATTTTTTTACGAAACAAGTTCCCATTCATTAATTCTTTCAACCCTAGCCTGCCCTTCATGTATCTCATGCTCTCCTGTTTTCTAGTTGGCTCTGGAGGAGGAGGATGTGTGGCGTGGGGTCCTCAACTGGGCCAAGTATGGTGCGGGTGTGGCACAGCCCACCGCACACTGGACAGAGGAGGAGCGGCTGAGGGTGTGTCAGCAGCTTCAGGGTGTGATTAATCATGTCAGACTCCTGCTCATAGGTAATGGTTCGGGACATTGCAGACATGTTTTACTTTGGCTGTATTGCAAAGTTCTATAATTTTCTTAATTTTCTTGCTTTAGAATGAAATTTTCCTATTATCTTGCTTTCGTCATCTTGAAATATACAGAAGAGTGGTATTTTTTATTTAATTTATTCTGTTCAATAATTTTTATCTTATACATTTTTTTCCTTTCATTTAATATAATATATTTTATCATTGTGTATTTTATTTTGTCATTTAATTTACTTTTTTTAACTGCCACCATGCTTGTTGAAAATGCAGGTTGTATAAAAAAGCCCACCCACAAATATCTTCTGGATGTCTTTACTTTACTTTGACAATTTCCCTTCACTCACTCTCTAGATCTCACGTTCATATGCTGATACTGGCAACAAATTAGTCATGAAGGTTCTTCTTAATGAATCTGCTTAAAAAGACAAACTCATGTCAGCATTTTGCATTTCATCTTACCAAGCTTACACAATACTAATCCTATTTTCTCTTTTATATAAGTAAATACATAACCAAAATTTTATATATATGACATCCAAACACATACAAATAATATCAATTTGTTTTCCTCCTTCCTGAATGCCCTTGCTGCTGCCCCCTCCAGACAGTCAAGTGTTTGCCGAGGAAGTGGAGCCGACAGGAGCAGTGCCAATGGAGCTTTCCCTTGAGAGGTATCGCTATGCTGCTCTACCCAATAAATTTAAGGACAACTCTACTAATGAGGACAAGCGACTTCAGCCCAGAGTGTCCCTAAAGCTGTTTGCCGGCTCACAGATACTTATCAATGTAGGTGATTTATTTCTATTTTTTTCTTAAGTTGAATTTTCTAGCATTAAAACATTCACTATACTTCGTCAGTTTAGATGAAATTATTTTTTTTACCTAGATTAAAGTAAAAAGTAAAGTGGGGGCACAGGCTGTAGCTGCGTGTAGCTGCAGGCGCTCATCTCCCGCCACATAGGCCTTTGAGACTGTGGTGGAAATGAATACATTAACCCGGGACAAAGGGCCACTGTGACATCAGAGTTTCCACAGTTTACCTTCCTCAGGTTTCCCTAGGTACCCATTTATCTACCAACCCATTTGAGAGGATGAACAGCTGGGTAAGCTGTGTGCTGACTGCCCTCGTCCGGGATCAAACTCGGGCCAGCAGATTCGTAGTCAGACGTGCTAACCATTGCACCTATATTGAATTACTAATATTAACTGTTGATGACATATTACTATCATTAAGTCTAAGAATTCTAAATCTAAGTATATAGTTTTAATATCTATAATTTGGTGAGTGCAGTTAGAATATTACTATACACAATCTTCTCTGCATTGGTGTTTAACAGTGGAGGAAACCTATATACATAAATTCATACTTAGTTTACCTTTCAACTTCCCTTCCTCAGGAGAAGATGTCCCTCCAGAGGATCCTCAACAACTGGTACGGTGTCAACAAACAGATGTGGCGTCTGGTGTACCGTGCATCCACTCATGGCTACTCGGCTGATGCCTTCCACCGCCACTGTGACGGCGTGGCACCCACCTACACAATTGTTATGGTGAAGCATAAGTGCCACAATAAGACTTAACTATTTTATGTCTAACTTGAAATGCCCTTCACAATGCCCTGAGAACTGAATGGAGCTGTAACCAGTCATTTCTACTCCCCAGGGTCAGCATGGGGAGATCTGTGGTGGATTCAGTGACGTTCCTTGGGGTAAGACTACCATGAAGGGGAGATATGTTGCCTCTGACAAAGCCTTCCTGTTCACCCTCGTCAATAACCAGGACATTCCTCCCACAAAATTTCCTGTCATAAAGAAGATGTTTGCCATTTGCTACCATCCAGAGTAAGTTGCTTGGTTGTGGTTGTGGTTGTATTGAGATTATACACAATGTTGGTGTTTTGCAGTGACTTCAGTGTTCAGTAGTTACGGTGTTTAAAAAAAAGTATGGGGAATGGGTCCTGCAAAACACTTATTTTTAGATGTTCATGATTTTGATGTTATATTGGCAATAGTAATATTCGAGTTGGCAGTGTGAATGTGAACAAAATACATAAATGTTTGTTTTACTCACTTTGCTAATTCTTCTTCATCGTCCTCCACCTCGTCTCTCCTAGTTGTGGTCCAATCTTTGGCGCTGGGGCTGATCTTTTCATCGCCGGGAACTGCAACCAAAACCTTGAGAGTTACTCCAACCTGCCTCACTCGTATGATGGTGAAAATGCTTCCTGCAACACTCTTATGAGTGACTACAACTTCACAGTGCTAGACTATGAGGTGTTCTCTCCCTATGGCAAGTGATGGGTCACTGTGGTAGTCTGTGGGGAGAGGGAGGTGATGGGATGCTGGGTATATGTGCTTGTCCAGGAATGAGAGAAAAGTAATAGAACATGAGGAATGTGTGGTTGTCTAGAGAAGAATGAAGGGATGATAATGTTCATTGCATGGGAAAGGATCTTACCACTGTACACACTTACTAGAGTGTCACAGTTTGTGGTGGTGAAGACAAAGTTTGGTGTGCAATATTTAATTCTTGTGGTGAAGTTGTTCTCATTGTTCATTCATCTTTTCATTCTAACATGGATGTCATTACGAATTTCATTTTACTTCAGTATTTCACTTGTTTGTCCTGTTGTTGTTGTGTTTAACTTTATGTTAGTACAATGATTCAGTGTCTTTCTGAATATGTTTATGTAATATTTTACATTAAAATAACAATGAATAAATAAATATTTTCATCACTTAGATGAAAACTATAACTATTTAGATAGTTGCAAGTACTGATTACTGTCTCTTCACACTAATTTTTGAATAAATCATCTTCCTCCTTATGATGAATGTTAAAGTGAACTGATAATTACAGTTTACTGCTCCCTCCTGGCTCATGTAATTGGTAATTATCTAGGAGAGGAAGCAGATGATAAGTTGTCACTGGATGTCAAAGGAGGGGGAGGGGGAAGAGTTTATTTATTTAGTGTAAAAAGGTTAGAGACAGTCTCAGTTTGCTTCTGCAAATGGTTTCTTATTTGAAACAAAATTATAATTAAGATTTTAAATGCCAATTTGTATACTATAGAAGAAAATTATATTTTCAAGATTGTTAAATTTGTTAATCTATTTTTTAAAAATATATCTAATTGTATTAAATCCAAGTTTTAATCTCTCATTTAATAGTGTATGAAATTTGGTGAGAAATTTCTGTTGCCACATAGACAAAATGTCAGAGTGAAATGACAAAGAGAGTGTACATGAGTAAGGTAGAGGCAGTG
Organism: Metacarcinus magister; assembly: GCA_029783475.1. Classification (NCBI taxonomy): domain Eukaryota; kingdom Metazoa; phylum Arthropoda; class Malacostraca; order Decapoda; family Cancridae; genus Metacarcinus; species Metacarcinus magister. The sequence continues at coordinate 5,429,256 of JAPQNM010000021.1, read as the reverse complement.
GTGTAATGCCTTGTGTTTCTGAAATACTGAGAAATTCATCTAAAGGAATAAATAAGTAGCCATGAGAGGACTGCAGCTCAGGATATAACGTCTGACAATACACCCAATGTAGTGACACCTTACCAATCAGACCATAATGATCACCAAGGTCCAAGTGGAGTTTGGTTGACGTTCACTGTCCTATCACTACATAGCTATTCCTCCTTTTTGACCAATTTCTGGTGTTTCTACATCCTATAAGTATCCACCTTAAACACCAGGGTACTCTTCTATTTTCTCTAATATTTTTTTACTGCTATAATTTTCTACTTCGGATAATGACCATGATCCGAGATCATCCGAGTGGTACAATGTACAACTTGTACAACCTTCAGAGGGCTGCGGCTGGAGACCGAACCCTTGGCAATACACTCAACATACTGATGCCTTACCAATCAGACCATAATGATCACCAAGGTCCAAGTGAATCCTGGTCAACGTTGACCCGTCACTACAGTGGTTGCAAGAGAACTACAACAGTGAAATGGGAGGACAGGGTGCTAGAGTATGAGAGAAAGCAGTGAGAGGATTAGAGCATGCAAGGTAGGAATGTAAGGACAGGAATAAATGGAAAGTGTTCTGCCGTGGCCATCCTGTGGGGGGAATTCTTAGGAACATGAGCCAGAATGATAAATAGATAGATAAATTCCACTCCACACCATTCCATGCCACATCTCTCATGCACACTTACTTTGCTCTCACCATTCCATCTTGTCACACCACATGCCCCTTTCAGATAACTCATTTAGCTAATAAATAAATACATACATCCACCATTCTCTGGAGTTCCACTTCACTCTCTGCAAGCAACACTGTGTCATTTGCAAACAGACATACTACCGCAGCCCAACACACGCCATTCATCTTCAGTCTTGCACCTATATAGTATCCCATTCTAGACTTACTAGACACACATCCTTGAGTATTCCTATAATATAATTCTAATTACAAACATCTGGTCCATATAACATTTTTTCTTCCTGAAACCTTGCTTTTCACTAACTCTCCCTTCAGTTACTTCCATCAATCTCTCAATCAAGACTTTCTCGTATAATGTTCCTGGCACACTAAGTAGCTAAACTTATTCCCCTATATTTCTTACACTCTTACTACCTTCACCTTTCTGCAAGGACACAATCATTGCCTTCCTTCAGTGAAAATTTGCATTTAATGTGATTCCATACCAAGAATCTACGACTGCTCTGTCAGAGGTAGTTCAGTTCTGATTCTAAGTTTGGAAAAGGAAGAAGGAAAAGAAAAACTTACAAGGTGGAGAGATGTATGGAGTCTAGAGTAAAATTAATGCAGGCAAACTCAATATTATTTTAATAGTAAATATTGTCAATGCATTAGTGTTGCATTGGTGTTTGGTCATGTGCCGTTTGCAGGGTATGGGGGGTGTATTAAGATACTACTACTACTACTACTACTACTACTACTACTACTACTACTACTACTACTACTACTACTACTACTACTACTACTACTATTACTACTACTACTACTTAATTACTTCAATGAGGAAGGCATGCCAGTGAGTAGATTAAAAAGACAAGGGATGAGGTCCTCAGAGCCAATACAACAACTAGATAACTTAACAAATCGTTTAGTTGGATATGAATGTGCAGCTTATGTAGGTGACTTATGAGGTGACTCAGGTTGACCCACGTAAACATTAAACTTGCCTTTCAAAATAATGATAATGCATAAAACAAATTGATCAGTCAGGTTTATTCTTTACTTTCGTAGTAGATTTAACTTTATCAGCATTCATGATAAAATAGTAAAATAATACAACAATAAGTAACAGCAAAGTGAAAGTGATTAATGACACAAGCAAATTTGCAAGTTGTTACTTGTACTAACATACAGCACATGCATATATGTTTGCAGGTTATATACACAATTCATTATATCCATAAAAAGCTACAATTTACATGTGATGAGAATGATATATGTAATAATGATAGTGATACCGTCATACACGGTATGTTGATGTTGATATTTACATTCTAATATACACAACATTACCTTGTCAAGCATCTAAATTTTACACAAACTACTCCACCAACAAGAAATTAGTTTCTGGTGATAGTACTACTCCACGGCTAACCTGTCAAGGCGGCACAGGCAATTGCTACGTCGGAGGTCTTCTTGAAAGGTCACATAAGCAGACTCTGGGATGAAGGGGAAGTGTTTGAGGTCGAGGGAGAGACTGGAGAGGGACGGGAGGGTGAGCAAGGTTGTGAGAGCTGCGGATGACAGGTTACCAGCACCAAGCTGTAGGGTGGCCAAACAATTGAGGTCGTTTTGGGAGAGAAGAGTTGTGACCACCTGGTCCGTGAGGACATCCTGATTCACTGCTAGAGTCATGTGTTCTAGTGACTTGTTACAGCAGATCAGGCTCGCCAGCACGTCGGAGGAGATCGCCGCTCCTTCCACTACTAGGCGGGTGAGCTCAGGGAAAGCTGGAGAAATGGTCTTGGGCCGCTGGCGAGACCGTGGTTCCCCCGACAGACAAACGGAGATAAGCTCTAGGCTTTGTAAATCCTGGCAATATTCTTGTAGGGTTCTCAGCGCTGCAAACGAAAACAATTTGAAGATACATTCTTCGTATTCCACTCGTAGTTCCAGGAGGTTGTGGCCCACTGCTCTCACAGCTGAAACAACTAAGTGCTCAGGCACCAAACGGAGGGAGAGAGAAGTGAGCCTGATAAAGCCTGCAAGCGCATCAAGGTTAACAATACTGGGATCGCAACTCTCCATCTGCAGACTGCGCAGGTTCGGGCATAATGGTGCCAGGGATGCCAGTAAGTTTCCTGTCACCAGCGACAGGTCGAGATGTGAGATGGCGTAGGAAGTCACTGAAGGACACATATACTTCAATATGCGGAGGGACTCGCTCACGGGAACAAGCCAGGTGTAATGAAGGTATTGCAGGTGTGGGAGGGCGCGAAGTAGTACCATTGCGCCACCCACCGTGAGCAAGGGGGATATGATGGTCACTCGCCTCAAAGATAACGCTTGAACTCGGCCATGTCTTGTTAAGTCTTCGTCAGAGCAAATCACCTCTGCCATGCTGCTCCGCCTCAGTTGTGGCCACACGAGAGCGCTGGCTACCTCTTCGTCACTCACAGTACAAGAATGAAGGTGCAACGTGTGTAATTCGAATGGCGTGTTCCTCAAGTGATCTAGAGCCTCTTCAGCTAGGCTGCCAGATACTTGCAAGGAACGCAGAAATGGGGATCTCTTCAATATCCATGAAAGGAGACCGGGTTTAAGTGTCACGCCATCTAACTGTAAACTTTCTAGACGAAGCTCTTTCATGACTGCCATCTCCTTCATGAAAGTCTCACATTCGCGTTGAAGCAGGTAGTCAACCTCCATTCCCCGTCCCTTCATCTCCAGGTGTGTGACGTCAGCGTTCAGGTTCAACCTCAGAAGGTTCACATCAAACACAGGATTGATGGTATGGCCTTGATCGGAGGTTACGTCTTTCAGTAGATCTGTGAGAATTCTGAGCGGCAAGCAGGAGCGGAGCAAAGAACCCACCTCGGCCACACTCTGTTGAAAAAAGAATCCAACTTATTGCAGGGACGGATTAAGCATGAGAAACGCCCATCTGGACCTCCCTAGCAAAATGTCATCCAGCCTTAGGCATCACGACCACCACCTACACAGGCCTTCACCTTAATCTAATTACGGTCTCAATATATATATATATATATATATATATATATATATATATATATATATATATATAAAAAGAGAGAGAGAGAGAGAGAGAGAGAGAGAGAGAGAGAGAGAGAGAGAGGAGAGAGAGAGAGAGAGAGAGAGAGAGAGAGAGAGAGAGAGAGAGAGAGAGAGAGGAGAGAGAGAGAGAGAGAGAGAGAGAGAGAGAGAGAGAGAGAGAGAGAGAGAGAGAGAGAGAGAGAGAGAGAGAGAGAGAGAGGAGAGAGAGAGAGAGAGAGGAGAGAGAGAGAGGAGAGAGAGAGAGAGAGAGGAGAGAGAGAGAGAGAGAGAGAGAGAGAGATGAGAGAGAGAGAGAGAGAGAGAGAGATGAGAGAGAGAGAGAGAGAGAGAGAGAGAGAGAGAGAGAGCATTACCTTGGGATATGCAGCAGGGTGATCTAGGGCATCAGTGAGTAGTGAAGTGAGCCGGAGATGACTAAGTCGTCTTAGAGTCATGGGAGGCCTCTTAGGGGCACGCGTTTGCCAACCTGGAGAAATAAATAAATAGATAAATAAAGAATTACAAAACATAGATAGCGTCCTAAACAATCACAGAAGCTCTTAATGACATTTTCACCAAATCTATGTGTTGAAGTAAAGTGATAAGAAGCATTGCCTCAAGCCTGGCAGTGCTTTAAACAATGTCAGCAGCTGTACATACAGGTAAGTATATGCAATGTGCTCACGGATGTATGAGCGTAATTTCCACGAACAAAAAATGAATACCTTTCCAAACACACAAACACAAAGTATGTCGACCGAAAGCAGAAGTTGAAAAAAAATAATCTCACTATTCATGCCCCCATCAGTCTCCTCAATCGTATACAGTATAAAATGCACTTGAGTTATCACTAGCTACAGACCTAGAAAAAAAAAAATGTGATAAGGCTTCGAATACTTTAATTTCACAGTTTGTGCAGTTTACTTCGTTACATTCTCATCCCGTCTCTGTATTAAGATTAAATGTGATTTTTAATATAAAATCCTCTATTATTATTGATAGTATCATCCAATCAATACACTCAACTTGTGTTCATTGACATTATATTTATCAATTTTTTTTTTTTTATCAATTAAGGAGGGCTGGCCAAGGCCTAAAATATGAATAAAAAAATCCGTTCACATTGCCGCTCCTCAAATGTATTCAGAGGAAGTATAACTGTGGTGGTCAAGTGGTCATTGGGTGATGTAGGGTATTATTCCTCACACCCTTACCTTACCCCTTGTCAACACACACTACAGAATTCACGATACGAGGTGGTACACTACACACTGCTCACTGTACTCAACAACTCTACAATATCACATACACGAGATGCATAATTAGCGCACTGCAAAGACTTAGAAGTAAAACTAAGGAATCTTACTCATGGCGCGAGGCTGAGCAGTGGTCATGTCTTGCAGCAAACTAGGACGAGTTGCACAAATATCCTCTCCGTCCAAGGCTCAAGGCAACACTGACAAGTCAGGGCTTCTACCACTTCTTATATACACGAGTTAGCGAACCCAAAATTTTAAATAATTTAAATGAGAATGACAGTTCAGGGCTTATGAAAGGAGACTTAAGAGCATCTCAGGTTAACAACCTTTCCTTATCTCTCATTGGCTATTGATGTAAGGTGGATATCGATGAGGTGTTTTTATTCATTACTTTCACATAACAACTGGATTCATGGCAACGTGAGTAAATACACACATGGTGTATATCTATGCAATTATAGCTATGTTAAACTTGTACTATTAGTTTTTTATTTCATTTTTCTTTTTTTATTATAGATCTAAAACCACCATCATAGGATTTCCTTAATCCAATTTAACCTCCAATTATTTACTCAGATGCTTCAGATCGCTGATATGAATCAAGTGAACGAAGTGAAGGTCGAACAATGTGCTGGACATGCACGTCTCTCTCTCTCTCTCTTTCTCTCTCTCTCTCTCTCTCTCTCTCTCTCTCTCTCTCTCTCTCTCTCTCTCTCTCTCTCTCTCTCTCTCTCTCTCTCTCTCTCTCTCTCTCTCTCTCTCTCTCTCTCTCTCTCTCTCTCTCTCTCTCTCTCTCACACACACACACACACACACACACTCCCACACACACTCCCAGCACGTGCCATACCTACTTGCAGCATCACTATACGTACGGAAGTTTTGCTGTCACGGTGACTCTCAAAGGTCACGCCCATAAATCAGCAAAATGATGACTGACTCAACTTGGAGAAACCTGACCATACTAACTCCCTCAGCCCCTCGTGTGGTGGCGTGTGAGGCCCTGACCCTGACACAGCTCTGGACAGTCACTCTCACGCCTCCACCCATCCCCATGCAGGCCCCTTTTTCATATCCTTTGATGTGGAAAGTATCCTATTCGTATCCTTTGATGCGAAGATTTTAATTAATTCTCTCGGCAATGATGACTGTGAAATGAGATAACACGATGATTCACAAGTGTCTGCATGGATAAGCC
>JAPQNM010000021.1:5400528-5410528 GCA_029783475.1 Metacarcinus magister | reverse complement strand
TTTCCGATCGAGGCTGTATGTTGGCTGTTTGACTATGTTGCTACTGACTTCATTTGTTTTGTAATTGTGTTTGCCTTAGAATGTGTTTACTATAGGTTAAGGTGTGTGTGTGTGTGTGTGTGTGTGTGTGTGTGTGTGTGTGTGTGTGTGTGTGTGTGTGTGTGTGTGTGTGTGTGTGTGTGTGTGTTCTCGTCGTCTATTATTACCTTTCTTATTTATCTGTCTTATTTTCCTTCGTATTGAGCAATTCCCCTTTTTCTCATTTAATGCTCCGTGTCTCCCTTCTTTCTTTATGCGATTATCCTTTTCTTCCATCCTATATATTGTTTACTTCCCTTCTCCCTTCATTCTTATCAGTGCTTCCCTCTGCTTTTTTTCTTTTCACTTTTTTCTTTTTTTTTCTCTTCTCCTTTGAATCTATAAACAAAATAGCATCAGCCTTATCCCCATACACGATACCACACAAATAATATTTAAAAAGGATTGAAACCGGGCCGTATGGAGCCATAAATATTGACATTGTTTTTATACACGGGGAAAGATTGTTTAAATAATCCTGTTTATCGATAGAATATTGCATAATCTCTCTCTCTCTCTCTCTCTCTCTCTCTCTCTCTCTCTCTCTCTCTCTCTCTCTCTCCTCTCTCTCTCTCTCTCTCACAGTTGATTGAAACACACACTAACTCTTTGATAAGTAAAACAAACATCGGCTTACTTTGATATACTGACAATAAGTGACTGAACCCACATCTTAAAGCTTATTCACGATACATAACATTAAGCTTTTGATCCCCTGAAGGAGTATTGGATCCGCTAAATAAACTAATTAAGTTATAAGTACAAAAAAACACAAACGAAACGATATGTCAGCATGAACTTAGTCTTCTTTGTCTATTGACTCTATTCAATATTCATTTGATTCCGAAACACATAGATAAAGAGAGCATCAGGTTGCGAAAGGTATAAATGAAGTAATAAATCCATTTTAGTCGCGTCTAAGTCACTGTTTCCCCTTGATTTATGGCAGTGCTTCGTTTCCATTACCAGAGGCGTGAGGCTACTGCAGTCACGGGGGAAATAACATGAATTTAAGGGAAAGAGAGTTGCGAAAAAGAAAATAACGAAAACAGTGAGGTGATATAGAAGAAAATCCATATTCACATCTATTAAGACAGGATAAAGGGTTGGAAATGAATTAAGAAAGTCCCAAACGCCTTTTTGAATGATGTAAGTGTTTCAGAAAGTAAAAGTCAGTTCCATCATTGAAGTAACGGAATCCCCTGGCCTTGAAAGCCTTAGTCGTAGGGAGGGAGGGAGTAGAATGATGAAATATTCCTGCGTTTACGAGTGAGTTGCGACGTAACTAATATTCTAATGTTTACCAAAAGTGATGATAACATACATGATTTTCCTGCCGGTGAGAAATATACAATTATTTATCAACTTTATAAATTTCACCGAATGATAAAAAAAAAACCAAAAAAAAATTACGGAATAACATATTATAAAAACTCTCTCTCGATGAACGGAAGAGAAAGAATATATTTATGATAAAAAATACGAAACTATAAGGTAAAAACGTCACCACAAAACATATTGATAAAATATAAATGTATAAATGAAATAAATCACTAGACATATATTGGACAAAAACACAAAATAAACTCGTAAACACACAACACCAAATTTACACACATACACAAACAAGAGGAAGTACTGTAAACAAACAAAACAGTGGGATGTATGAGCATAACAACCACACATGTAAACAATACACAACAACCTTCACCACGGATCTATACAAGGGCGAGGAGGAGGAAGTAAAGAAGGAGGAAGAAGAGGAAGAGGAAGAGAAGTTGATGGTAACGGTGACGGCAGAGGCGGTGAAGGAAGGGCAGTGGAACTAATCAGTCTGTCAGTGCCATGTATCAGGTAGCAAGCGTGAGGGGACGTGTGTGTGGGGGGAGGGAGGAGGAGACTCTCTGTTTACCTCGGCTCCAGGGCTCCATTAGCGGCCAGTGTCACCCCGGGAACGGCCGAGGCGCTGCTCTTCAAGGAGGTTCTCTAGGGACGCTCACGGAGAGAGGCTGTCCTGTCTAAGAGGAGCCTTCAGATTACCTACCCCCACCCTGTACCCACCTGTCCATCTAACCATCTCTCTCTCTCTCTCTCTCTCTCTCTCTCTCTCTCTCTCTCTCTCTCTCTCTCTCTCTCTCTCTCTCTCTCTCTCTCGCTGTCTCTCTTTCGCTCTTGTTCGTAAAGGATTCTTAGAGTGAGTCCTGTGATGGTTTTTCAGCGACGCACGAGGATGAAGAGGCGAGGCATTGATTCTGGACACACAGCCTGACTCGATTTTTAGGTCATGCTACGTATTGAGTCTGAGGCGAGTTTCTGCGCCTCGGATGTCCTTGAATGTTGCCAGTGGTTCTCTCTTGGGAGGATAGGACGCGCGGGGGACACCAGGCACGACTAACACCTGCGTTCAGAGGACATCTTGACGGTCCACTCAACGAAATAGGGGATGAGGATAATCTCTCTCTCCCTCTCTCCCTCTCTCTCTCTCTCTCTCTCTCTCTCTCTCTCTCTCTCTCTCTCTCTCTCTCTCGCTTAAAGGAAGTAAGGACTGCTTAGCGTGAGTCCTTCGTTTCCCTCCCCCCTTCAGTCTCCCATCAGTGCTTCGTAAGTGACTCAGAACACGGGAAGTGAAGTTAACGACACGATGAGCCCGCCAACGGAACCTCAAATTGAACTAACTTTTTGGTTAGCTCGAGTTTTGCGCGAAATAATTGTGGTGTGAAAGATGAATTGTCCATTACCGTGATCAAAAGAAATGGAGTAAAGAAGAGAAAAAAATTACAACCACGTACTTACAATATTAAATTTCTTGGTAGCGGTAAAAAGACTAAAACTTTAAATAGAATATAAAAGCGAAATTTATTGGAAACTCGTAAATAAGAACAAGAATAAAACGAGCACTAACGATAACAACAACGCTAATACGAATACTAATAACAAACATACATAATAACAAGCAAAATATGTGACTCTTTTTACAGAGAACAAAACTGGCAGAAGAAAATATGAAGTGAAAAAAAAGAGATAGAAGTGAAAGAAGACATAGTGTAAAACAACAAAATACTACACTATAAAAATACAATAAAATAAAGAAAAAATAAAAGATACAATAAACTAATACAAGGGGAAGAACAAAAGACGAACAACAAAAACATACAAAAAAGTAAAAAAAAAAAAAAATTAGGTAAAAAAAACCCAATATAACAAAACACGAGGAAAGGAAAAAAAGAAATAGAGAAAAAAAAAGAAAAGAAAGAAAGTGAGAAAGTGAGAGAGGGGAGGAGGCGTTGGGCTTAAGTAACGCCTCTCTGGTTGTCAAAATGGCTCAAGTCAAGAGGATTACTGACAACCTTTGGCGTCATGAAGAAGGGGAACGAAGTACTGTCTTCATTATTATTATTATTATTATTATTATTATTATTATTATTATTATTATTATTATTATTATTATTATTATTATCATTATTATTATTATTACTAGATGAAGGGTAATGCTAAGGGTAGTAGTAGTAGTAGTAGTAGTAGTAGTAGTAGTAGTAGTAGTAGTAGTAGTAGTAGTAGTAGTAGTAGTAGTAGTAGGAGAGGAGGAGGAGGAAATGTTTTAGTCATGTCAGTGTGTGTGCGTGTGTGTGTGTGTGTGTGTGTGTGTGTGTGTGTGTGTGTGTGCGTGTGCGTGCGTGTGCGTGTGTGTGTGTGTGTGTGTGTGTATTAAGCGTTAAGCACGAAAAAGTAAATCGCGTTAGTGGCAGTGTTACCACGTCTAGCGGAGGCAGCAGCAGCAGGAGCAAGAGACAGATACTAGACACAGACCAACACAGCAAGACAGACAGTGATACTACGAACCATCAACTACAACACAACATTACCAGAGGATGCTTTAAAACACACACACAAACACACACACAAACACAGACACAGACACACCGAGTAATAAATTAACTACACAACATTGCAACACATACTGGCGGTGTCCTGAAGTGTTTTTTCCCCTTTGGCAACACTGTGAAACACTTTACTAAACTCTGAGGAAATACACATTGCAAACGTATTTTCCTGTATGCAAATTCCGTCCTTCGTTTGCAGGAAGCTTCGAAATGTGATACGATTAAGTGATGGACATTTAAGTCTGTCTGTACATGTTGACGTTGTGTGTGTGTGTGTGTGTGTGTGTGTGTGTGTGTGTGTGTGTGTGTGTGTGTGTGTGTGTGTGTGTGTGTGTGTGTGTGTGTGTGTGTGTGTGTGTGTGTGTGTGTGTGTGTGTGTGTGTAGTAATACAGTAATAAAAGAATGTTATGTGTATCTACCGAACACATATATTTTTTTTCATGTACTTATGCATGTATTTATGTATTGATGCTTATACATATATTACATAATTATCCATACAGATAGGAAGGGCGTGTGGGCGGCCGAGGTGGGCGTGAGTGTGACGGGCGTGTCCACCCTCTTCTCCCCCGATGTGACAGCCTTCAGGTGGGTGTATAGACCGATAAATGTTGACTGGTTAAAGAAATAGCAGTGTGGGTGGTTGTTAGAGTAATAATGATTGTTAGTGTAGTAATAGTTGTTTGAATAGTTGTGGTGGTAATTGTGGTTAATGGTTTGGTGTGTGTTTGGTGGTAATGAAAGGACTGGAATGTTGGGTATTTCACAAAGGGAAAATGTATGTGTATGTGTGTTGTGTGGTATTTTGACTGAATGTAAATCGTTCCCATGAAGTGTAGAGCGATGTTCATTGTTGTGTTATTTTACTCCATGGATCTAAACTGATGACAGGAATGTTGTGTGTTTTTTTTTTCCATTGTTTTGTTTAATTAGTAATGCTTACCAAACATTAAAAATACAATTTACACAACTAAACATAACAAAACAGGAATAACAACGAGAGAGAGAGAGAGAGAGAGAGAGAGAGAGAGAGAGAGAGAGAGAGAGAGAGAGAGAGAGAGAGAGAGAGAGAGAGAGAGAGAGAGAGAGAGAGAGAGAGAGAGAGAAGCTCTGACCTAAATAATAAAATCTTTAAGTCAAAGCCGATAATTGTGGCTCAGAAACTACCTGCTACTAGGATTTATAATTTAGACAAAGCTTTCAAAGTCATTAGAAACAAAGAAGGAAGAAATCATAACATAAGGAGGAGAAACCTATCATATAAGGGAATATTCATAAAGACATTGCTTGAGACTTGCATTAGAAAGATGTAGATAGAAAGTGTAGGAATAAGGAAGACCACGGAAGGGAGGGAAATATATAACTAACAGCTTCAAGTTACGTTCATGCCTTTATCTTAAGTCACTGATTGGATTAAAGTCAGATAAAGCAAAATCTTACATTCCAGCGTGACTAGATCCTGTGTTTGCTATCGTTGTATCTATTGAGTTCAGTTTCACATCTATTATCTATTATTCTATCCACATATACTACTCCCTATGTCCACATTTCCTGTTTTCTTTTCTCTTTTTTGCTTGATTTTGGGTTTACTTTATATAATTATGATTAAATATTTGCATATACAATTTGGGAAGAGTTGAAACATTGTACCTCCCTGATTGGAATGTTTGTTGACCGTGTGGCGTAAATATTTGTCGCTCAGGTGGCAGGAAGCTTCATTATTGGGCAGGTGACATTTTTGTTACCTGCCTCCCACTCGACAAAAGGGAGGGAAAAGAATTGACTGTAAAAGTAACTGTGTCCAAGTTTCACTATCAGTTTACTTCCTAACTCTGCCTGCAACGAGTTTTCATTTTAGGATTTTTTGTTCTGTCCCCTCACTACATACTGTACCTGTTCTCTCTCTCTCTCTCTCTCTCTCTCTCTCTCTCTCTCTCTCTCTCTCTCTCTCTCTCTCTCTCTCTCTCTCTCTCTCTCTCTCTCTCTCTCTCTCTCTCTCTCTCTTCTATAGCTTTAAGGTCTTCTCTAATATTCATATCTGCATTAATTAAATTCATGTGTGTGTGTGTGTGTGTGTGTGTGTGTGTGTGTGTGTGTGTGTGTGTGTGTGTGTGTGTGTGTGTGTGTGTGTGTGTGTGTGTGTGTGTTTCTAGTTCTATCCGCTTTCATATACCTCGCAAATAATTTTCTTGAACACTTTATCAATAACTAACATATATTTTCTACTTTTCCAACACCTTAATAAGTGAATGAATTAATAAATAAATAAATAGATAATTATTATATATATATATATATATAATTTTTTTTCTTCTCTTCCCACACCTAAGCTGAATTACCCTCTAAGCTCTCTTTTTCCCACGTTCTCTAAGCTCTCTCTATGCATAAACTTAGGTTAACTACAGTTCATTAACCTCCTTACATCTTATTTTTCCCTTCCCTAAAACCCTGCAGCATTTCCCTTGAGAATACCACACGTTTCAACTAATCTTACTCCCACACACACATCCATTTTTTCCACACATTTCTCGGAGTATCGTTGAAAAAGTTACCAGTGATCTTATTCCTCCTTCACACACACCTAAGTTCACGAAGCCGCCTCCTTCCTCTCTTGATAAGGTTCTTCCTTCCTGGACTTCTCTCTCTTTTTTTCTTCTTCAATGGGGCTTCTTAATCTAGTCTTTCTTTACGGTGACATCAACTGTCTCTCTTCTCTCTTTCTATGTCTCTCATTCTCTCTCTCTATCTCTCTCTCCCTCTCCCTGACATGTCCTTTCTGGAGACGATACCAAGTTTCCAGGACAGGAGATGCGATCCTTTATGTTATATTCATGTGGATTCAGTCGTCTTATTTCCGTAAGGCAAAGGGGAGCAGCGGAGTTTAAGGGGAGAGCCAAGGTTTTGATCCGCAAAGCCTTGGATTCCTTGCAATTGAGCTTAAAAGGAGGAAGGAAAATTTTTCATCCAAGCTCCCCATTGTTCTGTGTGCCTTACTCTTGCTTACATGTGCGGTGTTTCTTAGGGAGGACGGTCCATTGTGTGGCTTCTCGTTGCATATTCATTCCACAAAAGACCCTCTCCGGCCCCCATGTCATTATTACAACCACTCAGAATCCGGATACTGTCCTAGGAACGGCCCACACACTACCACCTCCTTGCTTCCCACTTTCACGTTCTTTTCTTCACGTCCTCACTCCCTCCGTCTTGCATCCCCTCGTTCCCTTGCTCACGTCTCCTCGGCAAAGTTGTGGTGTCTTTTTGCTTTGTTTTGCATATCTTTGTCTTTGTTCGTGCTCTTGTTTTCCCTCTTTTGCTGTCTCTTTGTATGCTGGTCTCTCTGGCTGTGTCTGTGTCCATGAATTATTTAGTCTTATTTACCGAGTTATCACGTCTGTCTGTTTCTTTGGTTTCTTTGTCTGTATGTCAATCTCTCTCTCTCTCTCTCTCTCTCTTTCTCTTCTTCCACAGCTATCTTCCTCCATTAATACCGCCCTTTCATCCTACATATTGATAATCAAAACATATCCCAACCCATCGTAAAGGTAATACACCACCATCACCACCACCACCACCACCAGGAATCATCTTTTACATTACGGCACCTTTCACGTCTTCCCTTTAATGTAAACAGGTAAGGTAAACAAACCTGGTCACCATTAGTCTCTATTGTGGGTCCTTCCATAGCCAGCCTCCCAGACCAGCCTTCCTGAGCCTTTCCTAGACCAAACAACAAACCCACACATGGTCTGGCTTACATTTCGCGGCCTTCTTGAGACCATAAGCTCATATTTCTATGTCTTGACTTTCTTTCACAAAACGTAGGATATGTCTATAAACCTTAGAATACCTTTTACCTAGCCATTCTATATCTTTTTCCTGGATCCTTTCATCACCTTTAGAATTCTTTTTATTATATAGGGTATTTGATCCTTTTCAATACACGTTCCAACACCCTTCTGGCGTACTTAACACTCTTTAGGATCATACAACCTTAACGCTACCTTCACATTCCTCTCACAGACTATCTTGAACGTCCTCACAACACCATCACAGTCTCTTTAACCCGTTCAAGACCACTACAACCCCACTCACGCTGCTCCTCAACCCCCAGGAAGTGCGTGTGGGGGGTGATGCTGGGGGTGTGTCTGCTGGTGCTGATTGGGGTAATGGGGGACCAGCTCGCCTATTTCTTCACGTATCCTGTCAATATGGAAGTGCAGATAATCTATAATGACTCGCTTATCTCACCTGCCATTACTGTTTGTCCATCCCCCAGGTAAGTGTGTGTGTGTGTGTGTGTGTGTGTGTGTGTGTGTGTGTGTGTGTGTGTGTGTGTGTGTGTGTGTGTTAATATAATGATTTTTTTTTGTGCCTGTCTTTGTTTAAGGTTTGAATATATATTTTTTCCTTTTGTCTATTTGTTTCGATGTTATTTGAACCCATTGACACACACACACACACACACACACACACACACACACACACACACACACACACACACACACACACACACACACACACACACACACACACGACCTTTCCGTTACCTGACTCTTCACTCTCCCTTCCTTTCAGTTTTTTCCTAAATTCATTATTTCCATTATTCTCACCATATTCGTTATCCCTTCCTTCCCCTGCCTCTTATCTCCACTTCAATTTCCTCTCAACCTGGCCCTTCTCTTTCTCCTTCTCCTTTCAACGTCTTCTATACTCCTTTCCCATTGTTCTCCTCCTCCACCACCACTACCTCCTCCTTCTCCATCCATCAGAGGACTCAACGTGGACTTGAACCCTTTGGCGGTGAAGGAGGAGTACCAGAACCTGTCCACACAGAGTCCTTACCCCGGGCTGAAGAAGGCTGTCAGGTTTCTTAAGGAAGAGTTGAACGCCAAAGAACTGTGGGACCGAGTTGGGTGGAATGTGACCGCCATGATGGACTCGGTGAGTTAGAGGGAGATAAACCAGTCTCTCTCTCTCTCTCTCTCTCTCTCTCTCTCTATCTCTCTCTCTCTCTCTCTCTCTCTCTCTCTCTCTCTCTCTCTCTCTCTCTCTATTAAGCGGTGTGTATAACGTGCAAATAATGTACTACCTTCCCCCTTTCCTCTCTTGACACGAGGCACCACCGTAAATCCTAGTGGTATTGGGTGCCATGTGCAGCGGTGGTTTTAATTAAAGCCACTCTAGGACGCTGTGACAAAAGTGGTGGCAGCGGTGGGATTAATATTGCATTCGTCCTTGAGATCATTATGTTGCAGCTCTACTTGTCCACCACCGATACTTGTGATGATGATGAGGGAAAGGTTTGAGTTACTATATCATTGTTACTATCATCCTATTCTTTTTTTTTTTACCGGTTTGTTATATTTATAGACACGAAGAATGATTACTACATGACGTTTAATAAAGGGAAGGAAGGGGAAAGGAACACTCGCTTTACTCATCACAAAGAAAGAAAGTTTGGAATAAAAAGAACCTCGATCCTTTCTGAAAAAAAGTTTAGAGAAGTAGGCGTTGATTACTTTGGTTTAGTTTTAATTCCTTGAGCAAAGTTTTTAATCACCTTTTATGTAGATGTATAGAGGTAATCAATGGTGATCTACGTTGTATACTCGTGTTAGTGTCGTAAATTCTGCTTGCTGTTCTAATCCCTTTTTGATCTCCCTATTGCATTTTTTTTGGGGGTTCAACTTCATCTAGCAGCTTTTGATTTCCTTTCCGATTTGATTTTCTTTCCCCCTTGTTGATATAAATCCCACTCGAGTTGCCTTTCATCCTTCCTCCTTTTTATATCCCACTCAGCTGTTATTAAATTCTTACTATACCACTCACTCACTTACTATAATCTTTAGGGTACTGCATGCTTCTTTTAATAGTGATGCTTAATGATGATGATGATGATGATGATGATAATAAGGAGGAGGAGGATTTTTTTCTCTACAATCCTCTCCACAAACAGATATTTCCTCTTTTATCCTCATTTCCTCTCCACTAAAATTCTTTCCTTCTTAGTCAAATATAACTCCTCCTTCCACCATACTTT
>JAPQNM010000021.1:5380528-5398028 GCA_029783475.1 Metacarcinus magister | reverse complement strand
CTTTCCAAATCCTTTTTGCTTGATTTTTTTCCTCTCAATCCTCCTTCCCTTCTACAGGCTTCCGTTCATGCCAATTGAAGCTCCCTACTGCAGCGGGGTCGGGTTTGAAGACACACTGACGGAGATGTTACTGGGCGGTAAGTGGAGGCAGACACAGTGTGAGTGCCTCCCATCCTGCCATCAAGTCCTCTACCACTACCGAGGAGACACTAATGATAACCGAAGAGACCACAGAGGAAGAATCAAGGTGAGTTGGTTTTAAAGAGGTATAGGAAAGGTCATGAAGGTGATGTAGTAACTCAAACTGACCTTTAGATTCTGTTTTCCGTTTGATGGATTTGAAATGCCAGATTCTAGAGTGTGTTTTCATTGTTTTCTTTTTGTGTTTAATTAAGTGTAAAGGTCTTGAAATGTTATAAGGGTGAAGGTGAAATAAGGTCAAAGTTTATGCAGGTAAATAGGAAGGTGAAAGCGAGGAGAGAGATAATGAAAGGAAGGACAAATACGAAACTGGCGACAAACTTATGATGAAAAAACGAATGAGAAGAGAAAATGGAGTTAGAGAAGAAAAGGTGATAAGGAAATTGTGTGAAAACTTTATAAAACGAAAGAAAAAAAAACGAAAGCGAAACGGAGAAAATATATAATAAAGCTAAAGAAGAAAGAAAGATAAAAAGAAAAAGATAAAATAAATATATAACTATAAATTAAAGAAAAAAGTCTCCCCCCAGAAAGACCTATTTTTATGTAGGCTCGTTTCTTCACACTTTACAACTTTCTAGTATAAACACGGTGCTACTAAAACCATTATCTGATATTTATGTGAACCTCTTAAATATTCATTCTTCTCCCTACTTTCTTATGAACGATATTTCACGATCTATCTTTTTCTTCTCTTTTAATTATTTTTTTCCCAACCTTTACCTTCAATGGCATCCCTCCGGTACTATAAATATTTAGAAACGGAATAAATAAGAGCTTCGATTCAAAGTTAAGTGGATCCAAGCCTTTGAAATATACAAAACCAAGGTCATGACATACATCATGAAATAGAAATCTAAGCGGGATCCAACCCCACGTCCATTGCCGAGTCGATTCATAAAGGTTAAAAGGGATTAAAGGCGGATTTATGGAGATTCAGAGGGATTAAAAGGAGTTCATAAGAATTAAATGCTATAAAGAGGAATTTATAGACGTTGACAGAATTAACACGAATTCACAGAGGCTTGAGGAGGGATAAATGGAAGTCGTGAAGATTAATGGGTGTATTTATAGTGTTTTTGTGGGAAACTAGTGATGATCTGTTTGGATTGATGGTGCGTAATACTTGGATTAAACATTGGAAGGTGGAGAATTGCCGCATTGATGGTAATACGCGTTCAAACCAAAACAGAAAAAAAAATCTATTCCCCAATGAATTATTTTTGATGTATATTTCATGAGATAAATTGCTGTTAGGTATAGTTTTTATATTTTACATGAACTCTGTGTCAAGAAAACCATGTTAACCTGATCAAGAGCAAGTTTTGATAGCCACTGAAACAAGATAATCGATTCACTCGGCTCACAGCATCCCGGCATCACAGGTGAATGCAAATGAAAAACCTACATGGAGAAAAATGCTAAAAAAAAAGAGATTTGTGGTGATAATTAAATCCAATTAAGTCCAGCAGGTAGCACGGGAGAGCACAATGTACCTGAAAATAGATTGCATAACTAGCATTGTTTGTAGTACTGGTGTTAGTAGACTGATAGATAGAAAATAAGATAGATACATAAATAGAGACAGAGACAGTGAGAGACAAAAGTATAAGCGATTTCCTTTTTTTCCTCTCTATCAATCGAAGTTCACACAATAGATAGATATAAAGATAATGAAATAGAGAGAACTATAAACAATTTTCTTTCCTGTTTTTTTTTCTCTATTAATCGAAGTTCACACAGGTTGGCACTACGTTGTATTGTCTCTCTTCTTCTTCGTTGGTCTCCTCCACCCTGACACGACCCTGAATATGCCTGTGGTCTATGACATTTGCAATTCCAACGACAGAATTTGCATCGTGGTCATCCAAGCGGCGAATGACTATGAATATGGGGATAGAACACTACGGAAGCGAATCAAAGAATAATATTGATAGAAAAAAAGAGAAGCTGAAAAAGTAAATCTGAAAAGACTCAACACCTACATACAAAAAATTAAAAAAAGACAACTGTTACGGATAAAAAGAGGATACATTTGGAAAGAATAAAATAGTGTTAGGTTAAATAAAGAACATGGACGTGAGGAAGGTGTCGCAAAGTGTTATGCAAAGGTTACAAAGGGGATGCATGTATATATAAAAGGCCAACGATGTCCCAAGAAAGTAAGTCTAAAGGTTACCATTGCACTGTCAGAGGCTATAAAGGGAGGATGAGAGGGAAGGGACGCAAAGGGCAAAGGTAGAGCCATACGCCATACAATTAGAGGGACTTTGCCGCGGCGCTCACCTCCGTCTCCTAAGTCACTGATGTAATAGTAACTAAATAATCTTCATACCGTGCACGTAATACAGAGAAGAAAACATCACAAGAATTAAAATGAAATAAAATAACAAGTACAGAAGAAAAAATACTTGACAAGAGCGACACAGAGATCAGAGAAGATAAGAACAATAAAAAGAGAAAGAAAAACCAAAGAGAGGATGGAAGAAGATCACAGGAAATGAATAAAAAAAAAGGATCAAAGGTGGAAAATAACAAGGAGCGTATAGGTCTTGAATAAAAGATGAAGCGCTGCTAGAGATCAATGATGACTTGAACTAAGAAGCCAAATGGGATTAATAAAATTTGCATACGGAGTTGAAGTTGTCGCGGGATGAAATTAAAAGAAAAGGCACTTAACCTAAATAAAAAATAAATAAAACACAAATAAAGCTCAAAATAAGAATTTATACCCCGAGTGGTAATTATTATTATTTTTTTGTTGGAAATCATGACATTAAGAGAAGAAATTAGGGAATCGCTTTAAATAATTACCGTATAAATAACTTTCTTTGGTTCTTTACCTCTTTCTCTTTTTCTTTTTCTCTCTTTCTCTCTCACAATTAAAACTCATAGGCTGAACAGAGGCCAGTCGAGAAACTCTTCCTTTTCTCTTCCTCCTCCTCCTCCTCCTCCTCCTCCTCCTCCTCCTCCTCCTCCTCCTCCTCCTCCTCCTCCTCCTCCTCCTCTCTCCTCCTCCTCCTCTCTCTAGTTTCTTCCAGCCTTCTCCTCCTCCTCCTCCTCCTTTCAATTTTCTATTCCTCTCCTTTCTTAGCTCGTTAAGGTTTCAATAACCTTTTCCATATTTTAGTTCTGTCCATGTTCTCCTTTGTTCCTCTTTATTCATACATGTCCCTTCCCCTCCTCTCCTCCTATTCTATTCTTGTATTTCTTCCTCATGCTCTCCTCTTTACTATGATTCTATCTTCTAAATCCTTCTCTTAAGTATAGTACCTTCCTTCTCTCCTTCCTCCTCCTCCTCCTCCTCCTCCTCCTTCTCCTCCTCCTGATAATAACCTTTAACCCTTTACCTCCACAGTTGTTCTTCCTTGACCTGATGTACGAACAAGTCACAGAAAATCGTAGTTACCCCTTTGCGTCGCTTGTGGCTGATTTTGGGGGCATGACAGGCCTACTCTTGGGAGCCTCAGGTAAGTCTGGTTACGTAAAGGAGGACGTTTGGGATGTAAAGGGATAAGAAAAGAGGTGCTGGAGGCTGTGTGCAAGAGGCTGAGTCTGGAGCTGATGACGTCACAGGAGTTGATACAGTGGCCGTCACAGCGACTAAGAATAAGGTTTTGTGGGTGTCCTTGGTGGGGCAGGGAAGGTGTCGCCTTGAGGTGAGAGGGAGATGGTAAAGGAAAGCTGTTTTGTATATATATTTTTTTATTTTTTTGAGGGAGGTGAGGTAGAAATGTTTTTTTTTCAAGATTTACTTTTTTTTCTCTCTTACAAATGTGAACTACAAAAATAGATTGTTTTTTATTTTAACAAAAGGGGAAGGTAATACGTTTTCATTTTTCTTAAAGGTCATTATGTAAATAAATACAAAATTCTTTCTCTTTTTAGATAGATTTTACACAAGGTCAGATTCATACTTTTATTCTCTTGTCATTTACTTTCACGAGGAAGCTCAATTGAGGATGTTAGCTTCCTTAGGGATGAGGGAAGAAATGACTCTATTTGTGAGGTAACCTGGATCCTTTTCTTCTATCGTGATGGTGTTACTGGGATAAAGGATTCGAGGCAGGCGAATTCTTTTTTTTAAGTTAGAAAGTCAAGGACAATTTGGATGCAACGGCATATATTCTTTAAGGTGTGCAGAGGTCTGGGAATAGCTGTTATTTGATTTTTCTTGTCTTACCGGGACGCAAAGTGGTATTTTTCTGAGCTGATATTATTTTTCCTCGATTTTTCTATCGTTCTCCTCCTCCTCCTTTTCCGCTTTGTCCTCCTCCTACTCTTCCTCTTCCTCTTCCTCCTCCTCCTTCTCCTCCTCCTTCTTTTCCTTTTCCTCTTCCTCATCCTCCTCCTGCTCCTCTTATTTCTCTTCCTCCTCCTCCTTCTTCTCCTCCTCTTATTTCTCTTCCTCCTCCTATTCTCCTCCTCCTGCAGCTCTTTTTCATCGAACTCCTCCTCTTCCTCTTTTACCTTTAACAAAAATTCACTCAAGGTTTTTTTTCCTTCCATGTTAATCATCGTAAACAAACACGTAACTTCTAAACCTGACCTTACATGACCTCATTCCCTCGCAGTCCTGACCTTGCTGGAGCTGGTGGAGTGCCTTGTCGTGGGTCTGGCAAGGCTGTACCGACGCTGTAAGAAAATACCAATGAGTCAATCCCAACAGCATCGTATTCCCTTCCGATATGACCTGACCTCTGACCTTGACCTCCCCCCATCGGTCTTTGTTGTCTCCCAGGTGTGTAAGTTGGATGAGGGTCATGGTGTTGATGAATGATGTTAATTGTTGTTGATGTGCTTGTGATAATGTTAGTCCATTGACAACTGAACCGGGAATCCCAGTGACAAGTTGAGGCCCATAAATTTAACGAGGATGGTAAAATTGCATGTGTGTGTGTGTGTGTGTGTTGTGTGTTTTGTGTTGTGTGTTGTTGTGTTATGGTGTTAGTGTGTTAGTTATGTGTGTGTTTGTATACTGTGTTTGTGTACTGTGTTGTGATATATGTGTTTGTGTTTGTGTGTGTGTGTGTGTGTGTGTGTGTGTGTGTGTGTGTGTGTGTGTGTGTGTGTGTGTGTGTGTGTTCGTGTACGTATTGAAATATGTATACAATTTTTCATCTATAATGTCAAATCTATTTAATTACATAAGTCACACTGGCAGACGCAAAATTGATTACTTACTCACACTTATATTTACCTTCCACCTCAAACACCGAATAAATATAAATAAAAACACCGCCTTTAATTATAAACCTAAACAATATACATCAAAGGTAAAGTATCCTAATCATTAACTCGCATGAAAAGGACGCAGGAACATATTCACCGTACGACATGTTGGCTGGATCCCCGGCAGCAAAACAAGAGATCCGAGACTAAAGTATTGTGGAAGTCCAGTCTTCGCGGTGACCTGGTAGTGGTGAGGTGGCGTGTGTCGTGCTGCTCCCGTGCCTACTAAGTCTTGATAAGTGACAGGTGTGATAACGAGAGGTAATAAATAAATCAATAAAATGCCACGGAAGATAATACGTGAAAAAATAATACTGGAATAATTTTTTGTTCGACTTTTTTTCTTCTTTCTGGTGAACTCTTGAAGGGAAAGTTTGTCGCCAAGAAAATGTTCACGTTATTCTTAAACTTTCAAGGTAGATTCATGTGACTTAAATGAATGACTGTGAATAAGAGAGAGAGGTTATTCACGTGAGTTGGTCGTGCGATGTATTCTGGTTATTCATCATTCATTATTTTCATTTACTTATTGTATATATAATATTTCTCCCAAATGATTGGGCGGAAAATTTGGGAGATTGGGAAATAGTTATAGATTTTCCTTCTCTTCTTCCTCTTCCTCTTCCTCCTCCTCCTCCTCCTCTTCCTCCTCTTCCTTTTCCTCCTCCAACTGCTTCTCCTCCTTTTTCTCTTTGCTAAGCCTTTCATTTAATATTTTTTGCCTTCGCTGTCATTAACATCGTCATCATCATCTGTTTTTTCTCTCTTTATCCTTCGCTCTTACTCTTTTCCCTTCCATGTTCTGCTTTTTCCTCTTCCTCTTTCTCCTCCTCCTCCTCTTCTTCCTCTTCTTCCTCCTCCTCTTCTTCCATCTTTCCTATTTACCTTTTCACTTGCTCACCATCTCCAAGTATATTATTTTGTGAATCATTGTGTCCTTTTTTCTAACCTCACCCCTGTTGCTAATCTCCTTCCTCCCATTAGCTTTTTTCTCCTCCTCCTTCTTCTCCTCCTCCTC
Source organism: Metacarcinus magister (assembly GCA_029783475.1). NCBI lineage: Eukaryota > Metazoa > Arthropoda > Malacostraca > Decapoda > Cancridae > Metacarcinus > Metacarcinus magister. The sequence continues at coordinate 5,391,577 of JAPQNM010000021.1, read as the reverse complement.
CTCCTCCATCCCCTCCTCTTCCTTCTCCTCCTCCTCCTCCTCCTCCTCCTCCTCCTCCTCCTCCCCCTCCCCTCCTCCTCCTCCTCCCCTCCTCCTCCTCCTCCTCCTCCTCCTCCTCCTCCTCCTCATCCTTTACTTGATCAATGGTACTCTATATTTTGTTCTTAGTTATGAGATAGGAAGAGAAAAGAGAGAAAGAGAGAGAGAGAGAGAGAGAGAGAGAGAGAGAGAGAGAGAGAGAGAGAGAGAGAGAGAGAGAGAGAGAGAGAGAGAGAGAGAGAGAGGTGCCAGATAGACAGACAAAGAGACAGACAGAAAGACAGACATACAGAGGGAATATAATTGCCAAACCGAATGTAATAAGACAAATATAATAGCAGAGAGAGAGAGAGAGAGAGAGAGAGAGAGAGAGAGAGAGAGAGAGAGAGAGAGAGAGAGAGAGAGAGAGAGAGAGAGAGAGAGAGAGAGAGAGGGAGAGAAATTTAATTTAGTCAGTAATTATTTCTCGGAGAATTAAACGCAAACTAAATTCTCTGCCAGCCAGCCATCTCTTGACCGTCCAAAATAATAATAATGACGCTATTAATAACTATAATGACAATAATAATGATAATAATAATAATAATAATAATAATCATAATAATAATAATAATAACAAAATATCTAAGAATAACAAGAAATAGGAAAGAAAAGAATATTTACCAGCAATTCTTGAGTCTTCCTTCCATGCACAAGACGCACCATAATGCATAAAGCAAGAGCCAAGGAATAGAAATATGCCCAAAAGATACATGAATTATACTTATGGTCTATGCAACGTAAACATTCCAAGAAGGGCTACATTAGGGTGAGGTAAGCGAGGCGACTGATAAAAGCACATAAAATATTTCCTCCACGGCAGCGTCCCTCCTACCCGGTATAAGTGAAAAAGGATGCTACTTTGCCGTAGACTTTTTGAGATTTTGCTGAAAGGCCTTGAAAATATACGCAGCTTCCTTCTATGATAATAATAATGGCAATAATAATAATAATAATAATAATAATAATAATAATAATAATAATAATAATAATAATAATAATAATAATAATAATGCTGGTAATAATAGTAGTGGTAAATCTTATGAAAGGAAACCTGATATAATTTATGTTTCTGAAGAATTTATGGAACAGAAGTTAAAAGAAACATGTAAAAAAGAATATGTTGGACACACCCACACGCACGCACACAAACCCAAACACACACACACACACACACACACACACACACACACACACACACACACACACATTTTTACCAATCGCTTCGTATTTGTTGTTTTCTGTTTGGAAGTTAGCGAGCATTCTGTTGCGAAAAGCAGGAGAAAGAGAAAGAGAGAGAGAGAGAGAGAGAGAGAGAGAGAGAGAGAGAGAGAGAGAGAGAGAGAGAGAGAGAGAGAGAGAGAGAGAGAGAGAGAGAGAGAGAGAGAGAGAGATTTAATACTACAACATACACTATTACTACTACTACTACTACTACTACTACTACTACTAATAATAATAATAATAATAATAAGACTAATAACAATAATAATGATAAAAATAATAGTAACAAAAATAGTAGTAATAACCTTTTCCGCTACTATAAGAAGTACTTGTTTCTATCCTTCACCTTTGATGTCAAGGCTCAGGTGACCTCCAGGTAGTTCTCACTTTAGGCCTAAATAATGCAAAAGTCCCAAGGTTTCTCATACCTGCATTAAGGTTTCTAAAATTCACCTTTATTTTCAACATTTCTTAGTTACCTTTCCGTCTCCCTATCTTCTTTAAAACGTGTCATATTTTATTTTTTCCATTTTTGTAACCTTTTCCTCTTTGTTCTATTGTTTTTCGTTATCTCGTATTTTATCATCGGTTTTTTGTTTCTATGTCTCCTTTATTCTGTTTATTACATTTCCTTTTTCATCAGTATTTTTTCGCGTAATTTAATGATATCTGTGTCATAATTTTATTTATATATTTGATGCTTTCTTTGTTTTCATTAATGTGATTTCTCTCTCTCTCTCTCTCTCTCTCTCTCTCTCTCTCTCTCTCTCTCTCTCTCTCTCTCTCTCTCTCTCTCTCTCTCTCTCTCTCTCTCTCTCTCTCTCTCTCTCTTGACTTCATTTTCTCTTATTAATTTATAACGAAATGCAAAACTAGTACATTTTGTTTTCACGTCATTATCATAATCATTATTAATATCATTATCATTGTTATTATTATTATTATTATTATTATTATTATTATTATTATTATTATTACTATTATTATCATTATCATTATTATTATTACTATCATTATTATTATTACTACTATTATTGTTATTATTGTTATTATTGTTGTTATAAATATTGTTATTAATATTATCATCATTATTCTTCTTATTATTATTGTCATTATTACTATTATCATTATTATCATCTTTATATTATAGCGCCATACATTTCTCTCCTTATATATATAATTTTTTTTTCATATTCTCACATTAATTTGTTCTCATGACCGTTAATAAAGTCCTAATCTTATAAACTATCTTATTTACCATTACATTGTTTTATTTATCAATATAATTTGTATAATCTCACATTTATGTATATATATATATGTATAGTTTTTATTTCTTTTACTTAATTTTATCATCTTCAAGGTACGTATTCCTCACGATATTCTGTTCTTGTTTTCATTCTCTCATGTGTTATCTAGTTTTGACACTGTACTATTTTCACTTTTATTCTCGCATTGTTTCATCTTCATTTTTATTTTTATTTTTTTCATTTTCGACTGTAGTTTTATTGTTATTTTCTTGTTATTCCGAGCAAGTGGATCATCTGACTTAATGTGGACTGTGTGCTAACTTTTCTTCAATTCTTTCAGTTTTGTATTATGTTTTCTTTAGCCTCACGAAAAAAAAGGGAATGAGTTTACTTTACACAAACTCAATATAAAAAGAGAAACAAAGCAAATAAAACTTAATGGTTACGCAACTCAACCTTCTCCGCCCTTTACTCTATCCAGCCTGGTAGAGTTTTACACACCAAATAGTTCTAAAAATACTAACTTTACTTTTTATTTACGCAAATGTATTCTTTAAAAAAAAAAAAAAATACACACAATAAACAAATGCATTAAGGCTGAAAAAATGTTACATCGAATATCTCTTCCATAAAAAAGAAAAAAAAATATCGTAGTGCTTTTAATATTTTACTAATGTATAAAAATTGTATATTCTTTACACTTGCATTAATTTCATATAATCATTACAGTTGAACACAATTTCTGGTTGGCAATTATTTTCAAAGCAATGTAACTTTTTTTTTTTTCTTCTTGATCCTCACTGATCTTTAGCATTCCGTCTAATATCTCATTAATACGTGAATTATATCATTACACAATTACACTCATCCTCGCGCTAATGTATCGTTTTTATCATCTCTCTTTCTTTCTCATTTGGCAATTATTTTCAAAGCAATTTACCTTTTTTTCTCTTTCTTTAATCCTCACTAGTCTTTATCATTTGATCTAATATGGATATTTAGACGTAAATTATATCATTACACAATTACATTCATTCTCGCGGAAATCTCTCTGTCTGTTTTTTTTCTTTCTTTCTCTTTTCCGAGCAGTTTTACATTACAGCAACGTGCAATTTGTCAGTCTCGCGCCAGACCCCATAACATGTTAATGTGTCACGCAACTCAACGTCCCAGAAGCGTTGTTCCTTGTTATGATTGGGCGTTGTGGTGCTTTTCATTCCTGCTCCTGACGAATAGGTGGGCGTGATGGATGGATGCCTGCAATGGCTATCTTTTCAAGGAGATTCAGCGCATTTGTTTTGGTGTGTGTGTGTGTGTGTGTGTGTGTGTGTGTGTGTGTGTGTGTGTGTGTGTGTGTGTGTGTGTGTGTGTGTGTGTGTGTGTGTGTGTGTATGTGTGTGTATGAGATGATGTAGCGCTAGTTGTTCTGTTCTATTTTTACTATGTACTCTCTCTCACACATTCTCTCTCTCTCTCTCTCTCTCTCTCTCTCTCTCTCTCTCTCTCTCTCTCTCTCTCTCTCTCTCTCTCTCTCTCTCTCTCTCTCATAGACTCTTCAATGCAAATAAAATAATAGTATATTAATAATAGTTTTTCCCGCAAAACCACCTCGTTCAGTCAAAACTTCACTGGCTTCCTAACATTTTAATTTATAGAGTAGCTTTATTTTATTTATATTCTCTATTTCATTCGACTAAACTTTTTATTTGTCATACTCTTTAGTGTAAGGCCATGCATTCAAAATATTTCAGAGATAGAGAGAGAGAGAGAGAGAGAGAGAGAGAGAGAGAGAGAGAGAGAGAGAGAGAGAGAGAGAGAGAGAGAGAGAGAGAGAGAGAGAGAGAGAGAGAGAGAGAGAGAGAGAGAGAGAGAGAGAGAGAGAGAGAGAGAGAGAGCACAAGAGCGAGTGAGAGTAAACATCATAAACCTTAATGAATATATAAAAAAAAAAGAACAAACAGGAAATAAAAGAAAAACAAACAAAGGATAGAAAAAAAAATAGCAAAACGACATATAACAATATCAACAACAAACAAATAAATAAAAAATAAAAACAAATTTGGAAACTAAATTCACATAATACGAAAAACAAGGAAAATGTCAGATCAATATTATCAGGAAAGAGCAAAGAAAAAAAAAGAAAATAGAAAAATAATAATAAAAAATAAATCCTTCATTTCCTCCCGCAGCACCAGGAAGAGGGAGAAACAGATGGACAAATTGAACACGTGAGGGTTGAGAGAGGGAGATAAATATATTTTTTACTCAGCACGTAAGGGAAGGAGGGAGACAAATATTTCTTTTCAACACGTAAGGGATAACTATTAAAAAAAAAAAGGGGAAAGGGGTTTTAAATCACCACTATATAGGGGGAGGGGAGTAGAGGGGAGTAAAGGGGAGGAGTGGGAGTAACAGCAACATGAGAGGAGGTTAAATTCAACAAGGTTCAGTATAATTCCGTAACATAATAGCGTAATAGGCTTAAATTGATGTTCATTTTGATAATTGTACTGGGAGTGGGTGTAAGTGTGCGTGCGTGTGTGTGTGTGTAAGTGTGTGTGGGTGTGTGCGTGTGCGGAGGGGAGAGAGAGAGAGAGAGAGAGAGAGAGAGAGAGAGAGAGAGAGAGAGAGAGAGAGAGAGAGAGAGAGAGAGAGAGAGAGAGAGAGAGAGAGAGAGAGAGAGAGAGATAAGGAGAGAGATAAAGAGACGACCTACTGTCAGGAAGTAACTTGGGGTTGAATAGGGAAGAAGAGAAGGGGAGCTAATGAGCAAAAATTGTAAAAGAGAGAGAGAGAGAGAGAGAGAGAGAGAGAGAGAGAGAGAGAGAGAGAGAGAGAGAGAGAGAGAGAGAGAGAGAGAGAGAGAGAGAGAGAGAGAGAGAGAGAGAGAGAGAGAGAGAGAGAGAGAGAGAGAGAGAGAGAGAATAAATACAGTCACCCCACCATCGTCATTTTTTAACATTAAAGAGTCTCTCTATTTGTCTGTCTATTTCCATGTCTGTCTGTCTGTTTGTATGTCTCTCGTTTTCTCTTACTGTGAGTGTGTGTGTGTGTGTGTGTGTGTGTGTGTGTGTGTGTGTGTGTGTGTGTGTGTGTGTGTGTGTGGGTGTGGGTGTGTGTGTGTGTGTGTGTGTGGGTGTGTGTGTGTGTGTGCGTTGCTTAGCTCATGTTTCCTTCACCCTCTGTCTTATCATCTCTTCTAATTATTTTCTACTCCTGTTCCTTGTCTTCGTCTCCTTATTCATTTCCTCCTTTTCATCCTTAATATCCTATCCTCGTATTTCCCATTCTCTTCCTCCTCCTCCTCTTCCTCATTCTTTTGCTGCTCTTGCTCCTTCTCCTCCTCCTTCTTCTCCTTCAAATTTTTAAGACAGACTTCTAGCATTTCGTGAATTCTTTTGTTCATAATGCAAATTGGATGAAACAAAATGGAATAATTCAATAGATGCTGAATCGACCCCTCGCTACGTGTTCGATTTCCAAATGTTTTCATCAGGAATTGAGAGAAAGAGAGAAAGAGAGAGAGAGAGAGAGAGAGAGAGAGAGAGAGAGAGAGAGAGAGAGAGAGAGAGAGAGAGAGAGAGAGAGAGAGAGAGAGAGAGAGAGAGAGAGAGAAAGAGAGAGAGAGAGTGTATTAAGGGTGTATTAATGGAGAGGATGAAAAGATCACTTGCACAAATTAATTTGAAAATGTTCCAAATATGACCAATAACGCAAAGCAGCAACAAAAACCACATAATGATAATGATAATAATAATAATAATAATAATAATAATAATAATAATAATAATAATAATAATAAGAGAATCTGACAGAAAAATAAGTATAGCTAACATCCATAACAGAATCCTACAAAAATAACAACAATACGAGACTAGTAAATCAATACAGTAACAAAACAATAAGCTAAAAAGGGAGAAGTTATTGAGGCAACCATCGATACGAAAACAGATAAACATTTCCTATGACTTTTTACACGGCTCCAGACAAGTGCTGGCGATGACATGACCCTCAAAAAATTCAGGCAGTGTGTTCGTTTGCGTGGCTTGGCGTTGGCTTAGTCTGGGGCGTTGAGCGTTGGCGTGGAATTCAGATTTGATTCCCTTGTGGACCAGATTTTGCCGCCAGTGTTGCCAAAGCGGCGAGACTCCTCTGTGAACTGCAATTCAGCTCGGAAATACTGCACTTGTAACTTTGCAATCTGGTCGAATTTCACACAAGGCAAGACTAGCTGATCCTCTCTGTACCTTCATTTCGATTATATCCACTTTAATATCAGCCTTTGTGTGTCTGTTTGTCTATCTTACTGTCTATTTCTGTTTGCCTGCCTATCTATTTATCATCCTGCCTCTTTTCATCTGTTTGTTGGTCTATTTCGTTTTATGTTCTTCTGTTTGCCTGTTTGTCTGTCTATCCTGTTGTTTCTTTCCATCTGTTTGTTTGTTTATCTTTACGTCTGTTCTTCTGTTTACTTGTCTGTCTGTCTATCGTGCTGTCCCCTTTCCATCTATCTGTCTATTCTATTGTTCTTCTATTTACCAGTCTGTCTATCACCCTTTTCCTGTCTGTTTTTTTTTCTGTCTATCTTACTATCACCTTCCTTCTGTTTGTTTTCCTTATTCTTCTTCTAATGCCTTTTCTTTGTCCTTTATTTGGCATCAACGTCTTGGTTTAACGTCTCTGTTGACTGATAATTAATCCGACCCAGGTGGCTTGATGCCTTAATTAGCCGTTTACAGGTGGAGGCACGTTCTGATTGGCTAATGGTGGCAGGTGAAGGTGTTTCCACGCTGATGGAGATGCTACCGACAGCCTTCTGGTAATGAGTTTGGGCGAGAACTGAGTTTAGTTTGGCGGAACTTAGCTATTTATGTGTCTGAGCTCCTCCTGTTTTGTTCCCTTAGCTTATTCTGGACGAGCTCATTTTGCCTTTTGTTTTCTACTTTCCTGTTGTGTTTTTGTTGATTTTGCTCGATTATATTTTTGTTAGTTGTTTACTTAATGTTATATTTGTTTAAGTGAGTGGTTTTTTTTTTGTTTTTTGTTATTATTTTGGATTATTTTTCTTTCATATGTGTTTTGTGAATGGTCCCAGAAACACCAAACTAGAAGTACAGGACCTTCTCGACCCTGGGAACCACATAAGTCGTAAGGCGTTGACCTCAGAGGCTACTGAACGCTGATCTTGAGGGCATTATTAAGACGTGCACCAGTATATGTAAAGAAAACGAGAGCACACATTTTGGTGATAACAAATGAACTCAATTTAAGGAATGACTCAGGTGTTCATCTCAGGTGTTCACGTAATCTAAACAGTAATAATCTTGGCATCAGTAGTCATTCTAACCTTTAAAGGATTACTGTTACAATTACAGGTTATAGCCAATCACTTTAAATTCTCAGGTGACTACGTGATGATTACCTGTTGAATGGTAATCTTCTTTTGATTCCTTCATTACATTCACATGGAATCCTACTTGGCAAGGAATCACTCGCAAGTTGATGCCTGGACAACAGAGTCATCCCAGGGTACGATCTAATTGACCGAGTCTTCCAACGACAGGTGGTTAAGCTTATTACCGTTATCAATAAGAACTGTGTCATTGGGTGGTTGAGTGTTTAATATACACCAATGAGTGGCAAACACGTGGCCTTCCGCTTGCCTGCATATTGTTATGGTTTGCTATATCCATGCGTCTGAGATCGACTCCTTCTCTGCTTCTCACACGGTCAGTTCTATGTCGGTTGTACAAGTGTGTGGACTGCACATAATCTCTTTGCTTTAACTCATAAAAACATGACAGCCAATGTTGTATACAAAAAAGTGTTGTCTTGAATTACGGGCACTTGAGTTGCGAAAAAAATTGGTCATTTAAGGGATGACGTCTTTTTTTTTGTGTTAGAATACTTATCCACACAATTTTCAGTCCGTATATTAAACTCTAACAAAATAAACCAACTACAATACTACTTCATTGCTTTTCAACCATATCAGGTTATGGTTATCCGGGCAACGCCAGGTGTTTCCTGCGTGTGTGTCAGATACAGGGATGTTATGTGTTGTCCCTTGGGCGCTAAACTATGTTACAACTCCCATGTGGGTGAGTGACAAGATGAACAACAACCTCATTGGTGGAAGAAACATTAAATATCCGATGATGGTCTCCTGCCGGTACACTGTCAGTATGGATGGTGATTGTGTACTCGTCAAGGGGAGATTGTTGAAGGCATACTTAAAAATGTTAATGAGATCATTGTAGGATTGAAACATTTCCTGAAGAGTGAAAACAATTCCTGTAAAGCCTTAGTAATGGTGGTGCGTCGAGGTCCAGCCTGACCACCTGGTACCACGGCTTGTTTGATAAATATTCGTTCCATGGTATTTCGAGGTTTACTTTTAGTTGATTGTTAGTTGTTTAAAGTGATATCCCTTGCCTCATTAAACGTTATTATCATACATGAACTTTTAGCACTTTCACTCACACAATTTTGCTTTACTTTGTGTAGGATTCTTTTCATTATTCATTTTTAATTAACGTGATGAATGAAACGAGTGTTCACTGTGCTCTCTCTTTTTTACCCTTTTCCATTTGTCATCACACCGTTTATTTATTCAGCCGTGACTTCGTTAGCGGCCATTATTTATGTTTCCCTTTATTGCTGCATGGAATAATAAGTGTTTTTAGTGCTTAATACTTTTCATTGTTCAACACTTTTACCATTGTTCCTATCCGTTACTATAAAGGTTTCTATAAGTGAACAATATCACAAAATGTTTACCCAAGCTCACCCTCTATTCCTTTCATCACCTTTCTCTCCCTTTTATCTCTCCCTCTTTCCCTTCATTTCCAGATCCTCCCTTTCTCTATCTCCCTCCTGACACCTCTCCCTCCTCCAATCCTCTTCCTTCTTGCTCCGTGTCACATGTTTCTCTCCTTCCTCTTTACCTCCCTTCTTCGCCTCTCTCACCCTCCCTCCCCTACTCGCTTCCACTATCCTCTCGTCCAATCATCTTATCAAACAGTGATGACGTAAGAGGGGAGGAAGGGCGCCAGGGACCAATCAGGTGTCTTCTCTTATCGGACTGAGGACAGGCGTTCGTCGAGTCGGATTTCAGAGCGGATTGATACAACCTTCAAGAACCGGATTGAAGGGACGGAAACACGGACCGAAGAAATTTGGGAAAGAGGAAAACAATGTGTGGTGAAGAACGAAGGTTAAAGAAAGACTTTATGTGAACAAAAAGTGTGAATAGAAAGAAAAAAAAACTGAATACCCTCCAAGCACAGTGTTAAGTGAAATTTTAACATAGAAAAAAATAACGAACAGAGGAAATTGAAAATGTGAAGAGCGAGCGAGCAAGCGAGAGAGAGAGAGAGAGAGAGAGAGAGAGAGAGAGAGAGAGAGAGAGAGAGAGAGAGAGAGAGAGAGAGAGAGAGGGGTCAGAACTGGACATTAATATCTACTGAGTTACTAACCACGACGCGCTGAAGCCGGAGCTGACCTAGCTGGCCCACTTGACCCCTGACCTTCACCATGTTAGGTCAAAGGTCATTCACGTGTCCTATCTTCCTATTGGTCGTCTGTATAGGTAAGTAAGGACACCAAAATATAGCCAATACATGTGTCTCTTAACCTTGCTATAATTTTTCTATTTTCATTTATTTATTATTTTATTATTTTATGTTTCGTCTTTTTTTTAATGTCAGTTTTATTTTCGTTTTTCGTTTTATTCTCTCGTTTATTGTGTTATGATTCCTCTGGCTTTTATCACCTTTGTCTTGTTCTCTCTCTCTCTCTCTCTCTCTCTCTCTCTCTCTCTCTCTCTCTCTCTCTCTCTCTCTCTCTCTCTCTCTCTCTCTCTCTCGTTTGCTCTCTCCTCTCCTTCGTACGTGTCCTTCAATATTTTTTCACTCTCTCACTATGTCCTCTTCTCTTTTTCAATATCCCAAGCCTCTTTTATATTCCCCTTATTCCTCCCTTCCTTAACCATTACTCTTCTTCCCTTCTTCTCTATACCTCAATATTCTCCCTCTATACCTTCCTTCCTTCCTTTATCCTTTCCCTCCCTCTCTTTCTCTCTCTCCTCACCCTCCCCTTCCCCTCTTCCTCCCCCTTCAACACAATATATGTCTCTGAAAATGACGGTATAAATATATTTTTTCCTTGGTTGTACTGGAAAGAGGAAAACTGGAGGAAAAAGCAGTTTTTGCAAGGAAATTCACACTCACACTTGTTCTTCCTGATATTCATTCCTTTTCCTTCTCACTTCCTCTTCCTTCTCCAGTACTTCCTTTCTCTCATAGTTTTTCTTTCTCTCTCTCTCTGTTGTTTTCTTTCTTTCTGTCTTTGTCGCCTTCTTTCTTACCTTCTTTTTAACTTTCTTTCTTTCTTTCTCTTACTCACACACTCATTTTTCTTTCTTTCTTTCTGTTTCCTTCTTTCTGTTTCTCTCTCTCTCTCTCTCTCTCTCTCTCTCTCTCTCTCTCTCTCTCTC
>JAPQNM010000021.1:5353028-5373028 GCA_029783475.1 Metacarcinus magister | reverse complement strand
AAAAAGGGGAATACATATGTGATTGACATTTGATAATGTTATTGTAGATGAATATTAAAGGTAAGGACTCAATCATCGAGGGCAAAGGTGAGCTTAAAGTGATACCTCTCTCTAAGGACAATTTTATCTCCGTTTCCTACCTGTATTTAATTAGGATCGATGGCAAGGTAAATACAGGTGATGTTAAACCATTATTAGAGTCTAAAAAAAATCTTATTAACTCTACCATCACGGTGATTACTCTTAAAAAATGTATATATAACTTTGTCTGATGTAATATTGACTTTAATTAAATTTTCATACATGAGAAGTTTAGGATTTTGTCATTGAATACAGAAAAAAGTGATTGATAAGTAAAAAATAAATAAAAAAGATGACTGATGTAATATTTGATCATAGTATTGAGAAATCCTTTTATATGGAAGAAATACAGAATGATGTTTTCGTATGATTTTCAAACATCTCAATACAACGTGAAATCTAATAACAAACTCCAGAGAACGTATCGATGAAGAATGAAGAAAAGACAAAAATACATCCTTTGTTTTCATTCTTTTATGTCAGAATATCAATTAATAAATTCAAAACTATCACCCATTGCGACTCTGTGACGAACGAGTAGCAGCGGGAAGGGAATATCTTTCGTAACATTTTTCTACGAAGCAACGAAAGAACCAACAGCAAAGACTCACAATGGACTCAAGTTACAAATTCATAACTTTCTAAAAACTGTCTCGTGTCTCATCAAATAATCAACAGCACTTGGATTCCTACTGCCAGGGACACACACACACACACACACACACACACAGACACACAGACACACACACACACACACACACACACACACACACACACACACACACACACACACATAAACAACATACAAATATACGCCATCAGCCTGTCCGGTGTAATTCTCCATCACATTTCGCAGGACACAAAAGTTAGTTCATCGCTCCACCTGAATTAAGGAAGATAGAAAACAAATACGGGAATATTTTTTGTTTTATTTTGTCAACATGGCAGTGGGGGGGAGGGGGGGGTGGATGCATTAACGTACACACACTCACACTCACACAAACACATACACACATACACATACACATACACACACACACACACACACACACACACACACACCCACACACACACAGGCACACACACACACGAAAGAGAGCGAGAGAACAAAAAGTGAGAGAGATTTTACATTAATACAGAATTCCCGTTTTAGTATTGTATTTCAGCTAACATGAATAAAACATTAGTGATGATGATGATGATAGTAGTAGACATATTACTATTATTATTATTATTAGTAGTAGTAGTAGTAGTGGTAGTAGTAGTAATAACAGTAATAGTTGCAGTAATAATAATGATAATAACTATAATAATAATAATAATAAAGCAAATTCACACATAATTATAACATTTTACACATAATACAATACCAAAGAGCACGTGCTGCCCATCATCTCAATTTTTTCCTTCTATAACACAAACTAACAATTTCATCCTAATTACCTGGCCATTAGCTGCATAATAGTGTGTTTACCTGGTTAGCTGAGACCCTCCCACTACAAACGGATTACCTGTACGTCCAAATAAATAAGTGATTAATTTGCTTCCTATGTGAGCGAAATATTGCCAATCAGACCGATAATCATTCACTAACGACCAATTGTTCATGATTAGGTATTGCATTGTTTTGTTATTTTACACCGTTTCTTGTTTTCTTTTTCACTTTTTTTTCTTCTTTTTTCTTAAGTAATGATGTAATGTAATGTCCTTGATGCATTTTTTTTTATTTAACTCTTTTTTTTCAGTTTTAATTATTGTTTGTTAATGATATTTGTATTGTTTTAAGGAATTATTATTGTTCACTTTTTAAATTATTATTATATTTTTTTTTACTTAATATTAATAACTGATTTAATTGATTTATGAACTTTTTTTCTTCTAGATGCGAAGGATATCGCAAAAAACAACAACAAAGAATAATATAGAAAAAAATCAATTAAATGAATTCATGAAAAAAAATTCTTTGATTAATTATTTACTGAAAAATGAACAAACAATATTGCAAGATATCAAAACGATTTAATGAAACAATACTAAACACACACACACACACACACACACACACACACACACACACACACACACACACACACACACACACACACACACACACACACACACACACAGAATATCCTCAACACCTTGGTAATACTGCATCTCATTAACCTTCCTCAGCAGGGGGGTCAAGGTGGGTCATGGGGGAAGGGGGGTGGGGGGGTAAGGGGTCATCATGACATCAACGCAGACTAATGACCTTGTTGGCCGCTGAGGAGGCTCATCCCCGCCATGACCAGCTGCATTACCTCGTTCCTCGACCTAATCTTACACTCCAGAAAGGAAAACAGCTCATTGCTATCTTCCTTTGTGCATCTCACACGCATTTTTTTTCTTCTAATGATGATATATTTTCGTTTGTCTTTCTCTCTCGTTTATATTAAAAAAAAAACTGAAAAACGAGATTGAATTTATTATTTTTTTTTTTTGGTTACCTTTTATGCTTTTTTTTTATAGATTATTTGGTGGAATGGTTTTGTGATGATGACAAGGATGCTCGTTTGTTTTTCTCTCGTTTGTACTAAAAATAAACTCATAAACGTGATTGGATTAATTTTTTTTGGCTACTTTGGTTTTTTTTTTCCATTGAATTTTTGTAGAACGATATTTTTTATATTTTTTCTGACATTTTTTCTACCATTAACTGACCTTTTTGTAGCTCTTTTTCAACGGTATGCTGCGTTTAATTCTTTCTAGTTCTATTAATTTTTCATAAAGATTGCTGTGTCCTCTATAATAACGTTCAAAATGTTCTCTTTCTATACATCTTTCATAACTATTATCTAAACCCTTTATCATCTAAAAACCTAAACAAGACAGGGACATCCTATAATGGAGAGGATGTACTGTAGGTGAAACAGGAGAGGGATAAGCTGTCTTCCTGCGCTTCACTCATCTCCTTTGTCTTTGAGTTCGCAGTGGGGGTAGCACGCTGTTAAACACCACCTACATGGGACATAGGACTCACTTTGATATTCAGTTTACCACAGTTACCTTCCCCGGCTTTCCCAAGGTAGGTAGGTGGGTAGGTAGGTAGCCAGCTGGTGACTAACCCGCAAGGATGTGTGGGAGCAGCTGTGTGGTTGTGTGTTTCTCTCTGGACTTGGTTTGGAGGCTAAGTCCTTGGGTTTGTAATTAGTCTCGCTAGCCACGACACACAACGAATTAAAGCTGAGTAGTAAATGAGTTCCAAGTCCACTTCTAATACTATTACTAGCACTACTACTACTATTACTACTACTATTACTACTATTACTACTACTACTACTACTACTACTACTACTACTACTACTACTACTACTACTACTACTAACTATATTACTATTGCTTCCATTCAAGAAAACTCATCATTCTTAGTTCTTATCATTATTGGAGTTAAGCAAAAATAGCAGAAATACAAAAAAACCACACATACACACACACACACACACACACACACACCACAGGTCAGGGATATAAACAGAAAACAGGCATGGGGTCGTAGTCATTCCACAGGGATTAAGAGACACCACCACCACCACCACCACCACCACTACCACCACCACCACCACCGACACCACCACCACCACCACCAAATATAGATTAGTATTCCCCCTCTCGGAAAGGGCAATACCTAGGAAATCCATTTTCTTTCCTGTGTAATTCTTAGCGTGGCGAGCAGTGACATAATATGATCGAGCACACTTCTACCTTTGATTAGAATGGCCGGGATGATAACTTGCTCCAGCTGTCTTCATCTTTTACAATTTAGTCTTGGTGGGAGTGGTTGTTCATATTCGCGTCTCCGTTCGGGTCGTGGTGCCATCAAAGGCGTGGATGGAGGCGCGGGAATAGAGATAAATGGTGATTGTGAGGAAGGGGTCGTGAGGTGGTTTCCAAGTGATGTTTTTGATCACAGAGTTCGTAGTGAGTGAGTGAGTTATCCTAAGGGAACGTTTTGTGCTGGTGTCCAAAATTGATATTCCTTTAGTATTATTATCTATTATCATGATTTTCACTATTACTATTATTATTATTATTATTATTATTATTGTCATTTTATCTAGTTACTTTATGAAATCCTTTTGGGAGCGTTTCTGAAAGTTAAACACACACACACACACACACACACACACACACACACACACACACACACACACACACACACACACACACACATATACACACGTGTACACCAATGTATGCTTACAGTCATACAATTAAGTAGCCATAAACAGCAAAATATATTTCCACGCATTAAATAGGAACCCTCCCCCCCCCTCCCCCCCGTGCCCAAAATGTCTGTATGATTTAATGTGACGCGCGGCTGAGCATATAATATTAATGAGAGAGAGAGAGAGAGAGAGAGAGAGAGAGAGAGAGAGAGAGAGAGAGAGAGAGAGAGAGAGAGAGAGAGAGAGAGAGAGAGAGAGAGAGAGAGAGAGAGAGAGAGAGAGAGAGAGAGAGAGAGAGAGAGAGAGAGAGAGAGAGAGAGAGAGAGAGAGAGAGAGAGAGAGAGAGAGAGAGAGAGAGAGAGAGAGGCCTCATGTAGTTAAATACGGATGAAGCCAAACATTGTCATAATATTAATTATGCTAATGGCAATGCTAATAATAATAATGATAATGATATTAATGATAATAATAATAGTTAAAACAATAATGATAATAATAATAATAATAATAATAATAATAATAATAATAATAATAATAATAATAATAATAATAATAATAATAATAATAACAATACAAAAAATAATAACAACAATAAATATAATAATAACAAAAACTTCTACAACACCATACACGTGTAGCGGTGTTGTCTTTAAGCTCCGAGGCACATCTTGCTCCTTGCCATGAGACTCACACCTTGTTTTTGCATATTTTGAGAAACACCACCAACATAAAACACAGCGGGTCTTGCAGCCAGACGACGGGAAAATCGATGAAATTTGGTGTGTGAGGCAGGATGCAATGCCACGTCAGCTGCCATCAGGGAACACAGCAGGAAACAAGGTGTGAGAGGCAGGTGTTGGGTGAGGACGAGGGTGGTGACGATGGTGGTAAAGATGGTGAGGTCTATAAGAATGCCTACCCGTTATTTATACAATGAATATGCACTGAAGGAGTAACTGTGAAGGACATTGTAGGTTCTATTCACTGGTTTGTTTACTTTTACACATATATCTGAGGTGATTCCAAACGCAAATAGACTTTCCTTTTTTTCGTGAAACTGATCTATGTAACGAAAAAAATATTAAACTATTTCTATTTAGCAAGTTTTCGGTTTTATTTATTACTTATTACTATATTTCATAGATTATTTATTAATTAATTCATTTTTTTGAGTTGGGGCATGCATGGTCTATCAACAAACAAAAGCAGAGCGGGATGCGCACTATTCTGTACACAAATGGTGGCAGCGGAACATAATTGGCTATATATGTACACGTTGTATTCACCCTGATGCATTATTCATTAGCCATTTCATCACCACCCTAGTTATTGTACGAGTATATACTAGTAGTTACGTGAATATCAACTCCCACTGCAATTACAGTGACACTAGCGTTATACGAGCCCCGAACACGAGGTAGTCGAATGTTTTTTTTATGTTCTCAGGTACGATTAGTGTCACGCGCCTTACACCTGTTGCAGCAGTGGATATTATTATCATTGCACGCACACGCACACGCACACGCACACACACACACATACACACACACACACACACACACACACACACACACATAAAGGAGACATTGTACAAGAGAAAATAAGAGGAGAATGAAATAGAATAAAATAATCTGCATGTACCATTTCTTACTACTACTACTACTACTACTACTACTACTACTACTACTACTACTACTACTACTACTCGTCTTCCTGCTTCAATACACTTAAGTTCCCCCTTCCCTGCCTTTTGAGTGAGCCAGGAGAAAGCTTGTCGTCTTCACAGCCTCCACAACACTTCATGCCTCCACCAACGACACACTCACTGACAACCTTCCCATTTTCTCCACTCTCACCAAACTGCGCCTTTCCTCCCTAACCTTCCTCTACACACACGGTTATTCATCTTTTTTTTCTGCTGATAATACATGTAATTTTAAGCATTTCAAAACAAAATATCTACTAACTATAGCGTTCTAAATTTCCATGGATTTTTGTTCTCTCTTTTCTTTTCCTTAATATAGTAATTTAAAAGACCTCGTTTCCTTATTTATAACAGGAACTTTACTATGCATAAGTTCATTTTACATGATATAAATTTCAAATACCATGTGACAAAGCAGTCTTCTTTTCAATATAGCATGAGTTCATTTTATATAATAGAAATATCATATACGGTGTAACAAAATAGTTTTCCTTCTTCTCAATACAACATGACTTCATTTTATACAATATACATGCCATACACGGTGCAACAAAGCAGTCTTCCTCTCTCTCAATATTGCTGTTCTCATCTCCGTGACGCCTGTCTTGAACTTCCCCGCAGCCTTGCAACAAACATTCTTGCTATCTTCATCACGACCACCCGGGACACTTTCTACTAAAGATGTAAGCTCCACGTTCTTCCCTTCCCTCTTGTACCTACCTCCTGTGTGCCTCTTGTGCTCCTGCTGCTACACTGAAACTCACTCGAATATTCTTTGACTTATTACACTCACCTTTCAAGATAGAGAATAGATTAATACTTTAGTTGGTTCTTCTGCCTCACTGTCAATTTTCAGTCAATATAGTTTTTTTTTCTTATTTGATTTTCTTCCTCGTTCTTCTCTCCTGTAACCTATGTCTATATTTTCTTCCTTTTTCTTTCTGTTAACCTATGAATATTTTTTTTCAAGGGAGGTTTTTTTTTAAGGCAAGGCAAATTTTGTTAGGTTTGTTATTTTTCTCTCTCTCTCTCTCTCTCTCAATATATTCATCACCTCTATAGTGTTTCTTCCTACCTTCCTTCCGTCCACTCTCCTTCA
Organism: Metacarcinus magister; assembly: GCA_029783475.1. NCBI lineage: Eukaryota > Metazoa > Arthropoda > Malacostraca > Decapoda > Cancridae > Metacarcinus > Metacarcinus magister. Next base: position 5,365,935 of record JAPQNM010000021.1, on the reverse strand, counting down.
ACCTCCCCCACACTCTCTCCTTTCTTTATTCTCTCACCCACTCCTTTCATCTTGCCTAACACATATTTTCATTTTCTTATTCACCTCCTTCTTTACGAGTACCTTCCTCTCCTTCCTCCTTTCTTGTATGCTTTCCTCCTTTGCTTATGTTACTCATTTTTCTTCTCTTTCTTCCTTTACCTCTCTTCTTCTTCTCACATTTTGTCTCTTTATTCTTCTTTTTATTGGTATTCTCTTCTCTTGTACCTCATTTATCAGTACATTTTCCTTCTTTCTTATTTTTCATGTTATTTTCTTTTGCTGTTCATTGACTGGTCTTTTTCACTTTTTTTTTCTCCTTGTCTCTTTACATATTCTCTCCCTCTTCCGTTTCCTTCCAAATTCCTTCCTCTTTCCAATCCTTGCACATTCGTTTCTCCTTTCTTTTCTTTTCTTCCCATGCACATCCTTCATCCTTCTTCCTCCTGTTTTTGCTTTATTTTTCCTTTCTTTTCTAACTTTTTTCTGTTCCCTCTCACATTCTCCTTTTTTTTTCTCTCGCTTCCGACATCCTCGCCTCACCTCCTTGAAGGAAATTTGACTATGTTGAAAGTGTTTTGAAAATATTATAATGTAAGTGAGTTTCTGAACACTATCTTGATCATTACCTATTCATTATCATTAACGAGGGAAGGTACAACATGTAATTAGATAAATGAAGTGAATAATATGTGGGTTTATATATTTATTCATTTATTTTTTTTAAAGATGGACTTAGCTTTTCTTTCTCTCAATTTTCAAGACGCTTATACTTTTTTTCTTCCTGTGGTTGAAGAAGAGTTTTTTTCATTTTTTTTTTTTTCTCAGGAAGATTTTTCAACATGTATTTTTTTTGGTTATTACATAGCAGTAACTTGTATTTTTCATCTTTTATGAATGAAGACATAATAAGCTTTTTTATTTTTTTCATTCTTTTTACCATAAAGTTTTGTAGCTTGTACAATTTTTTTTTCTAAACTTTTTTTCTTCTTAGCACGATGGAGTGGTTGGTAATTTGTCTTTTTTCATGAGATGGGTAATAACTCTATTTTCCCTGTGTGTGTGTGTGGGGTGGGGGTGTGGGGGGGGTGTGGGTATGTGGGTGTGTGTGTGTGTGTGTGTGTTTAGCATCTTGCCTTACCTTGCCTTGCCTGTCTGTGCATGAATAATAATGATAATGATGAAAACGATGATGCTATTTTCGTGCAGCTGTTAATTGTTTCATCGCGTGAGTTGAGTGCTAATGAGAGGAAAGCGACCTTGCTCTTCCTCCTCCTTTTTCTCTACTTTTCTCTTCATTTTGAGGCTAGCAGACAAGGTTAAGGAGGAAGAAAGTGAGGAAGTACAACGAGGGAAGAAGTGACAGAGAAAGGGATAAAGGGAAGAGAGAGGGAAGAAGGAAGGAAGGAAGGAAGGGAGAAACATTTTTATCCATGTGACTAAATCCACCAGACTCTTCCATCAGTTTTTCCAGACGCCTTAAACACACTCCTTTCCATCATCCCTTCCCCTCCTCCTCCTCCTCCTCTCCCTCAGTTACACCTCCTCTCCCCTCACTCTCCCTCAACTTTCCCCTCACTCTCCTCCCCTCACACAGTACCTATTTCTTTATTCCCCAGATACCTCTCTCCCCTCTTCTTTTTTAATCCTTACTCTCCCTCAATTAACTCGTCTCCTCCTCTTCTTCCTTCTGTTACTCCTTCTTTTTCACCTTCATCCTCTTCGTTTCCCTTTCCCCTCTTTTCCTCAGATTCCTCCTCCTCCTTTTTCTTCTCCTCATTCTCATTTCTCCCTTAGGTATTTCCCCTTCCTCTTCCTTATTTTTTCTCCTTCCATATTACCTCCTCTTCCTCTTTTCCTCCTCTTAGTCCTGAATCTCCCTCCCCCCTCAGTAAGCCAATTTCTAATGTAAAATCCACTTCAGCTGTTTTTTTCCTCCTTCCTCGTTCCCACAATCCTTCCTCTTTTTTTTTCTTATTTTCCTCACCTCTCCTACACGTTCCTCTTTCCTCTTATTTTCCTCTTCTCCCCCTTGAACTCTTTTGCTGTTCTAGTTTTTATTCCTCTTTTCTCAGATACCTTCTACCTCTTTCCTCTCCATCAGGAGGCTTGGTTTACCCTTCCCTTCCTATTCCTTTCTTTTTGTAATATGAGGCGTTTTCTTTTTCTTTACTCTCTTTGCCTCTTCCTCTTTGTGCTATTGTATCTTCCTCCATTTCCCTGTTTCATTTGATGTTTCACCACCTCCTCTCTTTTCTGTGTTGTTTCATTTCCTTCCACTTCTATCTTCTTTGTTATTATTATTATTCGTTTCTTACTTTCTTTTTATTTAGTTGAAGTTAATTTTTCTCTTCTATTATTACCTTTTCCTCTACTTCCCATCTTTACTTCTTCTCTCTCTTATCCCACGTCACTCATTTCTCTCCTTTACCTTCATTCTATTATCTTTTTCTGGTTCTTGTCTCTAATCACATTCCCTTCCCTCTCCCTCTTCTTCCTTTTCCTTCCTTCTATCCCTCTTCCTCTTCGTTGTTATCTTCCTTCTTCTTCCTTCTCTTCTATCTCTTCTTCCTTTTGCCAGTCTTTCATGTCAACTTCAGACTATGGAGTGTGTTGGCTATCCGTCACTCTCTCTCTCTCTCTCTCTCTCTCTCTCTCTCTCTCTCTCTCTCTCTCTCTCTCTCTCTCTCTCTCTCTCTCTCTCTCTCTCTCTCTCTCTCACACACATCCCCTCACTTCCTCATAAATTAAGTTGTCTAGTCGGAGAGTTTTAATCGATGTGTGTGTGTGTGTGTGTGTGTGTGTGTGTGTGTGTGTGTGTGTGTGTGTGTGTGTGTGTGTGTGTGTGTGTCTGTTGGTGATGCACTTAATATTTATTTGTTTTATTCTTGGTTAAATTTAATACGTAATTGCTGTCTAGAAATGAGGGGTAGGAATTCTGAAATACACACACACACACACACACACACACACACACGAGCACACACACACACACACACACACACACACACGCGCACACACACCCACCCACACACACACACATGAACAAGCTCTCAACAATACCTTAATTACCTCATTCATGTCTAGTGCACCCTCCCTCCCCCCTCTCCCCTTAACCCCTCCCCCCTTATCCCCTCCCCTCCCCCCTTACCCCTCGCTGCTCCCTCGTTGAAAAAAAAGAAGAAAAAAACAGTAATCAATTAAGGTGAATATTTTTTTGACTACGTAATGAAGCAATATGCAAATGAGGCAGACGATCTCCCTATTACGAAGACGAAAAGAAGGAAGGAAGGGAAAAAGAGAGAAAAAAAAGAGACAAACAGTTAAAGAGAGAGAGAGAGAGAGAGAGAGAGAGAGAGAGAGAGAGAGAGAGAGAGAGAGAGAGAGAGAGAGAGAGAGAGAGAGAGAGAGAGAGAGAGAGAGAGAGAGAGAGAGAAAAAAAATACACTGAAGTCGATTTCCTAATTACCTATGATTTTTTTTCCTTCTATGCGACTCAGAAATACATATAATTTTCTTTCCCCTCTTTTTTTTTTTATATATATTTCTATTCATACCTTTTACGTTAGTTATTTTTAGTGTATAATTATCATTTCTTTTTATCACTTCTAGCTCTTCATGTCTTGATATTGCAATAACTTCTGTGTATTGCAAGGTGCGGATGAAAACATTATTAGACACACGGATGAAACACGATTGGATGCTGACGTGGATGATTGAAGTGGATGAGTGGATGAAAGAGTGAGTGAATGTGCGATTGTGTGTGTGTGTTGGGTGACTTAGGAATGTGAGTGAGTGAGTGAGTGAGTGAGTGAGTTAGTGAGGAAGAGAGGCAAGGAGAGAAAGAAGGAGGCAGTGACAATAGTAATGAATTAGTAAATGAATGAATGAATGAAGGAGTGATTGAATACATGAGTGAATGAATAAATGAGAGTAACTGAATGCTACAATAAAATAAAAATAAAATAAAATAAGACTTACAATATGTGTGAGAAAGTGGAACAGTGTGTTGATGTAAAAATCGATATCTGACTGAGTGTGTGAGAGAGTAAGAGAGTGAGAGAGTGAGTGAGTGAGTGAGTGAGTGAGTGAGTGAGAGAGTGGATGTATGAGAGCAAGGGATTCCGAGACGAGTAAGTAAGAGGCAAGCAACACAGCCTGAGGTGAGAGTATCAAAATTCAATATCGGGTTAACGTTACTTCTCTCTCTCTCTCGGTCTCTCTCTCTTTCTCTCTCTCTCTCTCTCTCTCTCTCTCTCTCTCTCTCTCTCTCTCTCTCTCTCTCTCTCTCTCTCTCTCTCTCTCTCTCTCACACACACACACACACACACCCACACACCCACACTCACTCACACTCTCTTTAATCAGTACTTTGCTATCATTTCTTCCACTTGACTGAATTGCAATTTCTTTCCCTCTCTCTAATCATCTCTCTCTCACTCTCTGTCTCTATCTCATTTTCTCTCTCTCTCTCTCTCTTGGTACGATACAATGTAATCCTATAAGGGAGATGACAACAAAGATCTTCAGGATATTAAGAAAGTTACGAGCAGACTTAGTTTCCTTCAGCAACACCTTGTTCAAAAACTCATTAAGGTGACGCGCAGGTAAGTGATTAAAGTGATGATGAACTATGTTATTGTGGGAGTCTGGCTCACCTTCATCTTCATCGTGGCTTTTCAAATGATGACTGGAAGTAATTTCAAACGTGGGAGGAGGTGTGGGGTTGGCTCTGTCTCTCTTTCTCTTTCTGTCTCTCTCTCTCTCTCTCTCTCTCTCTCTCTCTCTCTCTCTCTCTCTCTCTCTCTCTCTCTCTCTCTCTCTCTCTCTCTCTCTCTCTCTCTCTCTCTCTCTCTCAAGTTCAGCCCTTCCGTGCCTTTTCTCAATCTCGCTTCTACCTTTTACTTTTGCTTTTTACATTCCTATGGACTCTGATTGCTCTCTCTCTCTCTCTCTCTCTCTCTCTCTCTCTCTCTCTCTCTCTCTCTCTCTCTCTCTCTCTCTCTCTCTCTCTCTCTCTCTCTCTCTCTCTCTCTTTCTGTATCTCTACCTCTTATTTTTTCTTTGTTTCTCTGTGCAAAATCAACATGTAACATTTTTTTCTCCTTTGAAGCAAGCAGTGTGAGGTGGTGAGGTGAGGTGAGGTGAGGTGAGGTGAGGTGAGGTGAGGTGAGGTGAGGTGAGGTGAGGTGAGGTGAGGTGAGGTGTGGTGTGGTGTGTGTCGTCTCGCATGTCCTCGTGAATATGACAACTGACTTGAGATATTCTTTCTCCTGATGCCTTTAGAATAACTTTTGTTTTCTTCCGCAAAAGAAGGATGACTAAACCCAGACAACATGATTCGGAAAATGTAAAGAGAAGTACAAGAAAAAAAGTCTGGAATAAGGAAAGTTTTGGGTTTATTTTTCTGATGTTTTTTCACTGATGATGATGATGATGATGATGATGATGATGATGCGAGTGTGTCATTAGTGTAGAGTGTCATTAGGGTATATATCACATAATTATCTACCAGGGTTTTTCATGATGTTCGTATAGCACTTTTCTCTTGTTATATTGGGTGATTATCGCTCGAATGAATGACACTTACCTACACTCATAATGTTCGTGGGTCTAGAGAATGTAATTTATATCCTTAATAATCATAAAAAAGAATAGCATTACTTTAAGCTTTCTACATGTACACAAACTTTACTGTCTTCTACTAACACAAAATAACTATTATATTTAAGCTTTTTACATGTACACAAACTTCATTCACTGTTCTTCTTCACTAACACTAAATAATTATCATTACTTTAAGTTTCCAACATGTACAGAAACTTCATTCACTTTCTTCCACTAGCACTGATTAATTTTTTTCCTTCATGTGAATTTATAGTCTTTGATTATATATATAAAAAAAAGGTTTAGGTCGGTGCTATAAATTCACGTATATATATATTTTTCTCAATTCACCCACACTGCTAAACACAAACCTTCCTTTATAACCACCCAAAAAAATCTAATGATAAAACTTCGACAGACAGGTAAAAGAAGAAAAAAAATATCGTACAATTTATCTAACGAAATAATAAAGAAAAAAAACACAGAGGCCCATTCTAGCACTCTTCAATCAAGGCAACGTAATTATTTTATCTACAATTTATCGTTATGTCTATTAGTCGAGCAGCTTTTAACCATTATTTACCTTTCTCATTAGAACACGCGTAACCTAAATACAGTGTCCCATTTACATCCTTCCATCTGTAATAACACAAAGACGATACATTCTTTGCTTCTCTTTGCACGGCACTCTAAAGTAAATTGAGGCAGATTCTATACCGCCCAAGGTAACTCGTGTGCATTATGATGATTAAGGTACGTGTATCAGCCCCCCGGGTGACGCCAAACACCTGCTAATGATTCCTCCACCGCCTCATTAGCAACACCTGAAAGTCACGTCCTGGGAATAAACAGGTTGAGCTTAGGTTCTTTATCAAAGTAAACGATTGCACACACGCACGCACACGAAAAAAGAAAACAAGGCTATGCAAACACACACACATACACACATACACACACACACACACACACACACACACACACACACACACACATACACACACACACAGTCCTTTTGGCATTCTTACTTTATTGCGTAATTCATGTAATCATATATGCATATTTCTGTGGCCTTCCTCACCCTCACTATTTTTATTTTTACTTGCTTCTGTTATTTTCATCTCCTGGGAGGAAGCCTTCGTACCCTACCATTGCTCACACACACACACACACACACACACACACACACACACACACACACACACACACACACACACACACACACATACACACACCCTGAATAACAAACACACTGACACATTTTTCTCGTCTTCACAGGTGTCATGGATAAGGCATCGAGACCTTCATGTGCTTACTGTTGGCTCCTTCACCTTCACCAACGACGCTCGGTTCTCAGCTAATCGTGACCAGAGCACAGGCGACTGGGTGCTGGTACTCCGAAACCCCGAGCCTTCAGATTCCGGCCTGTACGAGTGTTCCATCTCCACCAAGCCCGTCACTGCCCTTACCGTGAAGCTGCAGGTGGTTGGTGAGTAACGATGGTGTGTGTGTGTCTGTGTGTGTGTGTGTGTGTGTGTGTGTGTGTGTGTGTGTGTGTGTGTGTGTGTGTGTGTGTGTGTGTGTGTGTGTGTGTGTGTGTGTGTGTGTGTGTGTGTGTGTGTGTGTCTGTGTTGTATATCGTGGTGTTAGTGGTAGTGATGATGGAGGTGGTGTTTGTTTTTGTGCTTATGTATGTATGCTTAACTGGGGGAACGGCCGTGTGCGTGTGTGTATGTGTGTGTGTGTGTGGGGACGCTTTTAAGTGCGTACGTGCGTGTGTGCGTGCGTGCGTGCGTGCGTGCGTACTTGCGTGTACAGACCAGAAAGCAAGTAGGTAGATAGAGATACGTGGTGGTGCTTTTACAGATTAAAGGAAGGACCGACGGAGCGAGGGAGAGAGAGAGAGAGGATAAGGAGCTAGGGAGAGAGAGGGAGGGAGAGGAAAGGGAGTGCAAGAGAGAAAGGGAAAGAGACGGAGGGAAGGTAAAGGATGGCGAGAGAAGGAGAGACGGAAAGAGAGGGAAGGAAGGAGAGGAATGGTAGGAGAAGGAGGGTAAGAGAGGGAGGGAAGGAGAAGAAGGGAAGAAGAGGGAAGGAAGGCGAGGGAGGTAAGGAGAAGGAAGGAAAGAGAGAAGGAAGGAGAGGGTAGGGTAAGAGATGAGGGTAAGAGAGGGAGAGAAAGAGAAGAAGGGAAGGAGAATAAAGGGTAAGAGATGAGAGTAAGAGATGAGAGTAAGAGAAGGAGGGAAGGAGGTGCAGAGAGCAACATCAGCCCACGAGTACCAGAACCAGATTAACGGGAGACACGCAGCGGTAATTTCAGCCACACGGGGACATTACAGGCAAACACTGACACTGCTGAGAGGACGCAAGTTTAAAGCCAGACTGCTAAGCTCCAAGAAAGCAAAGCAAAGCAAAGCAAGGCCACTGATTAAAGGACGATGCAGAGTGAAAAAAAATATATAGAAACCAACACAGAAATTAACACTCACATATTATAGAAGGGATGCATAAGTTTTGGTGGAATAAAAATATGTACTGAAAATGAGGACTAGCTACTATTTGTGATGTGTAAAGTCATGAAAAAGTTGAGGGTTTCTGGTGGCGTCAGATGTACCTTGAATGGTGGTGATGGTGATGGTGATGGTGGTGGTGGTGGTGGTGGTGGTGGTGGTGGTGGCTGGAAAGTTATAAAGGCTGGAAGGGCAAGTGGTAAGAATGGAAGGTGGAAAGTTAGGAAGTTAGAGGCGATGGAAGGAAGGAAGGTAGGTAGGAAGGAAGGGAAAACGGATGGAAGGAAGGAAAGAAGTGAGTGAGTGAGTGAGTGAGGCATGCAATCAGCCACCTAATGAGGACAGGAGAAAAGGAAGCATAATGTTGGATAGTGCAATGTTAGTCATGTGTGTTTTGTTTAGTGTGTTATTCCGTTTGATGATGATGATGATGATGATGATGATGATGATGATGATGATGATGATGATGATGATGATGATGTGTTTGATATATTGTTATTTCTTTGTTTTGATGGTTTGGCTCAAATAATGTGTTTGTTTGTTTGTTTGTTTGTTATAATGAATGATTTTGATATGATTTACTTGATTACGATGCTGCTTGTGTGTGTGTTTACATATATAATGAAGAGTACATATGTAGGTATGTGTGTGTGTGTGTGTGTGTGTGTGTGTGTGTGTGTGTGTGTGTGTGTGTGTGTGTGTGTGTGTGTGTGTGTGTGTGTGTGTGTGTGTGTGTGTGTGTGTGTGTGTGTGTGTGTGTGTGTGTGTGTTTACATAATAAATTAAGAATACATTTGCAGGCGTGTGTGTGTGTGTGTGTGTGTGTGTGTGTGTGTGTGTGTGTGTGTGTGTGTGTGTGTGTGTGTGTGTGTGTGTGTGTGTGTGTGTGTGTGTGTGCGCGCGCGTGAACATGCGTCACAGTACATATTACATTTTCCCATTTAACAAACCTAATTAAAAAATGCAACATCTATGCACATTTAGAGGATTTGCATTACCAATTAAAACCTTACACGCACACACATGCACACACACACACACACACACACAAAGCAGACACTTTTAATTATATACGTTTGGGTTTAAACATACAAAGACAAGGTTATTTCCACCCAGTCCACACCTGCTCATATTAACCTTTAATAAACACACCAATTAACACAACAAGGGCAGGTGCAGTGTAACATTCCCTCCTGCAGTACCGACGGTGGAGCTGCTTGGAGGCGGGGCAGTGTACCTGGATAAGGGCAGTACCTTGAACCTCACCTGTATGGTACACTTCAGTCCCACACCACCTGATTTCATCTTATGGTACCACAGAGATAAGGTAAGGTACAACATTTTTCTGTTTTTCTCTTTTTTTTATATCACTTTTTTTTTACTAATGTTTTCTAGTTTATGTGTAAAAAAATATCTGATTCATTTCATAATCTCGCCATTTTGTGTATTATTTAACTATTTTTTCTTTCGTAATTTTCTTCCAAGTGGTGTAATTCTTCTTTGCTATTCCTTTAATCTCTGCCTGCTGTTATTCCTCTTCTTTTGTTTCTTCTTCGCCATTACTTTACACATTCACTCCCATTTCCATCTTCGGCATTACCCATCATTACCTTCGTTGGTGCACCATTTTCCTCCTTTATTATACTCTTTTAAGTCTCCCTCATCCTCAAATAGCCCTTTTAGCAACCACACTTAAAACCGCCTCACATTCCACACCGTCTCTCCCCCCTCCACCTCCTCTATCTCCTCCTTCTCCTCCTCCTCCACCTGCACCTGCAACTTTTCTTCGTATTTTTCTTTTTTTCTTTTTCTTCCTCATGGTTCCTTAACATTCTTTGTCTTCATTTCCTCCTCCATTTCCCGTACACCAATTCCTGTTCCTCCTTACCTTTGCTTTCCTAACATTCTTCACCTTTCACTCTCCTCTCCTCTCCTCTCTTTACAAAATTCTCTTACATCCTCTGCTTTCTCCTCCTTCCCTTCCTTACCTTCATATCACTCACCACCACCACTACCACTACCACTACCACTATCACTACTACCACTATTGCTACCACTACTGACCATTAACTTAACTAATCTCCATCCCACGTCTACCATCTTTCAACTCCCCTCTTCCTTCTCCTCCTCCTCCTCCTTCAACATCCCTCGCAATGCTCTTAAACCTCCACTTCCTTCCTCAAACTAGACTTCATCTTTTCCTCAATACCCAACACAGAGGCTTCACTACCCTCACCTCTCACTCCCCTCTCACAAAACCACCTACACATACATTCGACTCCATTTCTCCTTCGCCATGCATCACAGGTCTCTAAACTCAATGCCCTTCCCTTCCTCGGGGCATGACTCTCGCAGCTTGTGAATTACGGCCAGCCAGGACGGAGCATTTACGTGAAGACAAACCACTTCGAGGATACTACCCGCTCTACTCTGCTAGTGGAGAACGCTACTACTTGGGACTCTGGGCTTTACTCCTGTAAGCCTTCCAACGCTAAACGGGCCTCCATCAAGGTTCACGTCCTCACTAGTAAGTCCCTCTATCTCTATCTCTATTTTTCTATCTCGCTCTCTTTCATGTTCTACTCTATTTTTTTCTCTCGACTTTCCTTTAAGGCTTGTTTTCCATCATACTCTTATGTTTTTATTTTTTGGGTTCAAATACTGACCAGCAAGTCGTATTTCTCTCTCTCTCTCTCTCTCTCTCTCTCTCTCTCTCTCTCTCTCTCTCTCTCTCTCTCTCTCTCTCTCTCTCTCTCTCTCTCTCTAACATGTCCTACTCTTTTTCTCTACCTTCCTTCAAAGCTCATCCTCCATCACACTCTTATGTGTTTATAAACCTTAAGTCTCCTATTTCCTAAAGCCACGAGCCATATTCCAGGCCTTTATAGTCCCTTACACCTTCCTAGTTCCAGATTCCAGGTGCCTCTTTTTATACCTTTAAAGCCTTCCCCTCTCCTTTATTCAAGAGATTCCTCATGTTTTATATCACTCTAATTCCAATAGACGTGACATTTACCCTTCCTACGAATTTTTTATTATCGTCTACTTTGTGTCCTTATGAACTATCTCTCTCTCTCTCTCTCTCTCTCTCTCTCTCTCTCTCTCTCTCTCTCTCTCTCTCTCTCTCTCTCTCTCTCTCTCTCTCTCTCTCTCTCTCTCTCTCTCTCTCTCTTTTTCTCTCTCTCTCTCTCATTAGGTTACATTCCTTTTCCTGATCTCGCTTCTTGAAACTTTGAGTACGTTTTTCAAATCAAATCAGCCTGTTTCTACTCCTTTCTTTGCCCTTACAAGTCTTCCATCCCTCCTCTTCACCCTCTTCCTCAAGCTTACGTCTTAAGTCCTCCCATAAGAGTTCTAATTTTGCCTCCATTAACCTCAGTCTTCTTACCGGGAAAAGTTGCTAAGCTATGAATTTTTTTTGTAGTCTATTTTATCTATTTAGCTTTTGTAACTTCTAGTCCTTCCCGGAATAAAAAGATATTGTGAAAGCCAAGTTCTGAAAAAAAAAGGTCTTACCAGTTATCTTTATTAAATCTTTTCTTGCCTTTCCATTAAGTCCATTAAGGGTTCCTATTAGCTAGGTTATTAGTGTTGCTTCTTCGTTTTTTTGTCATTTTTTCTATCCCTGTCGTACATTTTCTTCCTATCAAACCTTAATATTCATCAGAAACTTGAGTGGTAGCGAAGTTTTCATGCAAAGAAGAAAGGGAAAATGTTGTTCTCTGATGCCTTCACGAAACTGTGCAAGAATGTAAATGGCTGCGTGTAATCACAGCTAATGTCTCAAAGTTCCAAGAATGACTTACACGTCTCCTTAACTAGTGCCTAAAAAAAGAGTGACGTTGATGCATGACACCTGAAGAGAAAACAGAAAAGTTATACAATCCAGGTGCTTGTGTATAATATAATTCTTGTATAATGAAGGTCCGGAATTTCCATGTTCGGGTTTAATTGCCTGGATAATAATGCCATAAAATTTCAATGTCCTTGTCGTCGAGTTGGCGTTTAAAAGATAGCACGCAGATTTAAAGCTTTAGCAACACTTGTCTGGATCACTTTACTTCTAATTGTAAAAGAGAAAAGAAAAGAGAGAGAAATAAAAAACATGAACATACCTTTCTAAATATCAAGATAATAACTCCTCACTTACCTCACAAGACTATAGACGCAGGTGTAGTGAGTGTGCCAGTCGAGGCCAGCAGGTGCCCAGTAAGTGTACCTAAAGGAGGAAGGAAAAGAAGAATCTGAGGTCATTTCCAGAATTTCCAGAATCATGCTCATAACCGTAGAGCAAGTCTGATAATTTCCTAAGTCCATACAACACTTTCCAGTTCCAGTTAGTATTCCAGGAATCCAATAATTCCTGGTCACACCTTTGCAACGTGTGAGAGAGAGAGAGAGAGAGAGAGCGAGAGAGAGAGAGAGAGAGAGAGAGAGAGAGAGAGAGAGAGAGAGAGAGAGAGAGAGAGAGAGAGAGAGAGAGAGAGAGAGAGAGAGAGAGAGAGAGAGAGAGAGAGAGAGAGAGAGAGAGAGAGAGGAGGGAAAACAGAAACTAAGGAAATTAAAAAAAATTGAAAGAGGAGAAACCCCGTGAGTGTATGTGTGTGTGTGTGTGTTGACTAGCGTGCGCACGAGTGAAGCCAAATGGATGGGTCTAAGGGGAAAGGGAGGAAAAGGGAGAGGGAGAGAGAGAAAGGGAGAGAAAGGGAGAGAAAGGGAGAGAAAGGGAGAGAGAGAGGGAGAAAGGGGTGAAGAGGGGGCGTCTTACTCAG
>JAPQNM010000021.1:5348028-5350528 GCA_029783475.1 Metacarcinus magister | reverse complement strand
TTTCAGGCAGGTAATGCAGGAAGGTGAAGGAGGGAAAGAAAGGGGAGGAATAAAGTAAAGGAGAGAGAGAAAGATGAAGGAACGAGAGTAAGGATAGAGATTAAAACGCGTATTGAACGAGAGAGAGAGAGAGAGAGAGAGAGAGAGAGAGAGAGAGAGAGAGAGAGAGAGAGAGAGAGAGAGAGAGAGAGAGAGAGAGAGAGAGAGAGAGAGAGAGAGAAAGGTGAAGATATGAATGGAGAGATGAATGTGACAGCCGAAACGAGTGTGACATTAAAGAGTATTGTGAGGAGTGAAAAATGAGGCGCCGAATAGAGGAGGCGGAAGAGGAGGAGGAGGAGGAGGAGGAGGAGGAGGAGGAGGAGGAGGAGGAGGAGGAGGAGGAAGAAAAGGTGAAAACAATGCGAGAGACTTGGAAAAACGAGAAGAAAAATAAGAAGGAAAAAAAACAACAAGCAGGAATGAACAAAATAAGCCAGGTGTGAAAACAATTAAAACTAAAACTAATTCTACAATCCTTTCTCTCTTTTACATATATACACGCAAAATTCCTCTCTCTCTCTCTCTCTCTCTCTCTCTCTCTCTCTCTCTCTCTCTCTCTCTCTCTCTCTCTCTCTCTCTCTCTCTCTCTCTCTCTCTCTCTCTCACACAGTAAAGCTATTTCTAATCCGATTTTCTTCCATTCTAATTAGTGCTCTTTCTTTTTCCCCCCCCCCAGGCGACACCCCCGCAGCCATGCAGACAACTACGAGTGGTTGCCAACTTGCACGCACCACCTCAACCCTCGCCTCTTGTGTTGCCTCCTCCCTCCTATTCCTTCCCATCTTCCCCTCCCTTAGGCTATTATAGGTAGAGTATTATTAAGGAAAGGATAGGAGAGGGAGAGAGAGCGAGAGCGAGAGCGAGAGCGAGAGAGAGAGAGAGAGAGAGAGAGAGAGAGAGAGAGAGAGAGAGAGAGAGAGAGAGAGAGAGAGAGAGAGAGTAGTGTAACCTATCTCTATATCGAAAATCCCCCACGAACCATTTTCCCATTTTCTATGTAATTAAGTGTCGTGTCTACGTTTTCTGTTGATTCCATGTGTAGAGAAGGATGCATTTAAATAGGTCCAGCTAAACTGTTTTATATATTATCCTTAAACCGTGAATAGAAGGCACTTACAGCCATTTTTAATACTCATATATGTGTGTGTGTGTGTGTGTGTGTGTGTGTGTGTGTGTGTGTGTGTGGGTGTGTGTGTGTGTGTGTGTGTGTGTGTGTGTGTGTGTGTGTGTGTGTGTGTGTGTGTGTGTGTGTGTTTGAATGTATGTGTGTGTTTATCATGCTATATCCATGTATAAATATTCCTGTTCGTGGTTAATGGGAAAGTTATATTCTGGCTGTATCATTCTAGTATATAGCCTTTGACCAAGATAGCGTGGCATGGTCTGTAGGTAGGTAAGGCCGTGTGCTATTTACTTAGTAGTTGTAGTATCGTGTTTGTAAATAATGTAGTACTGCTAGTGATGGTTTTTTTTCCTCCTACCCCGCCCCCTCAAGTCAGTATTGTTTTTTTTACTTTACTTTCAATACCTTGCAAATTGTATGTATAGAGTTTTTGATCTTATACATGAAGAAATTGATTGATTATTATATGCAATTTGGAAAGGGACAGTGTATAGCTATGATGTAACTATGAATAAGATGAATAATATTAATAAAAAATAATTCATGTAGAAATCAGTAATTATTAGAGTGTAAGAGTTTCAAAATTATTAGACTATCCTCACAATTCTTAAACAAAAAACATTATTCACATAAATTTAAAAGTCTATCCAACACGCGAATAAAACTATGTGTGTGACCTTCTCCATTTGTAAATCTGAATAATGAATAATGAATGGTCTTCCTGATGGCGCGAATGTACTGTATAATGTCATGAATAAATTGTATGTATTCACTCTTTTGTTTTAGTCATCTGTGATCCTCTAATGGTTATAAACACCTGTGGGAAGTGTGTGTGTGTGTGTGTGTGTGTGTGTGTGTGTGTGTGTGTGTGTGTGTGTGTGTGTGTGTGTGTGTGTGTGTGTGTGTGTGTGTGTGTGTGTGTATGTGTGGGAGAGAAGATAGAAGAGAACAAGACAATAAAAAGAGAAAAGAAGAGAAGGATATTCCCAAAACAACCCAATGAAAAAATAAAAGATATATTATTTACCTTTTATATCATAGCAAACAAAGAGACAGAAAAATAAACAAGGAAAATTACTTCATAAAATTTACGGAACATTGCACAAACTTTAGGTAAATTCCAAAACATATTTCAACACACAAACAAATAAAAGAATTGTAAATATATATATATGAAACAAAAACAGAATTAATAATAAATACAAAAAAAAAAATATAAAATGAAAAACGAGCCAAAAAGGGTAAGAATTTCACTGAGCATAATACTATATTTTCCAAACACCACAAAACACCACACACACGGCAAACACTAACCCGTATTTAGACCATTTCCAA
>JAPQNM010000021.1:5338028-5345528 GCA_029783475.1 Metacarcinus magister | reverse complement strand
AAATACACTTGCACCAACTACCAGAAGGAGAATGGAAGGCAGAGGTACCAAGAAATAACTGGAGCACTAACTGTGGCACCAATGTAAGTAGTAGGTGTTGGTGGTAGGTGTTGGTGGTAGGTGTTGGTGGTAGGTGTTGGTGGTAGGAGTAACAGTGTCCTGCTTTAATGGTGGTGGAAAAATTGTGTTAGCAGGAAGTTGTAAAAGATTTTCCAGACTCTCAAAGGATTAAATGGAAGATACACTCAAAGAAAATGATACAAACTCACCCACAAGAGAGAAATAAAATGAGTGAAAAGAAAAAAATTATTAATATATAAGTTAATACGATTTATTAATTTATTTTTTCTTTGCGGGGGGAATCGCAAGTGGATGAAGAAAGGTTCGCTCTGATTGGCTCCCTGTAAATGAGAAACGCGTGACGTCACATATAGATGGTTGAGAGCTGCGTTCTGATTGCCTCACGACCATCCAATCACAACACAGAAAACTCATGACGACACCAAAGATAACCAGTAATTGGCTTAGAAAATTCAAATGAGATGGAAGAAGAAAGGAAGAAAGGATAATCTGAGGCTACAATTCACAAATTTTTAAGGGATAACAATTATATTCAATCGTCTCTCAGAAGGCTAAAGGAACAAGTCTGAATGGCGCGGCTTAAAGGAATGTTTATGTGATGATATGTGACCATGTTTCCTACTGATATGGAGGAGGGAAGGAGGGAATGAAAGGAGGGAGAGAAGGAAACAAGTAGGGAGAGAAGAGTAGGAGATATGGAACGAGCTAATGAAGGAAGGAAGGAAGGAAAGAGAAGGACAAAGTGTGAATGGGACGCAGGATGGAGGGAGGAAGGGAGGAAGGGAGGGATGGAGGGATGAAAGGAGGGAGAGAAGGAGGGACGGGGGAGGGATGGAGGGAGAGAGGAAGTGAGGGAGGGATGGATGGGGAGAGGGTTGGAGGGAGGGAGAGGAAACGATACGTCAGGATTGTTAATGGTTTGGGCATACATGTGTGCGTGTGTGTGTGTGTGTGTGTGTGTGTGTGTGTGTGTGTGTGTGTGTGTGTGTGTGTGTGATGGCAGTGCTGGTTTTGATAACAACTGTTTGACTCTTTAGGGAACGTGCGTTGTATTAATGTGTATGTGTGCGAGAGAGAGAGAGAGAGAGAGAGAGAGAGAGAGAGAGAGAGAGAGAGAGAGAGAGAGAGAGAGAGAGAGAGAGAGGAGAGTGAGAGAGAGAGAGAGAGAGAGAGAGAGAGAGAGAGAGAAACAGAACAGACTTTATTTACAAGAGTGTTTGGGTCAGCATGGAATACAATATTATTATTCATAGACACGGCTGTAAATTCATACATACATGCATACTTGACTGCATTGACTTTCACACACCCACACCCACACCCACACCCACACCCACACACACACACACCCACACCCACACCCACACACACATACATACACACATGATACACTCAATGCAAACCCTCTTTTCTAAATGCGTTATTGACAGATATTCGTTAAGTACATCTCTTCTGACACTCTACCACCACCACCACCACCACCACCACCACCACCACCACCACCACCACCACCACCACTACCACCATCACCATCACCACCATCACCACCAGTATATGAGTTTAGGCTAAGGAAAAAAACAGCGGTGGAGCACAATTTATATGCAATGAATGGAAAGTTGGCTGTATTTGTAGCGTGTTGACTGTAGTAATAGTTGTAGTAGTAGTAGTAATAGTAGACGTAATAGTAGTCGTAGTAGTAGTAGTAGTAGTAGTAGAAGTAGAAGTAGTAGTAGTAGCTAAAATGTAAAGAATACCAATATCATCAACAACAACAACTACAGAA
The DNA here is from genome assembly GCA_029783475.1 of Metacarcinus magister. NCBI lineage: Eukaryota > Metazoa > Arthropoda > Malacostraca > Decapoda > Cancridae > Metacarcinus > Metacarcinus magister. The sequence goes on along the minus strand of JAPQNM010000021.1, from coordinate 5,343,664 downwards.
GAATTGCAAAACATTACCTCTTAAACACACACACACCTTCACATTGACACACACACACACACACACACACAATGAAAAGAGCAACAATAACCTCACCCCACGATACACATCAGCCCGCGTCAGCACACTCCCCAGGACACACACCCGCAGTTAACACACAATCACACAATAACACACGCATCGCTCCCCAACCACACACAAGATAACTTTTTCATGCCACCCACAAACACCGTTAAACATAAAACATAATACACACACACACACACACACACACTCTCACCCCGCCTGCCCCCTGGACCCATAAATACAAGACGATCTAGGAAACAAGAGTAGATATTCCCCTTTACATGCAAATAGCACATGAGAGAGATAGTTCTGTACTCAGTTTTGAAATGGCACATCCTTCCTTCCCTCACCTACAGCACCCTCTCTCCCTACACGCCCTGGTTAGAAGGTATTTACTCTGTCTGTGTGAGACCCGCCCGTGTTGCATGCAAGATGGGCGGTGTTTCAGTGTGTAGGTGTGAGGGTAAGAGGGGAGGGAGTGAAGCGGGTGAAGGGAGTGAAGGGAAGGAAGGGAGTGAAGGGAAGGAAGGTTAGTTGTGAAGAGAGAGGGGAATGGGGGTTTAGCTTTGGCATGGAAATGTGCTTCTCTCTCTCCTTCTCTCCCTCTCTTTCTCTCTCTCTCTCTCTCTCTTCCTTCCCCTCCTCCCCCTTTGGTATGCATTGGCGTTATGAGTACACGTTTCTGCCTTTAGTGATCATTGTGTTCCTTTACCCCTCGTGTTCGTTATGACCTCGTTAATTATGGTCAAAGTAGTAATGCTAATGCTAATCTGAATAATGATGATGATGATAATAATAACAATGATAATAATAATTGTAATAGTAATGGTAAATGATGCCACTACTACTACTACTACTACTACTACTACTACTACTACTACTACTACTACTACTACTACTATACTACTACTACTACTATTACTACTACTACTACTACTATTACTACTACTACTACTACTACTACTATTATTACTACTACTACTACTATTACTACTACTACTACTACTATTATTACTACTACTATTACTACTACTACTACTATTATTACTACTACTATTACTACTACTACTACTACTATTACTACTACTACTATTACTACTACTACTACTACTATTACACTTCCATTACTGTTGCTATAACGGTTTATGTTATTAAATCTACCAGTTCTTTGTTCTCTCTTTACCTGGCAATGGGTCTGTTATGGTACTAGTTCTATCTATGCATTCTCATTCTCTCTCTCTCTCTCTCTCTCTCTCTCTCTCTCTCTCTCTCTCTCTCTCTCTCTCTCTCTCTCTCTCTCTCTTTCGTATACACACAAAGACTGCAAAGAATGTCTGTCCATGGTGTTACTACTTATATCTGTCCACTTAACGCCATGAAAACACGCACATGATCACGAATAGCGGTGTGTGTGTGTGTGTGTGTGTGTGTGTGTGTGTGTGTGTGTGTGTGTGTGTGTGTGTGTGTGTGTGTGTGTGTGTGTGTGTGTGTGTGTGTGTGTGTGTGTGTGTGTGTGTGTGTGTGTGTGTGTGTGTGTGAGAGAGAATCGAACACGACCTCCAATACCTGAAAACTAATACGGTCATTTCCGGAAGGAGTTTCTAGACACAACGCGACATAAATTTGTTGTATAAGTGGATGGTGTGGGTGAGTTGTGTGTGTTTTGGAATATTTATGTTATTTATGTGACTACCACTTCCTACCTTTCACTATCTCTCTGGTTGACACACTGTACTTATCATACGTTATTCTATTCAGGCAGATCAGCGTCTCTATGTGTATGTCATGTGTAGTGAGATATACATTTAGTGGTGACGAATCGTATGACATAAAGTAAAGGATGGAAAAAAAAAGTTGACGGTCTGATTCCCCAAAACAATACTTTTAGTTCTCTCAAATTGTATGAAATAAAGTAAAAAAAAAAAAATGATAAAAATAGTTGACGGTCTGATTCCCCCAAAACAATACATGTCTCTATGCAATTTTTCAGCCTCAATATCAACGAATTCATAACCTTTAGTGTTCTGTCATGCAGCAGGTGTCCTTCGGGTGGGTGAAGCAGCGTCCCCCAGCGACCATCCCTCATCTTGTGTCATCCCCAGACCCCATAACCCTCGCACGCACACACACACACACACACACACACACACGCACACACACACACACACACACACACACACACACACACACGCCCACACACACACACACATCGAGCTTCAATGATTTAGTGTCCCCGGCAGAGGAGCGTTTCACCCACCAAAGGAACTCACTCTCCTTTGTCTGTGTAATTAAATAAAATATCTAACCTACTCGTATATATATATGTAAAAAAAAAAAATCCTTTGCAACTGAACTTATTTTTTATTTTTTATGCATGTAGCGAATCAATTATATTCTCTTTACATTGTTGTGGAGCTTATGTCTATCTACCTGATGTTAAAAATACCTGGAAGCTGATTGGAAAGGTGTACCCCTACCCTCTGTACCCTACCACCTGTACCCTGTCCCCTGTACCCTGCCCCTTCTACCCTGCCACCCACACACACTCTTGACCAGCCTCCCTTCCATATCAGACTGTATGAGACGTAGCAGCTGTATCGCCAGAACACAAAGTCACTAAATTGCATACAAAAGACACTGAAAGGCAGACGGTGTGTGTGTGTATTGCATTTTTATAATCTAATTCCACTTATATTCGCTGCCTTGTCTCTCCATCTGCTTTTATTTGATTCGTAACTGTAAATTCGGATCCGGAAGAGCGTCAGACCCTAGCACATCCGTATATAACGTGTAAACTCAAATACTCGGCTTCAACGGCTAACGCAAGGGAGGTCCCGGTAAATAACAGGGTCAGGAGGATACGAGCCTGCGCAGTGGCTGAAAGTAATGCCTCAATATTGCGCAATTGTCTGATGTGTTGGTCGTGACAATGTGTTGCGCGTTCTGGTGAGTTTGTTTTTGTGTTGTGTTTGTTGAGTGTGTTTGTTTATTAGACTTGATATGCTTCTGTTATTTTAGAGTTACATGTTGTTATTATTGTTATTATTATTGTTATTATTATTATTATTATTATTATTATTATCATTATTATTCACTACCGATACGTTCCTATATTTCAGTCATAATATATTCCACTTTATAAAAAACACCATCTATTACTCTATTGTTTTTCTCATTTTCATTGCACACTTTTCACCCTTCACTTTTTAATTAACTTTCATTATCAACCCATTTTTCCCCTTCACTTTATACGAACATTTATTACCATCACACACATCCTTGCACTTTTTTTTTCCTTTCTTTTTCTTTTTCCTTCCTTCGCATCCGCCATTTCTTACGCAGCGCCGTACAGTTAGTTCTTTAAGGCAGTCAGTCGTTCTTAGTGCAAGTTTCAAGGCCGTATCTCCATCCTGCCGTGTTCTTTCACTGTAAGTTTGCCTGCCTCTATTTTTCTCCTTCCTCACGACTAGACATTGAGAAGGAGCCACGTAGCCGTTCTTAAAGTTTTGTAATTTGATTTAAAACTCCTTTGCTTTGCCTCACGAGTAACTGTGTGGCAGGAAACATTTTTTTCTCTCTCGCTAGGCCTCATCTCTGCTTCTTTATGTGTGAGGAAAAGGATAAAACAGTCATATTTAACGCTATAATCATTGCGAGGAGCGAGAGAGAGAGAGAGAGAGAGAGAGAGAGAGAGAGAGAGAGAGAGAGAGAGAGAGAGAGAGAGAGAGAGAGAGAGAGAAGGAGGAGAGAAAAAAGATGCAAGCCTGCTAGAGATAACACACACACACACATTCTGTTTACTTCACTCGACTCCCGGCCGACAGCTGCGATATCGTTAAGCCTCTTTATTTCACGCCAAAGCCGAATCGGGTTTGTGTTAGCTGATTCTACTCCACTAGTACCATAATGGATGTTACGGCGGTACTGGTGGTGGTGGTGGTGGTGGTGGTGATGGTGGTGATGGTGGTGATGGTGGTGGTGGTGGTGGTGGTGGTGGTGGTGGTGGTGGTGGTGGTGGTGGTGAAAGTGGTGGTGGTGAAAGTGGTGGTGTATTGGTAAAAAAGTGATGATAACAGTAAGTAATGGTGGTAATGATGTTAGTGGTGGTGAAGGTAATGGTGACCGTGCCTCTCCCCTATATAATAACAGACTAATCTCATAGCATACTTCCTCCTCTTCCTCTTCCTCTTCCTCTTCCTCTTCCTCTTCCTCCTCCTCCTCCTCCTCCTGCTTCTCAAGGGAACACCACCCCTTTAACATTTTATTTTCCTGCGAGAGTCAGACCCACAAATTCAGTAGCAATGGAGAGCAACTATCAACACCTCCACTTGCAAACAAGGACAACACAATTAACATGAGATGCAATATGCTATAAGGGTACGTCTATAAAGTGTTTAAAAATAGTATAGTTTCCCCTTTATGAACCCTGTAGTGCTTCGTTTTGGCGGGAATATGGCTTTAGATCGTGAAATTAACAAGTTTGATGCTATGAAAAGGCGTTCAAGGTTGGGAATATTGAATAACTGGATCACTGGAGCGGAAGGGCGTGGCGGAAGGCCGGTGGGCAGCCCTGTGCGGTCCTGTGCGGTCCTGTGTGGTGCTGTGTGGTGCTGTGTGGTCGAGGAAGGCGAGGTGAGCAACGGCAAATGTACAACCAAGTATTAACAGAAATTGCAAACTGTGAAATCCATTATTGTGTGAGTCGGTGGGGCAGTGTATGTATGTATGTATGTATATGTATGTATGTATGTATAGGGAAACACTAATGGGTGAGGCACACTACTATTATATATTTTGTTATGAAATATTAATGGGACTGACGTTGTATTGAAAAGTTATGATAAATGGAAAGATTAATTGTTGTTTTTTTCATACATAAGTGAAATATTAACTTCCACAATAAGTTACTGCATATATAATGACACGTCACTATAATTAAATAAAAAAAATAAATAGGAATGGAATAATTAGGTTGTGAAAAAGAAAGGTAAATAGAAACTAGTGTTACAATGTTTTTTTAAGACTAATGTAACTAAAAATAACTATATATAAAAAAAAAAAAAAAGCCAGCTACTGCATGATACAGCTAACCATTAACAAAATGAAATACGTAGAACACTGAACTACAAACTAATTTAAAACGAGGCAAGAACGTAGGAAAAGACAAATAAAAGAGAATATATAAATCACGAACAAATGACAAAATAAAATGTATTGGATAAGGTCACTGCACTGTATTGGAAAATTAACCTGACCCCTGACCACCCAATCCCCCTCCAAAAAAAATATTAAAATCTCTGCTACAATATATTAAATTCTACTCGATCAAAGGAATAAAAAGTCCCTTACAGTACTTTATAAATGATTGCAGTTTACTTAGGTTATATATATATATCTTTTTTGACTTTTTACTGTTCGTTTTCACCATTTCCCCTTTGGCATTTACAATCCTACACACACTCTCTCTCTCTCTCTCTCTCTCTCTCTCTCTCTCTCTCTCTCTCTCTCTCTCTCTCTCTCTCTCTCTCTCTCTCTCTCTGTCCGTCTATTTTCGACTTTCTCTCATCTGC
>JAPQNM010000021.1:5320528-5330528 GCA_029783475.1 Metacarcinus magister | reverse complement strand
ACATCATACTGTGTACAAATTATCGTATACTTGGACTTAACTACTTAGAAACAAAATTTACTTTCAAAATTTTCATACTATTGATATATAGCATATGAAAATAAGTATTGATTAAACAACAATTTTTTTCTAACTTTTTTATGTTTATGGATTCAAATAGTGTAGTACAGTACATCACACTCTTTCTTTTTGTTCGCCAAGCCAGACCAGAATCCGTAACTTTACTTTGTGTTGGTGGAAAGGCCAATTAAGTAATTCAATATAGTTTGTCTTCACTTTTTCCTCTTTTTTATTTATTTATTTCTTTATTTTTTTCTTTCTTTCTTTTTTTTATACGCTAACATTTTCAATAAGGTTGTATTATATAACGTTCTTTTCCCGCCTTTTTCACTCACACTAATTCTCACGTGAATTTATTTGAGTTATTTCCTGCACATAATTTTATATCTATTTATACATTACAGAGAGATTTATATGCATTTTTCTTCCCCCTTGCCCTTTTATTTCAATGTGTTCACAATTAGCGTGCAGATCGAGTGCCATAATATTCTTAGCACCGTTTTTGCTGCACTTGAATTAATGTCTATCATTAATCTATTGTGTCATTATTTATACTTGTTTAAGGTTCATACGAATGTTAACTGTAATCATGATTTATACCTTCAATGTTTTCTGTCTTTTTTACTTTATCTTATTTCTTCTATTCATTTACAATTTTATAAGCATATTCTATTCTGATCTGTTTTATTCTACTTTTTTTTTATTATTTCACTATTTTTTGTACTTATTCTGTTTTAGTCTATTTTTTCTACTCTTTCTTTATTTTCAGAGTTATTTCTCACGTTAATTGCTCATCAAGAATAACTTTTCATTTACACCTGAACAAAGAATACGATAATTAAGTACTGATTCTTTTACCTCTTGTCTGCATCTTTTCTCACTTTGCATGTGGATTAAGTATCTTATTTTACCTTTCTTTAACCAATTAACCTTTCCCTACAAATAATCAGCAATCCAATACCACAATTAACTTTTTACATTTCTTCCGCGATTCACCATTATCATTACATTCTTTCCTTCCAATTCCTTCTTTTCACGTCTCATTACTCATTCGTCTTGCAGTAACACAATCAACTTTTTCTCATTACCAACGAATCAATATTTACACAGTTTTACCGCGATTCATCATTATCATTACAATCTTTCCTCACAATTCCTTGCATTCACGTCTAGAAGTAACATGAAAGAATACTCTAATTAATCATTCGTCTTGCAGTAACACAATGAACTTTTTCTCATTATCTACGAATCGATATTTACAGAGTTTTAACGCGATTCATCATTATCATTACAATCTTTCCTCATATTTCCTTCTCTTCCCGTCTAGAGGTAACATGAGGGATTGCTGTCATTCCTCATTCGTTCTGGAGTTCATGAGGAGAGCGAGGAGCCGTCTGTCAGTGGCACTCGTAATTCCTTGGGTCATAACGCGGCATTAAACACCCTTAAGGGGCGTCAGGGTGCTTCATTATAGTGTGCAGGGGATGTGTGTGTGTGTGTGTGTGTGTGTGTGTGTGTGTGTGTGTGTGTGTGTGTGTGTGTGTGTGTGTGTGTGTGTGTGTGTGTGTGTTCTGGTTTTATTTCTCTGTTCCTCTGTCTTGCTTTCTTCCCTTTTTCCCATTATTTTGATTTATGTTCACGTGTTAAATTATTTTGTTAGTGTGTTTGTCTATCTTTCATGAAGGTTAAGTGAAAACACGATGCATGATTACAAGGTATGTTATGAGAGAAAGATAAAGAGAAAGAGAAAGAGAAAGAGAGAGAGAGAGAGAGAGAGAGAGAGAGAGAGAGAGAGAGAGAGAGAGAGAGAGAGAGAGAGAGAGAGAGAGAGAGAGAGAGAGAAAAAAAAGAAAGAAAAAAAAAGAAGATAGAGTACAAGAATCAGGTTTACGCACCAAGCTAAAACCCCCAAGGTAATTCAATCAATCTTCACTCTCACCACAACAAGGAAAAAGAAAAGTGTGAAAAATGAAAAGGAGAAAAAGAGAAAAAGAAAGAAAAAAAAGAAGAAAAACAACAGAGAAGCACATCCAATATAAACAGATTGAGTAGTGTGAAAAGACAAGAGTCCAAAATATAATACAAATAAACGTCACTTTTCTTCAACATAACAGAGACAACGGACGCCACTATGACACACACACACACACACACACACACACACACACACACACACACAAACCCTACACATCACTGACATATTACATTTAATAACACACCACTACAAGAGAGAGCAATAACAAAAACAAAAACAACAACAACAACAACAACAACACTAAAAGCAACTTAAGTATATGTCAGCTTTCGGGACAAGAGTGGCAGCTGGTTCGGTAACTCACTCGAACTTACGCTGAACCACTTCTGAAACACGTCCAACTGAAGACGAGTGCCTCCACCACCCACGTCTTTCATTACACCAAGTTATCAAGAGTTACTACAGGTCGTCCTCGTGTTTCGCGGTGTTGTGTATCATTCCTGCCTTTCCTGTCCTCGTCCTCCACCTTCAGGACCCGATGCATTCAATGACCACCTTCTAGGAATGTGAAAATTGCTCCGTTAGATTACTGTGACCTACACTTCTCCCACGCCCTGACGCACCAATCTTTATTTTTCATTCTTCCTGCCTCACTCTTACTCCTCATTCGTCTCTCCTTCCTACCTTCCCTCCCTCCCTCACTCCTGCAACCTCTGCTACTCCTTTTCCCTTCCTCCCTTCTTCCCTGTCCCTCTTTTCACCACTCCACTGATTCAGGACAATTTTCGTTACAGAGGAATCTCTTAATAGCCTTCTTTTGTCTGTATTCTCTCTCCCTCCCTCCCTCCCTCCCTCCTTCCTTCCTTCCTTCTTTCATTCAGTCACTTACTTTTCCTCCTCCTTTCCTTACCTCGATACCTTCCTCTTCCATCAGCAGTAACCACTCTTCTTCCTCTCCCCATCACTCACTGCCCCTCCTTCCTCCCCCTATTTCCCTCACTGCCTCTCTACTTAACCTTCTACTCCTCCCGCCTTCCCTTCCTTCCCCTCCCTCCTTCATTTACTACTTAAGTTTAGGGGCTGACCGGCCACTTTGTTCTCCCAGCCCCGTGTGGTCTGCTTTTTATGTAATTCTATGCAGTTCAACCATAAACTCACTTCCCAGACCCTTCCTTCCTCCCTTCCTTCCTTCCTCCCTTTATATTTCCTTCTCAACTCTCTTCCTTCTTGCATGTATTTCCCAAGCATATTCTCTTTCCGTCTTGTTCAAGTTTCCTTCCGTTCTCTTCTCTTGTTTGGATTCCTCCTCCTCCTCCTCTTCCTGCTCTACCTGCATCACCAGTTTCTCCTTCTGTTTCACTTCCTCCTCATTGCTTCTTCCTTCTCCACCTCCACCACTACCATCACCATCTTTTCTCTTTTCTGTTTTAATTCCTTTTTCCTTTGCCTCCTCCTCCTTCTTTACCTGCCTTACTACCTCTTATTCTTCCTCCTTACCTTCTCTTTCTTCTTTACTTGCATTACCACCACCTCCTTGCCTCCTCTTTGCCTTCTCTTTCTTCTTCTTCCGCCTCTCCTTCCTCTTTCTTCTCTAGCTGCATTACCACTACCACCACCACCACCTGTACCTCCTCTTTCTTCTTCACCACCACCACCACCATCACTTCCTCTTCCCCCCCTGACACCCCCTCCTCCTCCTCCCACACAGTAAGATTGAAGCAAGCGCGTGGGACCCCAAAACGAGGCCCCAACCATTGCCACCAACCTTCCTCTCCTCATTATATATTTAAGACCAAAATACCGCGGTTATGAGAGGTTAGTCGCGTGTCTCTGAAGCTTCCCTCACCGCCACTCTAGCCGCCACGTCCACTCCTGCTTCCATGCCTTGTCACTCTTCCATTACGTTGATCAGACTGTCACTGCTAGAGGCGGTAAGACCAATCCAAAACCACTACCTCCTCTTCCTCTTCTTCCTCCTCCTCCTTTTTTATCTTGTTCTTGATTCCTTCGTCCCTCCTCCTCCTCCTCCTTCTTCCTTCCTTCCTTCCCTCAGGTCATCTTTCTATTTTGGGTTTTTCTCTTTGTTTTCTTTTTTTTTCTTAATTGCTTGTCTCTGTTCTTTAATTTTTCTATATTGTTTGTTTTCGTCTTTTCTTGGCAGGTTTTTATTTTTGGTTTTTATAGTGTCCATAACTACCCTTCTCCTGTCCTTCCTTTCTTTAGCTTTACTATGTTTTCTTATCTTTTCGTTTTCCTTCCTATTCCTATTTCCTAACCCTCCCTTTCTTTCCTTCTCTCTTCCTCCCTCCCTTTCTTTCTTTCTTTCCTTCCTTCTCTCTTCCTCTCTCCTTTCTCTTACACTACTGTCTCATAAGGTATACTATATTTTCCTATCCTTTCTCTCCTTCCTTCCTTCTTTTTTTCCCTTTTCCTCCTTCCTTCCTTCCAGAGCAAACAACACTAGCATAGAAATCAAGGTTGAAAAGAAATTAACATCTGTAGGCCCAACGGAGTGTTATCTGCCCTTTAAAGGCCTCGGATGAAAAAGTTATGTAAAAAAAAAAAATAAATAAGAAATCAGCTCTCCGTAGTACCACCAACCAACTTACCTTTTGAGACTTTTTTTTCCCTCTTCACATGTCTCAAATTTCCTCAGTTCTTTTCCCTTACTATTTTTTTTGTTTGTTTCCCCTCACCTTTCCCTTCCCTACCTACCCCTTTCCTCCTCTTTATTCTATTTTTTTTCCATCTCTCTCTCATCTTTCATGCCTCAATTTTCTGTCTGGTTTTTTTTCTTCTTCTATTTTTTTCTCTCTTATTTCATGTCTCCCTTTTTCCATTTTCTCATTTTTCTCTTCTCTTTCCTTCTTTCCTCTTTTCATCTCTTTATATTCCATCCTCCTTCTCCTTCCTTTTATGCTCTATTTATTCTTTTATTTTATGGTCTCTCCTTTCCTCTTTATTTTAGTTTCTTTTCCTATTATCCTAATTTCCTACTTCTCTCCACTTTTCACTCTTCCATAATATTTTCCTTCCTTTCTTTCTTTTACTCAATCTTTTCTCCATTTCATTTATTCTCTTCCCTTCTTTTCTTTCCCTTCTTTCCTTTACTCATGATCTTTTCTCCAATTCATATATCCTCTGCCTTTCTTTCACACCTCCTCTTTTTCCTTCTTTCCTGCCCTCACCTCTTTCTCTTCCTCCCTTTCCCTGGCTGTGAGAGGCGCCCAATGTGGTCCAAAGAGAGAGCGAGGTTACCAGTGGGCGTTGAAATGAATGGTCTTGGTCTTCATGTCACATCAAGAGGACCAGAGTGGGCGGGCGGGGCTGAGGGGGGCTTACGGGGGGCAGAAGGTGGAGTAAGGATGATGGAAATGGGCGTGCAAGGTCTCAGATGGGCTAGGCTGGCGGGAGGTAGGTAGAGGAGAGCGGTGGTAGGGCGGTGGTAGGTAGGTAAACGTAGGCAAGAGGAGGAAAGAGGAGTTGGAAGGGTGAAGTGTGTGGGAAAGGAGGTGGAGGTAATGGAAAGGGACGTAGGAGGATGTAGGCGAGGTGAACGAGGCTGACAGGTGGATGAAAGGACGTGAGGGCCACCGGGTGAAGGGAAGTGGAAGGGGTGGTGGAAGGGATGGAAGGAAGATAGGAAGAGAGAAGGGTGTGGACAGCTGGTAAGTGAGGAAAAGTGGTTGGGGATGTGTGAGTAAGGTGGAGGGATGGAGGAGTGGTGGAGGGATGGTGGAGGGAAGGGAAGGTCTTGATCGGGGCTTCACTAAAGTCTCACGAACTTTGCTTCAAGGAACATGGGGCGTCGAGGCTCGGGAGGTGACGGCTTAATGGGGTCAGTGACTTTTTTGGGGAACGAGGGAGGGAGTATAGCAATTACGGATGGGGGTGAACTTTAACAAACACACACACACACTCTCTCTCTCTCTCTTTCTCTCTTTCTCTCTCTCTCTCTCTCTCTCTCTCTCTCTCTCTCTCTCTCTCTCTCTCTCTCTCTCTCTCTCTCTCTCTCGTCATGGATTCCCCTAAAAATAGTTCCCATTTTATAAACAATAACAGGGTTTGGATAAAAATCTTCCCGTTCTTTCCCTCATTTTTTGTGTTAATAGCTGGTTAGGTGTGTGCGGTTCCTATTATATTAGAAAGGGTGGAGAGGGGAGGAGGAAAGAGGGCGAGAGGGAATGGAAAGTGAGAAGCGGAGGGAAAGGGGAGGGAAGCTGAGTGAATAGGAGAGAGAGAGGAAGGGAAGAAGAAAAGGAAATGGGGGATAAAAGAAAAATTGGCTAAAGGGTTAAGAGAAGAGGGGAAGGGAGGTGAGAGGGAGTGATGAAAGAGAGCGAGGGTGGAGTGAGGGAAAATGTGTGTGTGTGTGTATGTGCGTGTGTGTGCGTGTGTGCGTGTGCGTGTGCGTGTGCGTGAGGGTTGCGTCCCTGTTATTTTTTCTCTTAGAAATCTCCTCATACACCTTGAGATAATTACAATGCACCCGAGTTTTATTATTATAAGCTTTTCTATCTCTTTTCATCCACTCTTCCTGCTCTCCTGTCTGTGTGTCTGTCTATTGCCCTCCTTTTTTTTCTCTTTATCTGTCTCTCTCTCTCTCTCTCTCTCTCTCTCTCTCTCTCTCTCTCTCTCTCTCTCTCTCTCTCTCTCTCTCTCTCTCTCTCTCTCTCTCTCTCTAATTTACAGTTAAGATCTTCAAAGTTGATGCAGCTTAATAAACTCTTCATCCATCCGTCACTTCCAACTTCTTCTCACTCTTTCATTACAATTTTTCCAGACGAGTGAGAAGATGAAACGCACAAGACAGAAGAAAAAAACCCCAAAATAAAACGTTGAAAGAAAACGGGAAACACACACAACCACTACGATTAACTATTATCAATCTTGCATCGGAACACAATCTATCGGTGTCGTATCACGCGATCAAGATTACATTATTTTTTCTCTTCTTTTCACCACAGCTCTCTCTTTTTACCTCGCTTCTATCATGGCTACCTACCTCTTCCTCCTCTTCTCCTCCCTTCCTCCTCCTCCTCCTCCTTTTCTTCCTTACCTCAAGTCCAATAGCATACCTTTAGTGGTAGAAAATCAATTCCACGCTGGGCCTAAGAGCAATTTGATATCTATTCCCGCATCCAAATAGGTGATGTAGAAAAATTGTATACGCCATTCCGGAAACTGAGGATGCCTTGAAAGAAGACGAGCCGCTCATACCCTAGCGGCGCAGCGGTAACTCATGCATTTTTATTTATCCAGATATTTGGGTTTTTTTTCGATTTTACTTTATTATTATTTCTTCTGTGAGGGACGATTTAAATTTATTCTCTACTACTTTTAGAGAGAGAAGGAGAGAGAGAGAAGGAGAGAGAGAGAGTGTGAGAGTGAGAGAGAGAGAGAGAGAGAGAGAGAGAGAGAGAGAGAGAGAGAGAGAGAGAGAGAGAGAGAGAGAGAGAGAGAGAGAGAGAGGATAAAGTGTGTTATTAATCGCGCCATAAATACGTGAGAATTGTAACTCTGATGAAAAGTTGTAATAAAATACGTCTCGCTGATTTGCTTCAACACATATTTTCATTCTGGCTAATTGCGACTTTTTTTTTCTTTCTATTTCTTCATCTTCTTCTGGCTTGTTTTCGCGCGGGAAGACTTGAGGTTGTGACGGCGTCTTTAAGCTTCGATTAGACGCAATATTATTTAGAACCACGTAAAGGAAGTGGAGGAAGAGGAGGAGGAGGAGGAGGAAGACGAGGAAGAGAAGGAGGAAGAGTAGAAAGAGGAAGAGAAAAAGAATGATGAGGAGAAAAAGGATGGAGAGGAGAAGGAGTAGGAAGGAGAGGAAAAGGAGGAGGAGGAAGAAGAGAAGGAGGAGTAAGAGGAAGAGGAACCCAAAAATCATGTGATGTAGATGCAACACTGACACAAACACTTGCTTTCCTCCCAGTAAGTGTGACAAAGTTTGTAATGTGTTGCTCCTTGTGTGTCTGTCTGTCTCTGCCTGCATGACTTAGTGTGTTGTGTGTAGTCCATGAACACAGGTGAGAGTCATTAGCCACACCTGTTACACCTGAATCCCTTAGAGACTTACCTAAGTTAAGAATATATTTACATGATGATTGGAATGCATATGTAAAACGCCAAGGGATTTAACAGTGAAATTTCTGTTTTATTTAGTATTTTTGATGGAAAAACGTATAAGTACAGATATTTTTTAGGTGATCGTAATATTATAAATTAGAAAAACATTGTGTGAAGCTATTTTTTCTATATAGATTGTCCTATCGAATGGTAAGTATGGTTAATTTTAATAGTTTTTGATATACAATAAAGAGTTACCATTTATTATAGTTTGCAAGGGGGAGTGTGAGGCTGGTCAAGGGGGTGGGAACATTTCTCTGCTTCACACACTAAAGTAAAAAGCAGCTCAGGTCGCCTTGGAAACGCTCCCGCACACTTTCCTTCACCATAACTTTGCTGCACCGAAATTAAGAAGACAGAGTCACAGCCTTTAAACTTGCACATTAACGCGTGAGACTCCAAAATAAATTACATAATATATAAAAAAAAAAGTAGTGTTGAAAAATGTGTGAAGTGAACAACCTTTTCCTGTAATTTCCGCGGAGGAGATAAACGAGACTTATTTCCACTCAATTTTCATCATTGTCGTATATTTCCAGGCGAGGATCGAGTGTCTTCTTCTAAGTGTTTCCAGAAGTGACGTTTCCAGGTTGAAGTAATGTGAAGAGAAGAGGAATAAAAGTAAATAGAAAGATACAAAAGTTTAAATGTTATCTGTCTGTCTCTCTGTCTGTCTGTCTGTCTGTCTGGTAATGGCAAGTCACGGTCACTAGATAGCTCTGTTACAGCTGTTGTTTGTTTGTTTGTGTTGTTTGTTGGTTTCCTTTTGAATACACTTTTATCTCTTTTTCACAGTATTTTTTCCGGTTTTTTTTATTTTTCTATTCTCTGACGTGATTTTTCTGTTGCATGTGTTTGTTGGTATCGGTTTTTATTGTATCAGAATTTTTTTTTATGTGTTATTTTTCTTTCTTCATGTAAATATATATGATGCTTGCCTTGCTTTTCCTTGCCTTCCTCTCCCTCGTGTTTTCCTTCCCTTGTATTGTATCTGATTTTGCTTCTATTCCTTACTTCGCATTTCCACGTTTTCCTATTCAGCTTTTCCTTCCTTGTTCGTGATAAACATTACATTTCTTACAACAGTTCAATATCCTTCCATCTTTGTCTTCCTCGCAATCTTTAAAACTTCCTTCGATACTCTTTCAAAACGACCTCACATTCATCCCTATTCCATATTTTTTCCTCTTTCCACTAACACAAAATAAAAGGAAAAACCCACTTCTTTTCTATACCCCTTCCCAACAAAAAAGTTTCCCCCTAACCTCACTTTCCCTGTTTCCCTGTAAAAAAAGGGTACGAATCACAGGAGATAAAATGCAGTAAAATACATAGAAATTCTGCGAAAAGCTACACCTCGCTTGAACTCACGTGAAGAGGACCGAGCAGATTCCAGGACGGGACGCAGGAACCTTCGCTCAGGACCATCACACACAGCGAGACGGTAGGGAAGCGGGGCTGAAACAGAGAGAGAGAGAGTGAGAGTGAGAGTGAGAGTGAGAGTGAGAGAGAGAGAGAGAGAGAGAGAGAGAGAGAGAGAGGTGGGAGTGAAAGGGGGGGAGGGTTAAGATGGATAGACCGATAGGCAAAGGAATGGAGATAGAGGAGGTTATAGAGAAAGAGAGAGAGAGAGAGAGAGAGAGAGAGAGAGAGAGAGAGAGAGAGAGAGAGAGAGAGAGAGAGAGAGAGAGAGAGAGAGAGAGAGAGAGGAGGATATTAACACACACACAAAAAAAAAATCCAGACAGACATACAGACACACAGACACAGTTAGAGAGACAAAATATTGGGGTTAATTTCATGTTTATGGTTACATTATATTTTTTG
>JAPQNM010000021.1:5305528-5315528 GCA_029783475.1 Metacarcinus magister | reverse complement strand
GTTATTTCCCTTTGACTAAACTCACCACAGTAGTATTCACAATAAAAGAAAGACTGTTAATTGTACCCTTTAATCCATCAATTTCTCCTTTATTCTATTCAACGCAGACTCTTGATGAAGTGAACCAATTAATTAGTTTTACATCAATGTCATCAGATAGAAATTCAGCCGCTGGAAAAAATCCCTCAAACCGAGATGAAAAAAATATGAAAAACTTGAAGATAATTGACATCTCATTCACCTCATTTCAAATAGTTTAGTTTAATTGAGAGAGAGAGAGAGAGAGAGAGAGAGAGAGAGAGAGAGAGAGAGAGAGAGAGAGAGAGAGAGAGAGAGAGAGAGAGAGAGAGAGAGAGAGAGAGAGAGAGAGAGAGAGAGAGAGAGAGAGAGAGAGAGAGAGATGAGAATACAAAAAAGTGCTGGAAGGGAGAGAGAGCGAGGTGGAGGGAATTCTCCTTTCTCTCCATCACAGGAAAAACGACATGAAAATAAAATCTTAATATTAGGGAAAAGTTGAAAGGGAAATGGAAGAGGTGGAAATCAAAAGAAGAGAGAGAGAGCGAGAGAGCGAGAGAGAGAGAGCGAGAGAGAGAGAGAGAGAGAGAGAGAGAGAGAGAGAGAGAGAGAGAGAGAGAGAGAGAGAGAGAGAGAGAGCGAGAGAGAGAGAGAGCGAGAGAGAGCTAACATGCCGTTCTCTTGCTCCTACTCATCTCTCTTTCTCTTAAGACAAAAATGTTGGCTCACTAAGCATTATTTATGGGCCTGCATGGTGTTCTCTCTCTCTCTCTCTCTCTCTCTCTCTCTCTCTCTCTCTCTCTCTCTCTCTCTCTCTCTCTCTCTCTCTCTCTCTCTCTCACACACTCTCTTTACATGTCTAAGCAATGCCTATCTGTCTTTTTTATCATCATTTTATCATACTCAAACTTCCTGTCCACGATTCTGCAACACAATTTCTGCGATGCTCTCTGTCTTTATGTGTCTCTATTAGTTCATTCTTTTCCATGCTTTTACACGTCTCTCTCCTCTCTCTCTCTCTCTCTATCTATGTATCTATCTATCTATCTTGTATCCTTCTTCCTCTTTTCTTAACCACTTCCTTCCGTTTTTTTCTGTTTCCTTTCTCCCTCTTCCTACCAGCCTCTCTTCCCTCTTTCTCTTCCGTTTGTTTTTCTCTGCCTTTCCTCTCTCCTTCCTCCTTCTTTACTACACTCTCTTTCTGTCCTGTTATCGTCTTCTCATTCTATCTTTCTCTCTCTCTTACTTTTCTTCTTCCTTCCCTCTATTCTTCTCTCTCTTCTTCCCTCTTTCTTCCTGATTCCTCTTGTCTATTTCTCTTTCATGTGGTAATGTTTTCGCCTTCTGGTTGCGATACATATTTCCTTGACCTCACCGGCTTCCTAAATATATTGTTCTGGATCCTGTGTTTGTTCTCGTTTGCATTGTTTTACATTTTTGTTTTGGGTGTGTTTTTCCAGTATTTTTTTTTGGGGGGGTGTGTGTGTGTGTGGGTGTGTGTGTGTGTGTGGGTGTTATTTTTGTGGTGTTTTTGTGGGTGTGCATTGTTGTTGTTATTGATTTTGTTTTTGTCTGTGTGGGTGTTGGTGGTTTTTGTTGTTGTTGTTGTTGTTGTTGTTGTTGTTGTTTGATGCAAGGATATTTCATGGTTTCTAAGGTTGAAAAGGGGAAAATATGTAGGAAAAATACGACACACACACACACACACACACACACACACACACACACACACACACACACTCGTCTCACGAAGGTCTTGCTCAGATTTATTGCTTTCATTTTCCTTTCGGGTATTAATCCTAAATTCGTGGATGTAGTGATTTATGAAACCCTTACCCTCAGCCCTTCCCTCCACCACGCACACACGCACACACACACACACACACCACACACACACACACACACACATACACACACACACCAAATATTCATACACGTGCGGGTCCCATTTTCACTGAGGGGAAAATGAGTGGCTGCAGAAGAACGGTTCCAGATTCTTGTTTTCCTATCACAGTCTAGGCGCTTCGAGATGATTGCTTGGCGATGTACACACGCACACGCACACGCACACGCACATGCACAAGCACAAGCACAAGCACACATACACACACACACACAGGTAACTCATATCATTCCTATTTTCTTCAGTGTTTGGTTGAGTTTTTTGATACATAAAACGTTTCATTCAGAGAGGTTTGGGTGTAATAATAGATCAAGGTGAAATACACACGTAAATACAAACACTAAATAAATCATTGGGTGTGTTTGATGCATACATAGTTTTCATATCCTTCAGTGTCTGCTGCTATTCTGTTGTATATGTATATGTATATGTATAGTTTTTCTTTATAGTTGAAGTGAGGCAGGTGAAGGGCAAAGTGTAATAATTTCTTCCTCCACTCACTCACTCACTCACTCACTCACTCACTCACTCACTCACTCACTCACTCACTCACTCACTCACTCAACGCAAAAAGAAAACGCATCTTTCATAAGGCAATTCCTGCTATATACTCAGAGAGAAAAAAAAATAAAAGGAAAAGTGAAGGAAGAATGTAGATAATTTTTTTCCTTTTTTTTCTCTCTCTCCTTCCCACTTCATATAATTAAAATTGCACATGGATTCGCACACGCACACACACACACACACACACACACACACACACACACACACACACACACACACACACACACACACACACACTTAATTATTTTAGAATTAATGCATATTCTGCTTCGTGGAAAAAGGACAGGAAGAACGATGACAATGGGAAAAGAGAGAGAGAGAGAGAGAGAGAGAGAGAGAGAGAGAGAGAGAGAGAGAGAGAGAGAGAGAGAGAGAGAGAGAGAGAGAGAGAGAGAGAGAGAGAGAGAGAGAGAGAGAGAGAGAGAGAGAGAGAGAGAGAGAGAGAGAGAGAGACGAACACATGAACACATACACACACACACTAGCGAGGATGATCATGAACAAAGGCGTGTTTACCTAACTTAGCAAAATGAGAGCAAAAAGAGAGTAAAAAGAAAAAAAGAAAAGAGAAAAGAAAATGAGTGATTCAATTCCATGCTGACGATACACAGTAACAACAGACAAACAAAAAAACAAACAAACAAACAAACAAACAAACAAACAAACACAGATGGGCAAAGAAAGCTGAAATAATTATCTTCTCTCCTCTTCTTTGACTTTTTCTCTTTATTTTTGATCATTATCATAGTGGTATTTTTCCATATAGATTTTTCGATTTTTTTCCCCTTCACTCTCTTTCTCTCTGTTGTTTTATCTTTTTTTTAGTTGTTGTGGGAACGAAGAACATGAAGAAAAGTGGACGAAATGTTGTGGAAAATTTCTCATTGTGGAGAACTGAACGTAAAATTATGTATGTATTCGTTTTTCTCTATATATTTTTTAATAGTTTTTATGTGTATGCTTGTTATTGTTGTTATAGTGTGTAAATGTGTGTGTGTGTGTGTGTGTGTGTGTGTGTGTGTGTGTGTGTGTGTGTGTGTGTGTGTGTGTGTGTGTGTGTGTGTGTGTGTGTGTTTTCATCTGTAAATTTCAATCTACATGTCATTTACGTCTTTTTTTCTTTCTGAATTTGTCATTATATATGGTGGTCTCTATTGGTTCAACCTTGTTTTCATTTATTTAGTTTGTCCATTGCATGAGTGAATATTAGCGTGGGGGTATTGTATCTATATTTCTTTGTCCTTCCCTGTCTGTCTGTCTGTCTGTATCTATGTCTGTCTGTATCTCTGTCTGTCTGTATCTGTCTGTCTGTATCTTTGTCTGTCTGTCTGTCTGTCACTATCTTCCACTTTTTACTCTCGCTGTATTTTAGTTTCATTTTGCATTTTCTTGATTGTTTTCTTTTTGCACATTTTCTTTCTCTCTCTTTCACTATAAATTAAAAAAGTCCATGGCATAAAAATAAAACTAATAAAATAAAAATATATATAATTGTGGAGTGAACCAAATAAACAAAATTCCTCGTGGTTTGCTTTGTGGCGGTGAACGAAAAACAATATTTTATTTGTTCATATATAAATATTGGACTGAGATACGTATAGTGAGATATTTCAATATAGAACAAACATGGTTGACCTTCGAGTATGAAGAAACACAAAACAATGAACACTGTGAGCCCATAACAATCGTTCACTTACATATAGTCTGAAGAAACGAACTATTACGAAAAATTTAACTCTCTCTCTCTTCCTCTCTCTCTTTCTCCCCATCTTCAATAAGTGAATAACATCATTACCTTTCTTCCCATGTTTCAAGTATGTTCTATTAAGTAACAGACAATAGGGGTAATTTCACCCTAACGCCATCATTTTTGGAAGCGTGGGAGTGCAAGGGAAAGGAGGCGAGGAGATACTGGTGAAGGGAAATTGGAAGATACATTAATCCTTCCTCTGACTCCCATTCCCAGGAAGAAAAAATAATGGAAGGTAAGAGTGATGCTTCATTTCTCTGTATGTGTGTGTGTGTGTGTGTGTGTGTGTGTGTGTGTGTGTGTGTGTGTGTGTGTGTGTGTGAGGAGAGAGGAGAGAGGAGAGAGAGAGAGAGAGAGAGAGAGAGAGAGAGAGAGAGAGAGAGAGAGAGAGAGAGAGAGAGAGAGAGCATCCAGTCAGCGCCTTTATCACAGTTTAAATTGCCTTGTCTCGCTCTGTCTCTGTCCTTCATTCTATCTTAACTTTTCTACTCTATCCGTTATCACATATCTCACTATATCACGCTTTCACTTATCAGTTTTGTTATCTAAGAATATATGTTCTTTCGAAATTTTTATTAAGTCACCTCCATTTTCATCAACGTAAAACAAAAATTTCAGGGTAGACTAAAACGAAAGAGTAGAAAACATCACATTAATTCAGTCTCTCAACTTTGTTTCAAAAGTTGAATCGTAAATATGTATGACACTGGGCTCACTTTTAAATGTAGGTTACTTATTCTCAAAAAAAAGATAATGTTTCAAACTTTTCTTTCCTTCAGTGTGTCGCAATTAGATGGAAATATTTATGTAAACAGGTGTCAGTGTGTGTGTGTGTGTGTGTGTGTGTGTGTGTGTGTGTGTGTGTGTGTGTGTGTGTGTGTGTGTGTGTGTGTGTGTGTGTGTGTGTGTGTGTGTGTGTGTGTGTGTAAACCCATTTGTATATCTATCTATGTATCTGTCTGTGTATGTTAGCCTGTATGTCTGTCTATCAGTCTGTCTCTATTTCACTTTTTTTTCCTCTCTCTCTGACGTGAAATTGAATGGAATTTCGAGCATCAGTGTCTGTTGTTCTCCTGATTACCGTGATAGCAACTGCAGCAGCAATGGTGGTGGTGGTGGTGGTGGTGGTGGTGGTGGTGGTGGTGGTGGTGGTGGTGGTGGTGGTGGTGGTGGTGGTGGTGGTGGCGGTGGTGGTGGTGGTGGTGGTGGTAATGGTGTTGGTAGTGGCATTTGTAACAACGTTTCTGAACTAAATTATGTGTGTGTGTGTGTGTGTGTGTGTGTGTGTGTGTGTGTGTGTGTGTGTGTGTGTGTGTGTGTGTGTGTGTGTGTGTGTGTGTGTGTGTGTGTGTGTGTGTGTGTGTGTGTGTGTGTGTGTGTGTAAATATATTTGTCTGGTGTCTGTGTTTCTGCTTGTCTACCTGTCTGGCTGTCACTCCCTCACTCACTCACACTTACTTACTCATTCTAACACGAAACATATTCTAGGTGTTTGTAGGAAGAGAATAAAAATCATTGGAAAAAGGAGAACGATAAAAGTGGAAAAGGACAAGGACAAAGACAAGGGCGAGGAAGAGAAGGAGGAGGAGAAGGAGGAGGAGGAGGAGGAGGGTAAGAAAACCGAATAAAGGGATTGGTTGAAGTGATTGGGTTAAAGACGAAATGAAGACAGACGGAGAGGGAAGAAAGCGAGAGGGTGAGAGGAGGAAAGGAACGGAAAGGAAAGAGATAAATGGAAGGATTGAGGGGGAAGGGAAAACGGTGAGGAAGAAACGAAACAATAGGAGGCACAAGAATGAATAAAAAAAAATATGTTGAAATGAAAAGAGAATTGAAGGTAGAAAAAATATTACTAAAATGAAATGATGCAGTAAAACAATGACATTTGCTTAATGAAAAATGTTATATTTGAAAATGGTGAAGGAAGGCGATATCATGCATGGCCAGTCACTTCTTTACTAATTGAATATCGATGACTGATAACGTTTTCATTCTTAACGAAAACGAATTACCCGCAAACCTTGGCACACGATAAGTAGTTTTCTTTTATCAAGTTTTCTCTTTTATAATCGATCTTTAACTTTGGAAGATATGGAATTAAGTCAAATTTGGTGACAGAAGATGCGTTTGTACAATTCTAAGATGTTGTTTTATGTTTCTTTATAATCTATTTGGTTGTATGTCATTTTTCCTTTCTTTATATTGTTGCTGCTGCTACTACTACTACTTCTAATAATAATAATAATAAAAACACTACTACTACTACTACTACTACTACTACTACTACTAATGATAATAATAATAATATATCTACTTTAAAAAATCACCACCAGGATGGAACAGTGTTATGGTAGGTCGTGTTTAGTCTTCCATAATGGAGTTCATCGGTCACAACCCCAACAATCAACTATTGTATGAAAAAAATTGAAAAACTTTTGGTACAATTTTTACCCGAATGCTCTCAATCAAAAATAATGAAAAGGGATTTCAATTTCAAACAAAATATAAATAATAGAAATAAGGAGGACAAAACAAGTAACATATTGACATTTGACAATTAACACCACTGGAAATTAAAACCAGAAAACATTTTACACAGAAATTGTGGAACACGAGAAAACAACACAACCATTGATAACCTTCAATCAACAAGAGAACAGTGGGTGTCGTTGCAAAGGCAAATCCCACGCCAACACCTGGATTGGACGTGGTCGTAAGCTTTTCTCAACTCTACTTTTTTGCAAACATCAACTTCGTAACGCTGTGAACATAACTTCTCGTTTACATGACTGTTAACCACGTCGTCTTGAAATCTAGGCCAGCATTCTGTGTCGATCGAGATGTAGGTGACCTGGATAGATGCAGACTCGAGTTGACTTTATGGGGAAGGAGGAAGATCTGCATCATCGCCACAACGCTGCAACACTTTCACTTACTGCCTCTATGCTACTGTGTCTTCGATCCTTGTATAGACGTCCTGGGTCCTCAGTCCTATACACTTGGCGCCATGAAGACTACAGGAGTGAAAGCGTCCTGGTCTAAACTATTCTAGATTTTTCCCTCAAATAACTCCTCAACTTCTCTTGCATCGCGTCTGTTAACAACCTTGAGTGAGGATTCTTGTTGGACGGCAGATCATGGGATTAAAGATACATGAAGACGAAGAAGACCCTTTATCCCTGTGTCTCGAGGCCGGTAACATTAATCTCCACTGGGACATCGCTTGACACATCAGCTGCAAGTCCTACATGTCGTTCATATTGTAGTGCAGGAATATGGCTTCCACGTGTATCAGGACTTGTTTCGTTCAGCGCCTGTGACACCCTCCTACAGAAGGTTCCTGTTCTATTTTTCACGTCTGGGTGCGGTTATAACTCAATAATACACCGCAGGAACAAAGGTTAGACAGACCATCCATAAAACAGTAACACCTCAGGGCAGTGATGACATTATACTTATATTTTGTATGTTTTTATTTTCTTTGTAATGTTTTCCTTTTTTCTTCCTTTTCTTTCCTTGGTTTCTTATTATTTTCTATTAATATGATTTCTTTCAGTGCGGGATGAAGTTTGTAGATATTTTTGTTACATATAGGGAGTGAAAGTTACCCTTTGATGCGCCAACATGTCTCATTAATACTGTGTCTTCAGGCAAGTCATCAGATTCTTCAGTTCACTTGATACTTATGTTTCATGTTTATCGATATTTCATCTTAATAAATATTTAAAGAATAGACTTTCCCTTCACACTCTTATTTCGCACACGCGTTAAAAAAAAAGTTGACAGTAAGCTTAACAAAGTTTGGAAATCGTTCTTTGCGATGTCTAGACTTTTTTGACTGGAAGTTCGATGCTTTGCCTTAGAAGCTTAATACACTCACTGGAGCTCCGGTATAAATTAATTACATTTAGCATCCTCAGCTGGGAAGACTAGGAGACCAGTCTCAATAAATAATTCCCATTGAACTTGACGTCACATGTAAACTTTATAGGGCATCCGTGGTGGTATTATTATATAATTCATCAACAGTTATATAATTTTTCACTCCTCTCTGAATCTTACTGTTCCAATCACTTCACCGTGATGGTTTTCACATTCCTTCGTCTGTATTTTACTCAATTCCTCAGATTTTAACCTTTCCTCCACATAATATTCTCACTTGATGCAAATTGAAAAAAAAAAGAAATCTAATTCAACTACTACTACTGCTACTGCAACTACTACTACTACTACTACTACTACTACTACTACTACTACTACTACTACTACTACCACCACTACTACTACTACTACAACAAATACTACTACTGCTACTACTGCTAATATTAGTAATACTAATACTAATAATAATACCAATAATAATAACAATAATAATTAATAGTAATAATTAATAGTAATAATAATATAATAATAATGATAATAATAATAATAATGATAATAATAACAATAATAATATTAATAATGATAATAATAATGATAATAGTATTAAAGGAGTACAATGGAGTACAAAAGAAGAACAGACAGCAACAGTGCTACTTGACCTAACGAGGCTGTCTGTTTAGCTACACTACTACTATAATATCTACTTGATAGAGACAAAAGGACCTCAAAGTGGATAGTTCCTCCCCACCCATCCCTCCCTCCAGCCGAAGCTGGCCGGAAGAGGAAGTAATACCATGTAGTATGGAACAAAACTATCATGGAATTTGTATTGGAAAATGAAAAAAAAGTACGGCTATGGCTGTCATTAGAAAAAAAAATTACGCAAGAATGAAATACTCTATTTGTTATTGTTGAGCAGTAATTATGATGGTAATTAGTAGGTATTGTTAGGTGAAGGTAATGCAAGACAAAAACAACGTGATCCTGTTTGTTAGTTGTACATAATGACTTTGTGTTTCACTTTGCCTCGCCACCAACCATCACCTTCCTTCTACCTTCACGCAGCTCATCCTTTACTTTCCTCAAAATATATATAATTTATACAAAAATGAAAATCTCTGGAAGTATCAAGATGTTCTGTGTGTGTGTTGTGTCCTTCGCCGGACTGATGATGATGAGCCGCGCCTTGTGGGGCGTGGTGGAAGATGCCCACAAGCTGGGTGAAGCTGTCAAGAAGTGGCGGAGCACAGGTCCCCACACCACCCTCCTGGGGAAGGTGCGGGAACACATGTCCTCCGCCTGGTGGCTGGGACCCTTGAAGGTGGACTCTCCAAGGGATCCCATGGAAGACTGCGGCATCACCGCTGACCCAGGCTGGCGGGACCTGCTCACCATCATGTTTGACCTCAAGGCACGCTTGGCCTGTATGAACGAAAAGGTTCAGCTGGCGGAAAAGGAACACAACGAATTTGTGACAAAGTTCCTGCTGGCCGTCTGCTACATGGTATTTGTGGTTCGGTGTGGAGCTGCGTTGGCGCGGCGGAAGACAAGGCAAGGGAAACGCGTTCACTTTGCCGACAAACCTTATTGAATACGCACCTATGACACTGTCCTCGGAGGAAGGAGCACACACACCCTCACAGGAGAAGGAAGCTGTCCTTGAGTGTGCCGCCGAGGTCAAGGAACGATCCCAGAAAGGAAGGAGACGCCGACAAAACCAACACAATAGTGCGGCGGAGCCTCCTGGTGCCCAGTAAGTTCAGGGAGCGGCTTTGGGGACCTGGTGGGAGCCACGTGGATAGACTGCAGGACTGGTACTGCGTCAAGGTGTTCCCAGACCCAAAACGTGGGAAGCTGCATATCAAGGGTGATAAAGACAACGTGCT
>JAPQNM010000021.1:5295528-5300528 GCA_029783475.1 Metacarcinus magister | reverse complement strand
ACCTTTCCTTTTATACAAATTCCTCTAAGGCATTTTTATGGGGCGGAAGAAAATGGGGGAAAAATACACAAAAAACACCTGTAAACGAGAAAGAAAAAATATATAGAAAGAAAAAGAAAAAAAAAAGAGAAAGTATACGAAGGTAAACCACACACACACCCAAAAAAAAACATACACGAAAAAAAAGATATAAAAAAAGGCATAGATGTGTTAAAGAGACATGTATGAAATATAATGAAATGCAAATATAACAGGGACAAAGCGGAAGAAGGAAGGGGGGAAGGAATGAACCCAAAGGAAGAGAAAACGAGTGAAACGGAGAGATAAAAAAAAAGTGAGGGAGGAGTGAACATCAATTTGAGATTCGTTCACTCTACTGTGGCTTGAAGAAGGGGAAGGGGAAGGGGAAGAGAAAGGGGAAGGGGAAGGGGAAGGGGATGAGTGCAAGTGGGGAAAGGCTAGACGAGGGTTGAAAAACGAATGGGGATGATGAAGCAGGGATGTGCTGTAGGAATCGTTGGGGAAAAAGATATAAGGAAAAAGTGAGGAGCAACTGGGGAGGATATGAAGGGGAGTTGATATGATATGTGTGAAATATGGAAAGTAATTGTAAAGAAACACCGGCAACTACCATCCAATATCCTTACTACCTGTTTTCGTCATAACTTACAATATTCTTAGAGTCTAACAAATATCTCTGGAGAAACCAACATGGCTTCGGACTGAAATTATCCATCTAAACAGCCCTTACGGTAATGCGGTAATCTCAAACTAAGTCTATAACAACCTGGATAATACAGGAATTGCTCTGTTGACCTTGTGTGACCTTTTTTTGGTCTCTGATGGTGTAAGTTGTTCTAAATAAACTCAATAAAAGCAACTTAGACACTTATTATATATATCAAAAGAAAATCATATAAAATGCTTTGTGCTAAGCATACTAAATGACTTCAATATGATATGGGGCACGACTAACACTACTCTTTCAACAAATCCTCAAAAACTTCGGAATTTTGCAGCTCAAGTTGAAGACGGAAAAGCAAAAGATGCGACCATATCACCCTCATTTTGAAGGATTTGAAATGGTTCATCATAAATGATATAATAATTCATGACACAGGATTGGAAATTTTCAAATACCAAAATAGTTTTTAACCCGACCATTATTTGAGTCTTTTCACTATTAATAATGTTATCTACAGTATGACACGGAAAAAAACCTCTACGACCATAAGGCTATCACTGAGGTAGGTATACGATCCTCTTTATTAAGTGGACCTAGACTCTGGAAGGGACTCCATACTTCTGTTGAAGAGGCTCACACTTTAACATTGTTTGAAGCCCAGCAACGAAAACTTCACAATGCTCAAAGGTGAATGGAGAAAATAATGTTTGGCATAACATGGAGATATAGGAAGAGAGTATCATGGATTAGGGAGCAAACCAGAGTGAAGACATCTTGACCACAATTATAATAACAAAGTGGACATAAACAGGGCACGTCATGCGATGAAAAGATAATATATGGATTGTCAGAGTAACAGAATGGCAACCCAGGGATGGTAACAGAAGGCAGGGAAGAGAGAGAAGTAAAAGGAGAGATGAGTGGAAGTTTTATTGGAGTAACCTGGAAGAGAAATGGCTGATAGAGATGAGTGGAGAAGGATGGGGGAAGCCTTAGTCCTGCAGTAGACTTAGTGACAGATGATGATGATGATGATGAATTATATAAATTGGGGAAGGGATCGGGAGGAAGTTCGATAACTGACAGGAATAACACATGTAGTGAGAGGAGGAGAGACGCTGGGATGGAGTAGGAAAACATATTGACGTGTTTGGAAAGGAGTCTGAAAATAGCTACAGATAGAGGATACACAAAAGGAAGGAGAAGCACTAAAAAAGACTAGAGGAAGACCGTAGAGAGGCTTGACCAGGATACAGAGGACATAACAAGATTTGGAGAAGCAAAGGGAGACTAAGAAAAAAAAATCACAAAATAAAGGGGAGGTGAAGGATGACGAGGACTGAGGAAAGCTGTGTGGGACGCGAATGAGAAAATAAATGACTGAGGAAGATCTAGTCACGGGGTAAGAAAGGGAACGGCTTAAGAATGGAAGGGGAGCGTTGAAAAATATGAGAAACCAGAGCTTGAGGATAACTTGGAGATGCCTGGGGAGGGTTGACGAAGGGAATGTGGACCGGGTCATGGATGAATAGGGTTGGAACATCACAATGAGCTGATAAGAAGCGGAAAGTGTTGTGAAAAGGAGACGGACTGAAGGGAGAAGGTGAAAGGGAACGGAGAGAGAGAGGGGAAGGCTGCAGGGAACGTGTAACTAGAGGGAAAGAGGAAAACGTAGTAGAGGAGATGTGTAGGAAATAGAAGTGAACTAGGATTCTGTACTTAATAAAAGGAGTGAAGATAAATGAACAGGGAAGAAGAAATATGATAAAAGGATAATCAGAGAGAAAGTAAAAATAGAAAATATAATACATGTAAAAAAACTAAATTGAAAAAAAAATGGAAAAAGGAAATACGAGTACAATGGTGAGGAAAAAAAAGAAAGAGAAGTGACCAGAGAGGAGATAGCAAGAGAAAAGAAAACTTGATAAGAGACATGAACTTTGAAAGGTGGCAACAACAGTCAAGAGAACAAAGACGATAGAGAGACTAGTATAGAAGTGGAAAAAAGAAGAGAAAAAAAAGAAAAGATGATCTGAGGAAGAGACGAAATGAAGAAGAAAAAAAGGAAACAAAAGGAATGTGAAAAAGAAGAAATAGAAGAAAAAGAAGAAGAAGAAGAAGAAGAAGAAGAAGAAGAAGAAGAAGAAGAAGGGTCTGGATTGGACTGAAATGTGAGGAGGAGTGCTGAGGAGTGTTGGCAGGGATTGGAAAATGATGCAAATATTGGAAGAGGATTAGGAAGGGATGGAAGGATTGCAGGAGAGTGCGTGGCTGGGGCATTAACGAGTGTAGGATGGTCGGGCGAGAATTACAGTCCGCTGAGGATTTCTCGGGATTACTGCAAGGGGATTACAGAGGGAGGCTGGAGCACGGATAACACCATGGACTGCCTCTTAAAAAAAATACAAAAGAAAAAAAACCGTGTTAGTTTGGAAAATATATGAAGTGTAAGAGTAAGTCTGAGTAGTACATGTTTTTTTTAGTATACAAAGGAGGGGAAAAAATATCAACCGAGGAAAAAAATCGGCGGGGGTAAAATTGGAGCACTGAAAAATAGGAGGATATAGAGAGGGGCTGGAAAAGGATTAAGGAAAGAATAGGTCAAAGAAGGAAAGGCTAATACTATGGAAATTGAACCCACGGCCGGTTGGCTTACTGTATGTGGCAACTGGATGTCTTTTGTTGGCCGCTACAGTGAAACGAAGTAGGAGTGTAGATTTGTTTTTGGTGTGTGTGTGTGTGTGTGTGTGTGTGTGTGTGTGTGTGTGTGTGTGTGTGTGTGTGTGTGTGTGTGTGTGTGTGTGTGTGTGTGTGTGTGTGTGTGTGTGTGGGCGCGCGCGTCTATGTGTGTTGAAGGTTCGTTTGGGGAAGCACTCCACCAATTTATGTATCTGTCTATCGATCTGTCGGTCTATCTATCACTTTCCTGTATCTAAACCTATATCTTTTTGTATACTTTGTAACCTGTTCATACGAGAATCTGTCCTCTGATTTATACTTTCCTCTTTCCCATGTATCTACCCTATATAAACGTATATACAGGAACAACTAAACATAAAGAAGTCATACGGTGTTATCAAAATCCTTATATAAACTCTACGGACTACATTTACCACATTTCAGTAACAGCGAGCTTCCTAGGAAATCCGAACTTTGAATTTATGCAAAAAATAACTTACATAGACTTTATATTTCTTTCCACCTTCCTCTGCTATGCAAATCGGATTACTTCTGCAAGACGAAACGGAAAATACTACATACAATTACAAAAGCAACGAAGACAGGTGATGAAACGGTAATCTTTCTGAAGAAATATTCCTTCTTTAAGTTGATTCACAGTACAAATCCTCACAGTCTTCATGCAAATATTTACCTTCACGCAATGATAAAGAGGCAGCGTTTTCCCCTTGCGTGCCTGGTAGAGGATAAAAAAAGGGGGAAGACAAACAAAAAGTACAATTATGGGATCGCAAGAAATGGGTTTGTTTTGACTGTCGCTGCGAGTAAGATTGTAACTAAGGTTTGTTTGCATCCATTAGCAGGATGCAAGTAGGAGGGGAAAAGGTTCTTATCAATTAGAAACTTTGTAGGCACTGGACCCATGTTTATTTTTTACTTCTCTTTTCTTTCTTTCTATTACTTTCTAGCTCTGTATATCTCTCTCTCCCTCTCTTTCTCTCTTTCTTTTTCTCTCTCTTTCTCCAATGTTCCGGTTTGTAAAAGAGAGAGAGAGAGAGAGAGAGAGAGAGAGAGAGAGAGAGAGAGAGAGAGAGAGAGAGAGAGAGAGAGAGAGAGAGAGAGAGAGAGAGAGGAGAGAGAGAGAGAGAGAGAGAGAGAGAGAGAGAGAGAGAGAGAGAGAGAGAATAAGGAAAAAATATTGCGGAAGAGGGTGGCATCCTAAGAACAGAGGAAAAAAAAACTTTCTTACTCTTAAAAGTTCGAAACTACCATCCGGAGAGAGAGAGAGAGAGAGAGAGAGAGAGAGAGAGAGAGAGAGAGAGAGAGAGAGAGAGAGAGAGAGAGAGAGAGAGAGAGAGAGAGAGAGAGAGAGAGATAATAACACACATAATGACGTACACCGATAATAACTTTGCAGGAATAATAAGAGAACTGTCAAAGCGGGAAAATTACTCTGCAATCAGGAAAACAACGACAACAACAAAGAAAAAAAACACACACACGCACACACACACACACACACACAAGGAATGAAAGCAAGAGAGAGAGAGAATAAAAAGGGAAACAGAGAGAGAGAAAAAGAGAGAGTAATAAAACATCAAGAAAAGAGAGTCAGTCAGTCAGTCAAACAGAATAA
>JAPQNM010000021.1:5280528-5290528 GCA_029783475.1 Metacarcinus magister | reverse complement strand
TTTTATATAAAAATACGGTTTTATTTTACTGCGTAATTATTAGTCATAGAACAAATATTCATAATATCAGTTGTACAGTTGAATTAGGTGTATCAGGTGATGCAATGATATTTCCAATATCTCTAATAGCTTTCGAGAAATCGAGGAAGAAAGTAATTTAAAAAAAACTAAAATTCAGTTTTTATTAGTACTATTGAAAATATTCATAATGACAGTAGTATATTTTAATCAGGTCTATCAGATGCTGCAATGATATTTCCAATATCTCTAATAGCTTTCGAGAAAATGAGGAGGAATGTCATGTTTTTATATAAATATATAGTTTCATTTTACTGCGTAATTATTAGTCATAGAACAAATATTGATAATGTCAGTTTTACAGTTTAATTAAGTCTATCAAATGCTGCAGTGATATTTACAATATCTCTAATAGCTTTCCAGAAAATGAGGAGGAAAATCATAATTTTATATAAATATTAAGTTTCATTTTACTGCGTAATTATTAGTCATAGAACAAATATTCATAATGAGAGTTGTAAAGTTTAATTAGGTATATCAGATGCTGCAATGATATTTCCAATATCTCTAATAGCTTTCGAGAAAATGAGGAGGAAAGTCATGTTTTTATATAAATATTAAGTTTCATTTTACTGCGTAATTATTAGCCATAGAAATAATATTCATAATATCAGTTGTACAGTTTAATTAGGTCTATCAGATGCTGCAACGATATTTCACATATCTCTAATAGCTTTCGGGAAAATGAGGAGGAAAGTCATGTTTATATATAAATATTAAGTTTCATTTTACTGCGTAATTATTAATCATAGAACAAATATTCATAATGACAGTTGTAAAGTTTAATTCGGTATATCAGATGCTGCAATGATATTTCCAATATCTCTAATAGCTTTCGGGAAAATGAGGAGGAAAGTCATGTTTTTATATAAATATTAAGTTTCATTTTACTGCGTAATTATTAGTCATAAAACAAATATTCATAATAAAAGTTGTACAGTTTAATTTGGTGTATCAGATGCTGCAATGATATTTCGAATATTTCTAATAGCTTTCGGGAAAATGAGGAAAGTCATGTTTTTATATAAATATAAAGTTTCATTTTACTGCGTTATTATTAGTCATATAACAAATATTCATAATATCAGTTGTAAAGTTTAATTAGGTGTATCAGATGCTGCAATGATATTTCCAATATATTTAATGGCTTTCGAGAAAATGAGGAGGAAATTCATGTTTTTAAATAAATATTAAGTTTCATTTTACTGCGTAATTATTAGTCATAGAACAAATATTCATAATGATAGTTGTACAGTTTATTTAGGTATATCAGAATCTGCAATGATATTTCCAATATCTCTAATAGCTTTCGGGAAAATGATGAGGAAAGTCATGTTTTTATATAAATATTAAGTTTCATTTTACTTCGTAATTATTAGTCATAGAACAAATATTCATAATGACAGTTGTACAGTTTAATTAGGTGTATCAGATGCTGCATTGACATTTCCAATATCTCTAATAGCTTTCGAGAAAATGAGGAAGAAAGTCATGTTTTTATATAAATATAAAGTTTCATTTTACTGCGTAATTATTAGTCATACAACAAATATTCATAATTTCAGTTTTACAGTTTAATTAGGTCTATCAGATACTGCAATGATATTTCCAATATCTCTAATAGCTTTCGAGAAAATGAGGGGGAAATTCAAGTTTTCATATAAATATTAAGTTTCATTTTACTGCGAAATTATTAGTCATAGAACAAATATTAATAATGACAGTTATACAGTTTAATTAGGTGTATCAGATGCTGCAATGATATTTCCAATATCTCTAATAGCTTTCGAGGAAATAAGGAGAAAAGTTATGTTTATATAAAAATGTTAAGTTTCATTTTACTGACTAATTATTAGTCATAGAACAAATATTCATAATGACATTTGTACAGTTTAATTAGGTGTATCAGATGCTGCAATTATATTTCCAATATCTCTAATAGCTTTCGAGAAAATGACGAGGAAAATCATGTTTTTATATAAAAATACGGTTTTATTTTACTGCGTAATTATTAGTCATAGAACAAATATTCATAATATCAGTTGTACAGTTGAGTTAGGTGTATCAGATGATGCAATGATATTTCCAATATCTCTAATAGCTTTCGAGAAAACGAGGAAGAAAGTAATTTAAAAAAAAGTAAAATTCAGTATTTATTAGTACTAGTGCAAATATTCATAATGACAGTAGTAGATTTTAATCAGGTCCATCAGATGCTGCAATGATATTTCCAATATCTCTAATAGCTTTCGAGAAAATGAGGAGGAATGTCATGTTTTTATATAAATATATAGTTTCATTTTACTGCGTAATTATTAGTCATAGAACAAATATTCATAATGTCAGTTTTACAGTTTAATTAGGTCTATCAGATGCTGTAGTGATATTTCCAATATCTCTAATAGCTTTCGAGAAAATGAGGAAGCAAATCATGTTTTTATATAAATATTAAGTTTCATTTTACTGCGTAATTATTAGTCATAGAACAAATATTCATAATGAGAGTTGTACAGTTTAATTAGTGTATCAGATGCTGCAATGATATTTCCAATATCTCTAATAGCTTTCGAGAAAATGAGGAGGAAAGTCATGTTTTTATATAAATATTAAGTTTCATTTTACTGCGTAATTATTAGCCATAGAACAAATATTCATAATATCAGTTGTACAGTTTAATTAGGTGTATCAGATGCTGCAATGATATTTCCAATATCTCTAATAGCTTTCGAGAAAAATGAGGAGAAAAGTTATGTTTATATAGAAATATTAAGTTTCATTTTACTGAGTAACTATTAGTCATAGAACAAATATTCATAATGACAGTTGTACAGTTTAATTAGGTGTATCAGATGCTGTAATGATATTTCCAATATCTCTAATAGCTTTCGAGAAAATTAGGAGGAAAGTCATGTTTTTATATAAATATAAAGTTTAATTTTACTGCGTAATTATTAGTCATAGAACAAATATTCATAATTTCAGTTTTACAGTTTAATTAGGTCTATCAGATGCTGCAGTGATATTTCCAATATCTCTAATAGCTTTCGAGAAAATGAGGAGGAAATTCATGTTTTTATATAAATATTAAGTTTCATTTTACTGCGTAATTATTAGTCATAGAACAAATATTCATAATGACAGTTGTACAGTTTAATTAGGTGTATCAGATGCTGCAATCATATTTCCAATATCTCTAATAGCTTTCGGGAAAATGAGTAGGAAAGTCATGTTTTTATATAAATATTAAGTTTTATTTTACTGCGTAATTATTAGTCATAGAACAAATATTCATAATCACAGTTGTACAGTTTAATTAGGTGTATCAGATGCTGCAAGTATATTTCTAATATCTCGAATAGCTTGCGAGAAAATGAGGAAATTCATGTTTTTAAATAAATATTAAGTTTAATTTTACTGCGTAATTGTTAGTCATAGAACAAATATTCATAATGACAGTTGTACAGTTTTATTAGGTGATCAGATGCTGCAATGATATTTCCAATATCTCTAATAGCTTTCGGGAAAATGAGGAGGAAATTCATGTTTTTAAATAAATATTAAGTTTCATTTTACTGCGTAATTATTAGTCATAGAACAAATATTCATAATATCAGTTGTACAGTTTAATTAGGTGTATCAGCTGCTGCAATGATATTTCCAATATCTCTAATAGCTTTCGAGAAAATGAGGAGGAAAGTCATGTTTTTATATAAATATTAAGTTTATTTTACTGCGTAATTATTAGACATAGAACAAATATTCATAATATCAGTTGTACAGTTGAATTAGGTGTATCAGATGATGCAATGATATTTCCAATATCTCTAATAGCTTTCGAGAAAACGAGGAAGAAAGTAATTTAAAAAAAAGTAAAATTCAGTATTTATTAGTACTAGTGAAAATATTCATAATGACAGTAGTAGATTTTAATCAGGTCTATCAGATGCTGCAATGATATTTCCAATATCTCTAATAGCTTTCGAGAAAATGAGGAGGAATGTCATGTTTTTATATAAATATATAGTTTCATTTTACTGCGTAATTATTAGTCATAGAACAAATATTCATAATGTCAGTTTTACAGTTTAATTAGGTCTATCAGATGCTGCAGTGATATTTCCAATATCTCTAATAGCTTTCGAGAAAATGAGGAGGAAATTCATGTTTTTATATAAATATTAAGTTTCATTTTACTGCGTAATTATTAGTCATAGAACAAATATTCATAATGACAGTTGTACAGTTTAATTAGGTGTATCAGATGCTGCAATCATATTTCCAATATCTTTAATAGCTTTCGGGAAAATGAGTAGGAAAGTCATGTTTTTATATAAATATTAAGTTTTATTTTACTGCGTAATTATTAGTCATAGAACAAATATTCATTATCACAGTTGTACAGTTTAATTAGGTGTATCAGATGGTGCAAGTATATTTCCAATATCTCTAATAGCTTTCGAGAAAATGAGGAAAGTCATGTTTTTAAATAAATATTAAGTTTAATTTTACTGCGTAATTGTTAGTCATAGAACAAATATTCATAATGACAGTTGTACAGTTTTATTAGGTGTATCAGATGCTGCAATGATATTTCCAATATCTCTAATAGCTTTCGGGAAAATGAGGAGGAAGTTCATGTTTTTAAATAAATATTAAGTTTCATTTTACTGCGTAATTATTAGTCATAAAAAAATATTCATAATATCAGTTGTACAGTTTAATTAGGTGTATCAGCTGTGTCAATGATATTTCCAATATCTCTAATAGCTTCCGAGAAAATGAGGAGGAAAGTCATGTTTTTAAATAAATATTAAGTTTAATTTTACTGCGTAATTATTAGTCATAGAACAAATATTCATAATATCAGTTGTACAGTTTAATTAGGTCTATCAGTTGCTGCAATTATATTTCCAATATCTCTAATAGCTTTCGAGAAAATGACGAGGAAAATCATGTTTTTATATAAAAATACGGTTTTATTTTACTGCGTAATTATTAGTCATAGAACAAATATTCATAATATCAGTTGTACAGTTGAATTCGGTGTATCAGATGATGCAATGATATTTCCAATATCTCTAATAGCTTTCGAGAAAACGAGGAAGAAAGTAATTCTAAAAAAAGTAAAATTCAGTATTTATTAGTACTAGTGCAAATATTCATAATGAGAGTAGTAGATTTTAATCAGGTCTATCAGATACTGCAATGATATTTCCAATATCTCTAATAGCTTTCGAGAAAATGAGGAGGAATGTCATGTTTTTATATAAATATATAGTTTCATTTTACTGCGTAATTATTAGTCATAGAACAAATATTCATAATGTCAGTTTTACAGTTTAATTAGGTCTATCAGATGCTGCAGTGATATTTCCAATATCTGTAATAGTTTTCGAGAAAATGAGGAGTAAAATCATGTTTTTATATAAATATTAAGTTTCATTTTACTGCGTAATTATTAGTCATAGAACAAATATTCATAAAGAGAGTTGTACAGTTTCATTAGGTGTATCAGATGCTGCAATGATATTTCCAATATCTCTAATAGCTTTCGAGATAATGAGGAGGAAAGTCATGTTTTTAAATAAATATTAAGTTTAATATTACTGCTTAATTGTTAGTCATAGAACAAATATTCATAATATCAGTTGTACAGTTTAATTAGGTGTATCAGATGCTGCAATGATATTTCCAATATCTCTAATAACTTTCGAGAAAATGAGGAGAAAAGTTATGTTTATATAGAAATATTAAGTTTCATTTTACTGAGTAATTATTAGTCATAGAACAAATATTCATAATGACAGTTGTACAGTTTAATTAGGTGTATCAGATGCTGTAATGATATTTCCAATATCTCAAATAGCTTTCGAGAAAATTAGGAGGCAAGTCATGTTTTTATATAAATATAAAGTTTAATTTTACTGCGTAATTATTAGTCATAGAACAGATATTCATAATTTCAGTTTTATCGTTTAATTAGGTCTATCTAATATCTCTAATAGCTTCCGAGAAAATGAGGAGGAAATTCATGTTTTTATATAAATATTAAGTTTCATTTTACTGCGTAATTATTAGTCATAGAACAAATATTCATAATGACAGTTATACAGTTTAATTAGGTGTATCAGATGCTGCAATCATATTTCCAATATCTCTAATAGCTTTCGGGAAAATGAGTAGGAAAGTCATG
Source organism: Metacarcinus magister (assembly GCA_029783475.1). NCBI lineage: Eukaryota > Metazoa > Arthropoda > Malacostraca > Decapoda > Cancridae > Metacarcinus > Metacarcinus magister. The sequence continues at coordinate 5,284,257 of JAPQNM010000021.1, read as the reverse complement.
TTTTTATATAAATATTAAGTTTTATTTTACTGCGTAATTATTAGTCATAGAAAAAATATTCATAATCACAGTTGTACAGTTTAATTAGGTGTATCAGATGCTGCAATGATATTTCCAATATCTCTAATAGCTTTCGCGAAAATGAGTAGGAAATTCATGTTTTTAAATATATATTAAGTTTCATTTTACTGCGTAATTATTAGTCATAGAACAAATATTCATAATATCAGTTATACAGTTTAATTAGGTCTATCAGATGCTGCAATTATATTTCCAATATCTCTAATAGCTTTCGAGAAAATGACGAGGAAAATCATGTTTTTATATAAAAATACGGTTTTATTTTACTGCGTAATTATTAGTCATAGAACAAATATTCATAATATCAGTTGTACAGTTGAATTAGGTGTATCAGGTGATGCAATGATATTTCCAATATCTCTAATAGCTTTCGAGAAATCGAGGAAGAAAGTAATTTAAAAAAAAGTAAAATTCAGTTTTTATTAGTACTAGTGAAAATATTCATAATGACAGTAGTAGATTTTAATCAGGTCTATCAGATGCTGCAATGATATTTCCAATATCTCTAATAGCTTTCGAGAAAATGAGGAGGAATGTCATGTTTTTATATAAATATATAGTTTCATTTTACTGCGTAATTATTAGTCATAGAACAAATATTGATAATGTCAGTTTTACAGTTTAATTAAGTTTATCAAATGCTGCAGTGATATTTACAATATCTCTAATACCTTTCGAGAAAATGAGGAGGAAAATCATGTTTTTATATAAATATTAAGTTTTATTTTACTGCATAATTATTAGTCATAGAACAAATATTCATAATGACAGTTGTACAGTTTAATTAGGTATATCAGATGCTGCAATGATATTTCCAATATCTCTAATAGCTTTCGAGAAAATGAGGAGGAAAGTCATGTTTTTATATAAATATTAAGTTTCATTTTACTGCGTAATTATTAGCCATAGAACAAATATTCATAATATCAGTGGTACAGTTTAATTAGGTGTATCAGATGCTGCAATGATATTTCCAATATCTCTAATAGCTTTCGAGAAAATGAGGAGAAAAGTTATGTTTATATAGAAATATTAAGTTTCATTTTACTGAGTAATTATTAGTCATAGAACAAATATTAATAATGACAGTTGTACAGTTTAATTAGGTGTATCAGACGCTGTAAAGATATTTCCAATATCTCTAATAGCTTTCGAGAAAATTAGGAGGAAAGTCATGTTTTTATATAAATATAAAGTTTAATTTTACTGCGTAATTAATAGTCATAGAACAAATATTCATAATTTCAGTTTTACAGTTTAATTAGGTCTATCAGATGCTGCAGTGATATTTCCAATATCTCTAATAGCTTTCGTGAAAATGAGGAGGAAATTCATGTTTTTATATAAATATTAAGTTTCATTTTACATCGTAATTATTAGTCATAGAACAAATATTCATAATGACAGTTGTACAGTTTAATTAGGTGTATCATATGCTGCAATCATATTTCCAATATCTCTAATAGCTTTCGGGAAAATGAGTAGGAAAGTCATGTTTTTATATAAATATTAAGTTTCATTTTACTGCGTAATTATTAGTCATAGAACAAATATTCATAATCACAGTTGTACAGTTTAATTAGGTGTATCAGATGCTGCAATGATATTTCCAATATATCTAATAGCTTTCGAGATAATGAGGAGGAAAGTCATGTTTTTAAATAAATATTAAGTTTAATATTACTGCGTAATTGTTAGTCATAGAACAAATATTCATAATGACAGTTGTACAGTTTAATTAGGTGTATCAGATGCTGCAATGATATTTCCAATATCTCTAATAGCTTTCGGGAAAATGAGGAGGAAATTCATGTTTTAAAATAAATATTAAGTTTCATTTTACTGCGTAATTATTAGTCATAGAAAAAATATTCATAATATCAGTTGTACAGTTTATTTAGGTGTATTAGCTGTTGCAATGATATTTCCAATATCTCTAATAGCTTTCGAGAAAATGAGGAGGAAAGACATGTTTTTAAATAAATATTAAGTTTCATTTTACTGCGTAATTATTAGTCATAGAACAAATATTCATAATATCAGTTGTACAGTTTAATTAGGTCTATCAGATGCTGCAATTATATTTCCAATATCTCTAATAGCTTTCGAGAAAATGACGAGGAAAATCATGTTTTTATATAAAAATACGGTTTTATTTTACTGGGTAATTATTAGTCATAGAACAAATATTCATAATATCAGTTGTACAGTTGAATTAGGTGTATCAGATGATGCAATGATATTTCCAATATCTCTAATAGCTTTCGAGAAAACGAGGAAGAAAGTAATTTAAAAAAAACTAAAATTCAGTATTGATTAGTACTAGTTAAAATATTCATAATGACAGTAGTAGATTTTAATCAGGTCTATCAGATTCTGCAATGATATTTCCAATATCTCAAATGGCTTTCGAGAAAATGAGGAGGAATGTCATGTTTTTTATATAAATATATAGTTTCATTTTACTGCGTAATTATTAGTCATAGAACAAATATTCATAATGTCAGTTTTACAGTTTAATTAGGTCTATCAGATGCTGCAGTGATATTTCCAATATCTCTAATAGCTTTCGAGAAAATGAGGAGGAAAATCATGTTTTTATATAAATATTAAGTTTCATTTTACTGCGTAATTATTAGTCATAGAACAAATATTCATAATGACAGTTGTACAGTTTAATTAGGTGTATCAGATGCTGCAATGGTATTTCTAATATCTCTAATAGCTTTCGAGAAAATGAGGAGGAAAGTCATGTTTTTAAATAAATATTAAGTTTAATTTTACTGCGTAATTATTAGTCATAGAACAAATATTCATAATATCAGTTTTACAGTTTAATTAGGTGTATCAGATGCTGTAATTATATTTCCAATATCTCTAATAGCTTGCGGGAAAATGAGGAGGAAAGTCATGTTTATATATATATATATATATATTAAGTTTCATTTTACCGCGTAATTATTAGTCATAGAACAAATATTCATAATGACAGTTGTACAGTTTAATTAGGTCTATCAGATGCTGCAATGATATTTCCAATATCTCTAATAGCTTTCGGGAAAATGAGAAGGAAAGTCATGTTTTTATATAAATATTAAGTTTCATTTTACTGCGTAATTATTAGTCATAAAACAAATATTCATAATGACAGTTGTACAGTTTAATTAGGTGTATCAGATGCTGCAATGATATTTCCAATATTTCCAATATTTTTAATATCCAATATCTAATGCTAGCTAGAAGAGCCCGTTGCTGACGGCCGACGGAGCGACGGTTATATATTGCTGCCGGCGGTGTTGCCAAATCGCAGTTATCGTACCGTAAAATTATCTATTGAATATCACATAAATACTCATAAGAACGGTAATTCTGATACATATGACAATAGAAATTTGTAAATAATGATAAAAGTTGTTACACTGGCCTATACATCATATGTATATGCATGGGAATGATATAAAGATCTTGTCACAGACGTCGTGCCGCAAACACAGGAGAGGGAGACGCTGCTGGCACATATGGTGTGCCGCAAGAACTGAATGGGTTAAATAAACCCAAAAAACTCCAAAAAACAAGAAAAACTCCAAACACCATAAAAAAAAATCAAAAAAAAATCAAAAACTGAATATATATTTTCCAAAACGGGTA
>JAPQNM010000021.1:5250528-5273028 GCA_029783475.1 Metacarcinus magister | reverse complement strand
AGGAGGAGGGTGAAGAGGGTGATAATCAATAGGTCAAACAAGTCTGACAACTAAAAATGAAATCAAATTATTAACTCGATCAACAAATAAAGAAACGTAAATAAAAAAGCCAAGCTATATTTTTTCGAAGCTTCAGATCAAGGACGATGAAGCAGGGGAAGTGTTGCTAAATTATTTCGTTACTCATTTCGATACCTGACGCTTGATGGCTCTGAGACGCAGTGGTTCGGAAGTAACGAAGTCGGGAGCGTATTGAAGACCAGTGACAAAGGTTCAACTTCCGTCAAACGAAGCAGTGAAACGAAACACTGACTCCCTCGGGCGGCTCTTCGGCAAACTTCATCCACAAAGTTCGCCATTTTTTCATAGTTTTTGGAACAATTCCACTTCACTCTCGCCTCGCAAACTTAATTTAGTGTCATTTTTTCACTCTAACGCGACCATAAAAGGAATCCTCAGATTTCTTCGGTGTTTGAGAGAAAATGGGACACAGGAACCGAAGGGAATTTCAACGGTAAGAAAGGAAGAAAGTCAGAGCGTCCCAGGAGGAAGAAAAATCAGGTGAAAAAAAAACATTATTAATCGTTACAACTACCTGTCAATAAAAAATACTTTGCCAATATTAAAAAAAGGGTATATACACATAATATTCACTTTCCTAGCAATCTTCTACATTCACTTTCATGGTTAATATTCCTTTGAACTTGCTAATCACATGCTTCCCACATCCCTTCCCACGACCAAGCTGCCTACGACTTTCAACCCACTCTCAGGTCTATCCTATCTATTTTACCAACACCTAACTTAACCTGCATCCTCACCTCTTCATCCCCTTGACTGGTAAACTCTGGAATGGCATGTTTCTTCTTCCTTCCTTCCTTCATGTAACCAGAGTCTTTCAGGAGATTATAAAGACACCCCAGAGAACTAAATAAGCTTTTTGAAACCCTCTTACTTTTCTTATATACTTTTGGACGAAGGTACAGAATGATTTAATTCGTGCTTTGTATCGTGTGTATTGTTTAATTTCATGGTAGAAGACAGCACGTGGTAAGTAAGAGGGGGGTTCTATTATATAAAGTGACAGTACAGTGACTTTAAAAAAAAACTCACTGTTATGATATGATATACATGTTATTTATTGGTCATAGATTTCACTGTAAACTTTTGGACTGTGAGAAAGACAAACAAAAACACAAATTGAGTTTTAACATTGATGAAACGAAAATCACAACAACAATAACAACAACACAAACTGCGTAACTCATGGAAAAATATCCGTTATTAGTAATATAAACAAGGAAATTGACGCATGAGAGAGAGAGAGAGAGAGAGAGAGAGAGAGAGAGAGAGAGAGAGAGAGAGAGAGAGAGAGAGAGAGAGAGAGAGAGAGAGAGAGGAAACAAAGCCGCCTCTCCCGTCACTCTTAAGCTTCTCACATCACCATAAAGAAAGTCAGGTATTTCAGCTTTACGTAAAGTGATTATTTTCTTCTCCTCCTCCCTCCCTCCTCCCTCCTCCCTCCTCCTCTTTAGTTATTCAGCCTCTTCCTTCCTGTCTTTCCTGTGTCATTCTCTCTCTTTTATTTTCTCAATCGTTTTCCTTTCCATTCCTTTCTCCCATTCTTTCTCTTAGCAGTTTTCTCTTATTCCTTCTGGTTCTTCAGCTATTATTCCTTTTATCTTCCTCGCTCCTAGGTATATTTTTCTTATTTTCTTTCTCTTCTCTTTTTCCTCTTCTTCTTCTTCTTTCTTTTATCCTCGTTGTTGCACTTCCTTTATTACGTTTTCTTCGTTTATCTTCATTTTCTTGACTCAACATATTTTTCCTCTCTTTATTTTTCTTCCTCTTATTTTTCATCTGCATCAAAACTGTCATCATTTTCTATTACCACTACTATTCCTCTTCCTCTTATTCTTCCTCTTCCTCTTCCTCTTCCTCCTCCTCCTCCTCCTCCTCCTCCTCTCTGTATTCAGTTCTATACAAGAAGCTCCAGTAACCATGAAATCTTTGCTCCACGAAGGAAAAGAGACGTAAAGGAGGAAGGAAAGTATATGGAGGAGCGGGAAGGAAATGGAGGAAGAGGAGGAGGAGGAGGAGGAGGAGGAGGAGGAGGAGGAGGAGGAGGAGGAGGAGGAGGAGGAGGAGGAGGAAGGTTGGATAAGAGGATTGGCTGTAAATACAATAAATAAAGGAAAATGAAGCAAATTTAAGATATAACATTTTACAGTAATATTCCTGCTTTCCTTCCCTTCCTCCTCCTCCTCCTCCTTCTCCTCCTTTACGTTCCTCTTCCCATCTTCCTTATCTGCATATTCCTCTTTATTCCCTGTCTCATACTTTATCCTCTCATTTGCTGTCATCTCTTCGTCTCCTCTTCCTTCCTCCTCTGCCACTTCGTCCTTCACCTACTCTTCCTCCTCCTCCTCCTCCTCCTCCTCTTCCTCCTCTTCCTCCTCCTCCTCCTCCTCTTCCTCCTCTTCCTCTTCCTCTTCCTCCTCAATCTTCTCCTTAACTCCAAATTGGACTATTAATTTCTATTGATGAATAACTACAATTAATCACCTGCGTTGGTAACACTGTTCCTGACGTCATCACAAGGACTGTAACCTGTACTAACTCCTCCTCCTCTCCTCCTCCTCCTCCTCCTCCTCCTCCTCCTCCTCCTCCTGTTTCTCTCCTTTTCCTACATTTTCCAGAAGATCTATTATTTTATTTCAAACATATTTACATTTTCATTCTCTCGTCTTCCAATCTCTTCAATATATATTTCTTGTCTCTCTCTCTCTCTCTCTCTCTCTCTCTCTCTCTCTCTCTCTCTCTCTCTCTCTCTCTCTCTCTCTCTCTCTCTCTCTCTCTCTCTCTCTCTCATCATTCCTTCCTACATATCCTCTCTTTGTCTTTCTGTCTCTGCTTCCCTTCGTCTGTCTGTCAGTCTGTTTATTCTTCTTTTCCCTCATTCTCTCTCTCTCTCTCTCTCTCTCTCTCTCTCTCTCTCTCTCTCTCTCTCTCTCTCTCTCTCTCTCTCTCTCTCTCTCTCTCTCTCTCTCTCTCCATATCCTAATTGCCTCTGCATTCCTTAGGTAAATATGGCTAATAATTTTGAGAGACAGAGAGAGAGAGAGAGAGAGAGAGAGAGAGAGAGAGAGAGAGAGAGAGAGAGAGAGAGAGAGAGAGAGAGAGAGAGAGAGAGAGAGTCAGAAAGAGAAAGACAGGCACCGCTTCCTCTAACATATTCATGAAATAATGTAAATCTGCGATCTTCCTTTGTTTCAGAGTCTCATAATTTGCGTGCGACGTCCTGACTGGAGGAGTGTGACTTTACACACACACACACACACACACACACACACACACACACACACACACACACACACACACACACAGATGCAAGGAGAGGCAACATCCCTAGCGATCAAGCTTTCATCAGCATTTTCTCTAGGCAACTTTCATCGGCTTTATCTCTCTCTCTCTCACTCTCTCACTCTCTCTCTCTCTCTCTCTCTCTCTCTCTCTCTCTCTCTCTCTCTCTTTTTTTCACTAAGGTAAGTGCAATCTTCATCTCCCTCTCTTTATCCTCCTTTTATCTGGCTCTTGAGGGACGGAATAAACCTCTTTGTGTTGCTTTTCGTCGCTGTGTGAACGACCTTCTCTCCGTCTGCGCCCACGGGAACCTTGCTCATCACAGGTATGGCGAGCAGACAACACCAACGTAGCTCTCTCTCTCTCTCTCTCTCTCTCTCTCTCTCTCTCTCTCTCTCTCTCTCTCTCTCTCTCTCTCTCTCTCTCTCTCTCTCTCTCTCTCTCTCACAGTTTATATTTAGAGACAGGTCACTCACTCACTCACTTTGACAACGCTACCTATGTCGTTTGTCTATCAATGTTATATATTCTCTCTCTCTCTCTCTCTCTCTCTCTCTCTCTCTCTCTCTCTCTCTCTCTCTCTCTCTCTCTCTCTCTCTCTCTCTCGAAACCCCTTCAAGTTGCATAGTCCATCAAACAGCGCCAGATCACACGTAAGAGGGATGGGGGGGCGGGGGTGGGGGGCAGGGGGCGGGCGTCGTTGGTGGTGGGGTGTTAAAGGGGGGCAGGGTCGTTGGAGGGGGCCAGGGGTCCTTAGGGGTCGTTTTGGGGGGGAGGTTGCCCCAGGTGTCGTTGAGGTCGTTGTCAACAGAACCACCACCACAGCACTTTGTCTCCTCTCTCCTCTGTTATTTCCTTCCTTCTTTCCTTCCTTTCTTCCTTTCTTCCTTCCTTCCTTTCTTCCTTCCTTCCTTCCTTCCTTCCTTCCTTCCTTTCTTCCTTCCTTCCTTCCTTCCTTCTTTCCTTCCTTCTCCTATTTTCACTCTTCCTCTTATATCCATTTTTTTCTACTTTCCCTCATCCTATTTTTCCTTTTTCTACTCCTGTTCTCCCTATTTTTCCTACTCTTTCTCTTCCTTCCTTTGTTTCTTTCCTTTCTCTTCCTACTTTCTTCTTCTTCTCCCTCCTGAAAATCCCATACCCTCCCTCCTTCTCTCCGTCATCTCTCTTCCTTCTCCTCCTCCTCCCTTTCCTTTGTCTCCTTTCTCGTCTCTCCCTTTACCTTGTATCCCACATTTTTCTTATAACTCCTCCCCTCATATTGCTTCTTTCCTCCTCCTCCTCCTCCTCCTCCTCTTCTCCTTTCCGTGTTTTCCCTTCGTCTCCTTTCCTCCTTCTCTTGTTCTCTTTCTTTTTCACCACTTCCTTCTTCGTTTTTTCATTCCTCTATTCTCGTTTTTCTTTCCTTCCCTTCCAGTCGGTGTGCAGTTTCTCCTGTTACTTCCCTTATCTTTCAATTTTTGACATTTACTTGGGTGTGCAATTTCATCTCTCTCTCTCTCTCTCTCTCTCTCTCTCTCTCTCTCTCTCTCTCTCTCTCTCTCTCTCTCTCTCTCTCTCTCTCTCTCTCTCTCTCTCTCTCTCTCTCTCTTCTTTAACTTACTCTTCTTCTTTTCTCTCTTCCCTTACTGTCCCCTATCGTTGTCTCTTTTCCTTCCTTCCTTCCTTCCTTTCTTCCCTCTTTTCTTCCTTCCTTCCTTCCTTCCTTCCTTCACGTGACCTTCATTCCTATTTCTTCGTACTCATAGTAAAGGAGGATAAAGGAAGTGGAAAGGAAGCCTGTTGCATCACTTACTTCCTTCCCTCTTCCTCCTTCTCCTCCTCCTCCTCCTCCTCCTCCTGGAAGCCGATCAAAACCTCAGATAAAAACTTTTTCAGCGGCACGAAGAGAAGGAACAGAAGGAGGAGCAGGAGGAGGAGGAGGAGGAGGAGGAGGAGGAGGAGTATGAAAAATTGTCATACATTACTTGACATTCTCACTCACTCACTCACTCACTCACTCACTCATGTACTCTCTTGTTTCTTGCACTCACTCACTCTCACACTAACTCTCTTTCTCGCTCACTTTCACTCTCTTTCCCACTCTCGTTCACACATTCTTGTCGTGGGTTGTCTTATTAAGGTAAATTTAACTTGATGTATGTATAGACTTATCAAGCACACACGCACGCACACACCCACGCACATAGTAGCTACACACACACGAACACAGGCACATACACACACAGTCATGGAAATAGTTCATGTATATATTATTATTATTATTATTATTATTATTATTATTATAGACTCATTTCTTGACCTGCCTCCATCTGGCCGCCCACTGTCCATTCCCTTCTGTCAAAGCCACATCAAATATTGGCCATGATGACGCCCACAGAAGAAGAGAAAAAAGAAAATTGGAGAAAAAGAGAAAAAAAAAAGGTTGATAAGCAATAATGATAATAATAATAATAATAATAATAATAGAGATAAAAGAAAAACTAAATGATTAAGAAAAGGGAGAAGAAAAAGGAAGAAGAAGAAGAAGAAGAGGAAGAAGAGGAGGAATACAACCACCACCACTACCCACTATTCCTCCACCCACCACCACCACCACCACTATTACTATTACTACTACTACACTCCTTCTTACCCATCCCGCCCCCCCCTCCCACCCCACACCACCACCATCACCACCATCGCCACACCTGCGACCCTACACCTGCTGCTCTTAACGCCCTTTTTTTTCTCCTTCCTCCTCACCTTTTTTCCCTTTTACCTGGCGCGGCCTTACCTGTGCCTCCCCCCCCCCATCTCTTCTCTCCCTTCCCGCCAGGTGAGAAAAATTAATAACCGACCTATGATAATAAGGCTTAGTTTCCCTTATAAAAAAAAGGTTAAATATTATATCTATTGGTAGTTGGTATCATTATAACTATCTTTTTACTCGTCCTCCTCGTCCTCCTTCTCTTCTTCTTCTTCCTCCTCCTCCTCCTCTTTAGCTAGCCTGCAGTCTCTTCTGTTTTTTCTCCCCTAATTTACGTAGTCTATCTCGCTTCAAAAGAGGGAGATTTTTCTAATTCTAATTTCTCTCTCGTTCTCTCTCTCATTCTCTCATCTCAGTTTTCTAATAATCCTCACTGATGCTTATATCTATTTTCCCATTTTATAGCCTCCTCCTCCTCCTCCTCCTCCTCCTGCTTCCCCTCCTCCTCCTCCTCCTCCTCCATAACAGTAACCGCTCCATGGGATAATATAACTCCCTAATTATTTCGTTCTTTTAAGCGGCCTTTCACTCGTTATACGTTCGCCCAACAACCGTTCCCACCTGTTATGCGTCCGCCGCCCACACCCTCGCCCCCCCCCCTCACCCCTCACCCCAAAAAACGAGGGGGGTTAAGGGGTGGTGTCGTCAGAGGGTAAACAGTGCGATTGCCAGGCACTGTCAGATTACTTATTCCTCCTTAACTTTAATATTTTTAGTGTAGGATTAAGATTATTGCCACTCATTGCTGTTATGTATGTGTAGGATGTATATATATATAGGTTTGAATGTGTGTGTGTGTGTGTGTGTGTGTGTGTGTGTGTGTGTGTGTGTGTGTGTGTGTGTGTGTGTGTGTGTGTGTGTGTGTGTGTGTGTGTGTGTGTGTGTGTGTGTGTGAATTATTTTGTATGAATTCTGTCAAAATTTGTACCACTATTTTGTTTTTTAAAGAATGTTTTTATTTTCTAGCTCATACTTGTTAAGTTTCATCTGTGTTATGTCTATCTATTTATGTATCTATCTATATATCTATCTATTTAGCACACACACACACACACACACACACGCGCACACACACGCACACACACACACACACATCCTCTCAACTTGGTACAGTCAAACTCTATTGGTATCATTAATTCCCTTCCCGTACAGATAGGGAATTAATGATACCAATAATTTTTTTGTTACTTTGTTTCAATTCTAGTGAATAAATATTTTACATGAGATCGATACGCTTCTATTATAAGAAATAGCTTATAAAAAATAGCTCCGAGAAAAAACGACATATATTTTTCTTATTTTCCTAATGTATAAACCATTTCATTCTTCTGCATTTATTTTTATTATATTATAAATACTTTATTGGCGCCATTTTGACCACCGAAACCCTTCACCATTCATTTATTTAATTAGTCAGCTGTAAGTTGGAGAACGACACTTTTTATTTGCTAAAGGATTAAGATAATTTCATATGTTTTGCACATCTATAATGTGATACTAATAACAAAGTTTCAGGGGATTTCACCGGAAACTTTTATTTCTATAAACAAAAAAATGAAAAATCATTTGCAATACTATTTTACGTTTAGCAGGAAATTTAATTGTTGTTTTGTTTCCTATTTAGAAAATAATTATTTTTCATGAGATTGATGTCCTCCAAGATATAAGAAATAGCTATTAGAGGAAATCATATACGTTTTTTCATTTTCTTAATGTACACACCATTTCAATCCTCTGCATGGTTCTTTTTTCTCATTATTTTACATATACTTTATTGGCGCCATTGTTACCACCAAAACCATTCACCATTCATCGGTGAAAATGCCTCAGGAAGTTCATTATTTTCATTAAAAAATGTAAGGCAGTAACTTTAATGCACTGTTAAGATCCACCATTAACTAATGAAGAGCCAACCACCTACATACTCCTATCTACACCCCGTAACGCACACATATTTTTCTTAAATTCCACAAATAATCTTATAATTGGTCTAACTGAAAGTTGTTGTTCATAATTAAACTTAATGACACGTTCAACCATTTTACTAACACTTGTGGGTCTGTAAGATCAATTTGAACCCAAAAGGTTTTATCCAACATTTACGTCAATTTTTTCTTGACAGCTGTAAGTTGATGAATTAACTTTTTAATTATTTCATTAACTTGATTTCTCTTACTCTTGTTGCGGGTTGCATACTCATGATTTTCTATTGACTAATGTTTTTTTCTCATTTTAATGCAGAAGTGAAACATTATTTTTCATTCATTTCATTGGTAACCTCTGGAACATTTTATTTCACTCTGGTTGTATATATATATATATATATATATATATATATATATATATATATATATATATATATATATATATATATATATATATAGACACACATTTATACATATCTTGTAAACTGTGAATAACTCAAAATGTTATACTTTTATACATTCTTTAATGGGTAAAAATACAGCATTATCACGTAATACTAACACAGTACATACATACTTACATACATACATACATGCATACATACATGTAAATAAACATGCACTACAATACTTCATCAAACACGCACCATACAGATACATACTGTCGTACATACATACAATGAAACACAAATTATGGCAATTTCAATATAAAACTCTTGAAATAGTTTATAGTTCATCAGAGATATGGAAAATTACGGACTGCCAATTGTTCTTCTCCACATGCCTATTTTTTCAACTATTTTTTTCTCTTCAATTAACCAAACTGAATAATTTGTACCTTGAGCCAACCTAACCAACAACACTACAAGTCAGTCTCTGCACAATGACAGTGGAAAGTTATATTATTGTCTCACATAATATTGCTAAACGCTCCCAGGTTAGCCATAAGGTAAATCTTAATTTGCGGGATCAGTAGCCTACAATATTCAAAATACTTAGAATGACGAGATTTACACAACGAAATAGGTAATAATTTATCGATTTACACAACGAAATAGGTAATAATTTATCATGTAACGGATGTCGCTTTCCATAATGATACCTAATGATGATATAAACATTTCGTACTACGTATGCAAGCAGTCATAACACGAGGAATTACATAAATTCCATAACAATATATACATACAATAATTATTAAGTCACCCACAGAATATAACATTTTCTCTAACTAACGTTTTCTAACTCTACTAAGATTATGTAGAAATTCGTAACAGTGACTAGTTTAATTTTTGACCATCACGTGCGGCGTCACCACCATCATCACACACCACACACCACACACGGACCAATGACAACCTTGACACACCACACAAGAGTCCTTCCATCTCAATGCACCAAAGACTAGCGTATATACGAGTTCAAACACCCATACAGCCTCATTCCTTTCCACACACATCATGCAGATCAACAATATAAAGAAATATAACAAGTAATAATACAACTTACCTTGCAATCTTTCTCATGATTAAAAGTGATGATTCAGTACATTCTATAACTTCCTGGGCTATATCTGCTATTATATCCGTCTCTGTTATGCACTGATTGTAAAGGATTATCGTAATATCTGTAGATTACGATAGCTACTCCACACCACTACCACTCCACCTCACTCTCAAAGTATGACTGGTAGAGACGAGTGTTCATACCTCTCACTTCACCTCAGTTCATTGAAATTATCGGAACTGTAGGTTTGGTTAAGAAAATCATAAGGACTTGAGAAACAGAAGCCAAATGATTGTGAAATTAGTAGAGATAATGATAAATAATACCATTTCTACTGTAATTATTAAACGTCTGGCATCTCCTTTCCGTGTGTGTGTGTGTGTGTGTGTGTGGGTGTGTGTGTGTGGGGGGGGTGGGAGGGAGAGGGTTCTCCTATCATGATATATTACTAGATTCCTATAAATTTACTGAATGTAGCTCACACGTCTTTGTAAACATGCTTATTAAAGTGTTCCACGTAGAGTAATGAAAGTACTTGTATTTCCCTTCTCCCCTTCTCTAATGACTATGAATGATGTGTGTATGGAGGAAGAGGAATAACAAGGGGAGGAGGAGGAGGAGGAGGAGGAGGAGGAGGAGGAGGAGGAGGTTATTACCGGGAGGGAGACGGAGGGAGGCAGAGGTATGGAGAAGCATGTAGGGCCACTAAATTTTAACGATAATCATCCTACACGGTAACACCAGCGATATCGTTTAGTTAGTTGCCTTACCACTAGATGTCAGGCTATTGCTTCCTGGTTACTCAGTTACTCCGTTTTCTTATCATAATAATCTTTTCTGAGGTTAATACATTCATGAAATCCCTAATAAAAAACATGAACAAATATGTTGGAAGACTGATCAACGTAGAGGCAAAGGGAGGAGGAAGAGATTAGAGAAAAGAATGAAATTAAGTCTAGAAGAAAAATGCACGAGTAAGGAAGTAAGAAAGAAAACGGAAATAATTATCGGGTAACTGAAGGAAACTTGAGGCGTTGGTAACTACGTCGTTAATGTGACTGAGGAAGGAAAGTGAGAGGCTGGAGGGTAAAGGAGAGGAGTGAGGGAGGTAATGGGTTGAGTGAGGAAAGGAATAATTGCGTGCACAAAGGGGTGAGTCCGAGAGGGAATGTATGTGTGCAGGAGAGGGATGAGTGTGGGAGGGAATGATTGCGTGCACGAGTGACTGTGTGTGTGGGAGGTGAGTCAGTGTTGCCTTATCCTGTTTTCTCCTCTGGTACAGCCATGAAGAACAACTGGCACACGTAGGTGACCTTGTCTGGAAGGTAGCCAGGTGTTAGGAGGGCACACGGTACTACTACTATTATTATTATTATTATTATTACTACTATTACTACTACTACTACTACTACTACTACTACTACTATTTTTACTACTACTATTTTTACTACTACTATTACTACTTTCAATGTTACTACTACTAGACATGAAAAAAATAACAAATATATATACATAAAACACAAATCTCAAAATCTACCACGAAATATGATCTACATAAAAATATAACAAAAAGAAAATCAGAGAGAAAAAAAGAAAAAAATAAATAATAAAAAAACACCAGATAATATTTACCCATGGCAGTGACGAGAGTCTTTGGTTTCTCTTTTCTATGAACGAAGAAGTAGTAGACAGGAAGGCCCGAGGAGATGACAAGCAGGGCAACCAACACCTCCAGGGGCTGCCTCACCACGGGCATGACGCACAGGAAGAACGCGAGGATGAGGTAGATGATAGGGAAGCCCATCCACACCTGTTGGGGAGGGGAAGGAGGAGGAGGAGGAGGAGGAGGAGGAGGAGGAGGAGGAGGAGGAGGAGGAGGAGGAGGAGGAGGAGGAGGAGGAGGAGGAGGAGAAGAAGAGGGAGAGATTGATTGCTTTGCCCTTCACTCCCAGACGCATTCCTCACATATTCATTCCTTCATCCACTCCACTGACTGTCTCTCTCATTTCTTCATCCCTTGTCTCATTCCTCAAGCCAGCCATCACTCTATCCCTCTCCTCACCTTATTTAATCACCCCTTAACCTACCACTACCTCATAAACATGCATTCACTCTAAAATTCACTCTCCTACTCCCCTTTGACCCATTAATCTACCTTCCTCTCACTCATTTCTGAACCTGGTTAAGTTATTTATTTATTTTCTTCTCCACCTGGTCATTTCTTCCTTGCATTAGTTTCTCGAGACTCACCTTGATGGGTCGAGGCAGGTCGGGATGTTTCCAACGGAAGTAGAAGAAGGTGCTGACACAGAGGAGGCTCATCAGATTCGAGGCAAAGGACAGGTAGTTGATGAGCACAGTTACATCTGACGTCACAAACATCAACATCGACATGATCGCCTGAAAAACACACACGCACACACACATATAAGTTTAAACGTACATGAGGAATACTGATAACAAATTAACAGTAGTATAGACACTGGTAACCTATGTAAGCCTCACATGTAATAAAACAAACAGAAGAACATCGGAAACAGTTACTTAATACCCTATCCTCACCTTACATCTAAACGGAACTTACCAGGAAGGCAAGGGAGGTAACGGGCGTGTTATTCTCAACGTGCACGAGGGACAAGAAGCGAGGCATGTGTCCGCGACGTGCACTGACGAATAAGAGTCTGGACGTGTGGAAAGTGCTGCCGTTAAGCCCACCACTGATGGAACACGCGACGAAGATAGGGATTGTCCAGGCCATGACCCCAAGAGCAAGATTACCGAACGTCTGGGAAAGGCAAGGGATTAGTGCTAGTAAGGGAAGGGAAGGGAAGGGAAGGGAAGGGAAGGGAAGGGAAGGGAAGGGAAGGGAAGGGAAGGGAAGGGAAGGGAAGGGAAGGGAAGGGAAGGGAAGGGAAGGGAAGGGAAGGGAAGGGAAGGGAAGGGAAGGGAAGGGAAGGGAAGGGATGGGAAGGGAAGGGAAACTATGGGGAAGATAAACTATATATAGGGAAGGAATTCTATATATAGGGAAGGGAAACTATAGAGCAGGGAAACTAAATATATTGCAGGGAATCTACATAAAGGGAAGAAAAACTACAGGGAAGGGAAACTATAGGAGAGGAAAATTAACTATAGGGAAAGTTTGGTGAGGAAAGAGGAAGGGAAAGGAACTACAGAGGAATAGGGAAGAAAAAAGGAGAAGCGAGGAAGATAAACTTGTGGAATAGGAAGGGGAGGAAAGGGAGTGGGTGAAGGAGTAGAGAGTTTGGGGTTTGTGTGTGGAGAGAGTGAAGGGAGGGAATGGAGGGAAGGGAGGGAAGGGAAGGAAGGGAGGGAAGAAAGGAATGGGAGTAAACAAATAGTAAAAGGTCGAGGAAATAAAAGAGAGAGTTAAGGAGAGATGGAGGAGAGAAGAGAAATCAGTGTGGGAGGAGAAGAAAGTAAGGGGAGAGGAAAGGATGGAGGGAAAGGAGAGAAGACTGTAACTTGGGGAGAGAAATTACCAATCTCTCTCTGTCTTGTGTCCTTGTATGCATTTCTTTTATTATTATTATTATTATTATTATTATTATTATTATTATTATTATTATTATTATTATTATTATTATTATTATTTTTCTTATTACCATTACAATCATTATTATCATTATCAATCGGAGTCGTTGTTGTTCTTGTTATTTTCTTATTAAATTATAGTGATAACATTGTTGCAAATTATCACTGTTCTTTTGTTTTCCTTTTTTTTATATTTCATTTGTGAATCACAACAAACACTGATAATAAGCCTTACATATATACTTAAGTAATACACGAATCAAGAACACTACTAACCAAGGCTTGAGGCTGTTGTGGGTGGATATGAAGGTGTTGGATCGCTTTCACTAGACAAAACACAAGCAGAACAAAAGAAGAACCTAACCTAACTCCATACTTCCTACGAGAGACATACTTCATACTAGACACCAAACAGCTTCCCCTAAGACTCCTTCACCCTGTCCTTCCTTACCACAGCCACAGCAGGCGAGGCAAGCATCAGCTCCTTGGGCAACACAGCGAAGTAGGCGACGTTGGTCAAGATGTAAATCACGATGACACAGCTGACTGAAATAGCGATGGCCCGGGGCATGTTTCTGAAAGGAATGAGTAAGTTTAAGGTGTGTGTGTGTGTGTGTGTGTGTGTGTGTGTGTGTGTGTGTGTGTGTGTGTGTGTGTGTGTGTGTGTGTGTGTGTGTGTGTGTGTGTGTGTGTGTGTGTGTGTGTGTGTGTGTGTGTGTGTGTGTGTGTGTGTGTGTGGTGTGTGTGTGTGTGTGTGTGTGTGTGTGTGTGTGTGTGTGTGTGGTGTGTGTGTGTGTGTGTGTGTGTGTGTGTGTGTGTGTGTGTGTGTTGTGTGTGTGTGTGTGTGTGTGTGTGTGTGTGTGTGTGTGTGTGTGTGTGTGTGTGTGTGTGTGGTGTGTGTGTGTGTGTGTGTGTGTGTGTGTGTGTGTGTGTGTGTGTGGTGTGTGTGTGTGTGTGTGTGTGTGTGTGTGTGTGTGTGGTGTGTGTGTGTGTGTGTGTGTGTGTGTGTGTGTGTGTGTGTGTGTGTGTGTGTGTTGTGTGTGGTGTGTGTGTGTGGTGTGTGTGTGTGTGTGTGTGTGTGTGTGTGTGTGTGTGTGTGGTGTGTGTGTGTGTGTGTGTGTGGTGTGTGTGTGTGTGTGTGTGTGTGTGTGTGTGGTGTGTGTGTGTGTGGTGTGTGTGTGTGTGTGTGTGTGTGTGTGTGTGTGTGTGGTGTGTGTGTGTGTGTGTGTGTGTGTGTGTGTGTGTGTGTGTGGTGTGTGTGTGTGTGTGTGTGTGTGTGTGTGTGTGTGTGTGGTGTGTGTGTGTGTGTGTGTGTGTGTGTGTGGTGTGTGTGTGTGTGTGTGTGTGTGTGTGTGTGTGGTGTGTGTGTGGTGTGTGTGTGTGTGTGTGTGTGTGTGTGTGTGTGTGGTGTGTGTGTGTGTGGTGTGTGTGTGTGTGGTGTGTGTGTGTGTGTGTGTGTGTGTGTGTGTGTGTGTGTGGTGTGTGTGTGTGTGTGTGTGTGTGTGTGTGTGTGTGTGGTGTGTGTGTGTGTGTGTGTGTGTGTGTGTGTGGTGTGTGTGTGTGTGTGTGTGTGTGTGTGTGGTGTGTGTGTGTGTGTGTGTGTGTGTGTGTGTGTGTGTGTGTGTGTGTGTGTGTGTGTGTGTGGTGTGTGTGTGTGTGTGTGTGTGTGTGTGTGTGTGTGTGTGTGGTGTGTGTGTGTGTGTGTGGTGTGTGTGTGTGTGTGTGTGTGTGTGTGTGTGTGGTGTGTGTGTGTGTGTGTGTGTGTGGTGTGTGTGTGGTGTGTGTGTGTGTGTGTGTGTGTGTGTGTGTGTGTGTGTGTGTGTGTGCATTAGAACGTATGTACCTGATTGGGTCTTTGAGTTCCTCCGCAATACCGTTGAGACTGTCCCTGTATAAATAACACACAAACATATGCTTATAATCATATAAGTCACATAAATTTCACCTGTATACACACCCATTTGTATCCATCATTGTATTCATTGGTATACTTATCCATCAATGCATCCATACCCAATATCACTTTACTAATCTAAATACTTATCCTTCCCTCCCTTTGACCCTGCATCCAAGGCTCTCACCATCCTTCATAGGCGTAGATAGTGTGGTAGAAAGCCGTCACCACCTGGGCGGGGTTGGTGGAGGTGCCTTCCCAGGGGTCGTCATAGTTGTCGGTGGTGCCGCGGGAGAGGTGGAACAGTCCGACCACGATGATAACGATGAGGGCAAATACCTTGGTGAGGGCCATCGTGTCCTGCACCCTGGTGGCCCATCGCACACGCCGGGAGTTGATGTAGGTGAGGAGGACTGTAGGGTGATGCAGGTCAGGGAATTGTAGTGAGCGGAAGACAAAGGAAGACAGGAAGGGAATAGTCTCGTGAGTTTTTCTTCTACGTATATTTGCACCAACACACCTCACCTTCCCTCCTTAACCAATCCCACCTGGCTACACATGTTACTGTAACCTTCAAATAAGTGGAAATATAATGGCTAATATCATCCTTACATTTCTACTATTACAAACTTTATGGTAATTACTAGTCAGCTTTAGTTTCATTAATACGTGGCCTATCATATTTGTTTTCGTGCAGTTTGACATTTTTGCTGTAATTTATGTTATCTTAGTAATGAGCTGAATATTATTAAAAAGCAGAGCAGCTCAATATACTGCGCACAATGTATAGACTCAATTAATTCTACACACGCTTAGCTATCACCCAATGCTTATTATTTTTCATGTAATTCCTTTATAGATAGACAAACTGATGCAAGGACACACACACCCATATATCGATACACACACACATACACACACACACACACACACACACACACACACACACACACACACGTCCTATAATACATTGTATGTTTCTCAGGCTACGGTCTTCCTATATGAATCTTAAACAACAATAACAGCTTGAGAGAATACATAAACAGGCATGCAAGATCATACTATTCTTTACGTATGTTGATGATGACAATGGAAATAAACTGATACCATTAAGGGCGACGCAGACCGAGTACTGGAAGCTAAACTAGATGTCATTTTGATTTAGTTTTTATTAATGCGTTTTTTTTTAAGTTAATTTCTAGTCAAGGTGTTTTTTTTTTTACCCTAATATTTGTGTGGTCTGGATATCCATGTAATTCTAAGTTTTATCATTATCCTTATTATTATTATTATTATTATTATTATTTATATTATCATTATTAGCCATATCCACACACACACACAAAACACCACAAAATAAAACACACGCATACTTACGAATAAGCAAAATTCCGACAATTCTGAGAGCAGCGTCCGGCGGTGTTTGTTCATTGGGGAAGAAAGGTTGCAGAACGTAGTTAGCAAAGGTGAGTGATGCCACCGCCCTGCTACCTGGGATACCAATCGTCACGGTCATCCACAGGTAGAGAAACGCAGGTAACGATCCATACGCCTCGTCCAGGTAAATGTAATTCCCGCCACTCTGAGGAATCATTGTACCTGTAATAGCCAAGCAAAGGTGTGTTAGGATTAGAGTTAGAATATTAATTTCTCTTATCATTATTATTATTATTTTTTTTTGTGTGTGTGTGCGTGTGTAATGTACATATGTAGGTTCTTTTGTGTACACTTTTCAACATTTTCCTTCAAAGTATAAGAGTGTAATCAGTAGAGGAGGAGGATTTGTTTTCTCTTTTCCCTTTTTTTTCCACATATCATCTTCCTGCCTGGCGCTGCACCGTGTGTTAAGCAACGGAGACTAACGGACCAGAAAAAGAGAGAAAGAGAGAGAGAGAGAGAGAGAGAGAGAGAGAGAGAGAGAGAGAGAGAGAGAGAGAGAGAGAGAGAGAGAGAGAAACATTTATGATACGAGTTTCTCTTCTTTTTCAGTGCACGTGTGTGTGTGTGTGTGTGTGTGTGGTGTGTGTGTGTGTGTGTGTGTGTGTGTGTGTGTGTGTGTGTGTGTGTGTGTGTGTGTGTGTGTGTGTGTGTGTGTGTGTGTGTGTGTGTGTGTGTGTGTGTGTGTGTGTGTGTGTGTGTGTGGTGTGTGTGTGTGTGTGTGTGTGTGTGGTGTGTGTGTGTGTGTGTGTGTGTGTGTGTGTGTGTGTGTGTGTGTGTGTGTGTGTGTGTGTGTGTGTGTGTGTGTGTGTGTGTGTGTGTGTGTGTGTGTGTTTATATGTTTCTTCCTTTAGAACGTGAATGCATTCGTGTGTAATTCCTGTCGTGTACACTCGTAGGTGTGCGTGACTGTGTATTTGTGCAGCGTGAAAAAGGGTGGAATTTTGCTTGCATGATGACATATAAATAAATAAATAAATATATATATATATATATATATATATATATATATATATATATATATACATATATATATATATATATATATATATATATATATATATATATATATATATATAATATATATATATATATATATATATATATATATATATATATATATATATATATATATATATATATATATAGAGAGAGAGAGAGAGAGAGAGAGAAAAAAAAAGCTGATATATATATATATATATATATATATATATATATATATATATATATAAATGCATAACGTTTAAAAGTGATATATACTTATTAGTATCAGAAAATGATAAAATATATATATATATATATATATATATATATATATATATATATATATATATATATATATATATATATATATATATATATATATAATATATATATTTTATCATTTGATAAAGAGAGAAAAAGAGAGAAAAAAAAAGCTGATATATATATATATATATATATATATATATATATATATATATATATAATATATATTTTATCATTTTCTGATATCAATAAGTATATATGACTTTTAAACGTTATGCATTTATAGATGCGCAAAAAGAGAGAGAGAGAGAGAGAGAGAGAGAGAGAGAGAGAGAGAGAGAGAGAGAGAGAGAGAGAGAGAGAGAGAGAGAGAGAGAGAGAGAGAGAGAGAGAGAGAGAGAGAGAGAGAGAGAGAGAGAGAGCGAGAGCGAGAGCGAGAGACGAGAGAGAGAGAGAGAGAGAGCGAGAGAGAGCGAGAGAGAGAGAGAGAGAGAGAGAGAGAGAGAGAGAGAGAGAGAGAGAGAGAGAGAGAGAGAGAGAGTTGTATAAACACACACACACACACACACACACACACACACACACACACACACACACACACACACACACACACACACACACACACACACACACACACACACACACATATACACACACACAGACACACCCCACACACACACACAAACACAAACACACACCCACACAGACACACACACACACACACACACACACACACACACACACACACACACACACACACACACAAACACACACACACACATATACACACACTTGCACTCTATGTAAATCAAAATTAAATCCTTGAATATTGATTTCCTTTATATATGTATCATTAATCTATTACTGCCTTATTAACAAACCATTAATTATCATTATTATTATTATTATTATTTCACACACTCTCGCTCCCGTGGCTAACATCCCCGCCTATCACCCAGTAAGGCGTTGGTTTGAATCCCTCTCAGGTAGCTAAGGATTTCTCATTGACAGGGAGTGGTTACTGTCTCCTTTGAGCAAGGGGAAGTGTGTGTGGTGTGTGAGAGGTCTCAGCCTTACCCATAGATCTGTCTCTATGACCTCTGAGTTTTTTAGGAGAGGGTAATGGCTGACACACACACACACACACACACACACACACACACACACACACACACACACACACACACACACACACACACACACACACACACACACACACACACCTAGACACACATGGGTAATAAATCTTTACACCCAACTCCTTTCACATGGCGGAGGGGTGACAAGGTACGTGGTTACCTAGTTCGACGTAGCAGAAGGAGCCGACGATAGCCATCACGCCTGAAATCACCCACACGACAAGGGACATTCCAACCGACCCAGTGTACTTGAGGACGGAACGCGGAGACACGAAGATGCCCGTGCCAATAATGTTACCCACGATGATGCCCACACAGTTTAAAAGACTCAACTCCATCTTTAATCCCACTAAAGATTCCTTTTCATTAGCTTTAGTCTTGTCAATCTCCTTCACGATTTGTAGTTTTGGTTCAGTTTCCTTGGTTCCTTTGGGTGTGTCTGTTTTCTTGCCTCTGTGTCTTGTGTCATTTCCTTGTTTGTCGTGTTTGGTTTCCTCTAGTTTGACTTTGGTGTCGTTTTTCTTGTTTTGTAAGTTGATATCGAGTTTCTCTTTCCTTATCTTACTGCCATCTTTTGGTGCATCAGTATTTTCTTTTTTATTCTCCTCATGACCTTTGCTTTCATTCCCTTCCACGTGTGCTTTCTCTTCGCTTTCTCTTTCTCTTCCTTTAGTTTCCATGTATGTCTTGCTTTTCCTCCTTAGTCTTGGTGGTGGATTGGGACCGGTGTTGACATCCTCAGGTGTTATGGGCGGATAATTGAGCACATGTGTTATGGGCTCTTTAGCTTCACTTGGATGCATAACTTTGCTTTTCTCCTTGTTTCCTTCCTTCTCTTCACTTTTATCACTAATCTCACTCTCCTCTTCCTTTTCACCTTCCTTCTTTTCATCCGTTATTTTTTTCACTTGTTTATCTGTGTTATTCATGTCTTTTTCATCATTTTTTTCACTTGTTTCGACATTCTCAACGCTCGTTTTGTTTTCATCTGCAAACTCTGAACTGGAATCGTCGTTTGTCTTATTTTCCATTGCTAAGTAACTTCAATTCCTTTTCTGCAGTGACAAGTGAGCCAGCCAGCGAGCGAGCGAGCGAGCAAGTGAGTGAGGAAGGAAGGGAGGGAGACAGGAGCGACAGCCACGCGCTCTACACACAGACTTTCAGATCCAAACTCACTACAACCGCTGTTAAGTGAGATCGAGAGTTGCCTCTGCCAGATCTCACCAAAACGCGTATGATCTAACTTCTTGGAAACATACCAACTACAACCCCAAAACTTGTACTATTATATTCTTAAGGCCAACTGAAAAGAAGAAAAAAAAAAAAGAAAATATTATAGCCAGAACACTATAATTTAAGTAACGTGTTCGGATTCATAAATATTGACTTCTTGTAAAGGTGTATTTCGGATTCCGTTAATCGAATTCTAACACAATCAGAATATCTTAAGATAATATATAAAAGAGTGACATCAATAAAAAATGTTATTGTTTCTTACTATATAATTATTCGTGTTACTATCCAGGCCGTCTGTCATTTTGTCTTTCATCTGACCTCTATGTATTATTGGTTCAGATGAAAATACGTGAAAACACTTGAAATAACAAAACTCCTTAAACTTGCGACCATTTTTTTTCATAATAATTCATAAAAAAGTAGTTTATTTACGATAGAAAATACACACTTGGCTACTCCGCTTCCAGTCGACTAAAATTTCTTATATAAGGTTACCAACACTGTAAACCTTCTCTTATCAATGCATTACGATGGGTTTACGTTTATTTGTATTATGGGGATATACATTTATACTTAATCATGTCAGTATTATACAGAAATAATCGCTTCAGACATGTCACGTTGGTAGGATTGTGGCTGCACTGCTTTCCGTTACTCTTGTGAGAAAAAAAAATAAGGATTGCACCGCCCTGCCTCGCTGCCAGCCATACGATCACACTCACGACTTCCTCCATTGACTTGCTGCAAGACATGTACGACTGATTCTGATTCTGATTCCCTCAACACAAAGCCAACACGAGGCATACCATGTGTTACTAGTGGCAGACACATAAACCCATGAGTTGTTGCTGCTACACAGTATTCGTTGGAAGACAGTGACGTTACTGTATCAGCTATTGTGATATCAACAGTATCACGGACATGGCTTGGCTGTTCCTTGGATGGGCACGGAAAAACCCACGTGACTGTTTCTCTGTACTCATGTTGAGGGTGGGAAGGACTTTTTTTTTGCATTGCTTGATATTTGTGCTGCTTTGGGGTTTCCCGCCTCTGAAACTTTCACCTGGTGTGCCACTAACAACTGTATGCCTGCACACGGGGCACCAACCTCAGTTAATGTCAACTCGCTGGATGAAAGCTGGGGGCAAAGATGTCACAGAATAAAAGGTTTTTGTTCATTAATTTAATCAATATTTGGAGGAAAAAATACTACACAAGACGGATCTGCGGCTTAACAGGATGCGAGTAAATAAAGGTAAAGGGATTTTATTCGCTATTGACTCGTTTGTACTCGTTATCCTTCTGTATATGAGGAACAATGCCAGTCTTATCCTTTCTCCACGCCCACGACACGTGAGTGAGGCCGTGACCCGCCCTTCACCTCACATTGCTGGAGTGGACAAACGACTCTCTACAAAGTTCTCGTTGTGTTTAGAGATCGTGCTTGTAGTCCTCACTCATGGGCTTAATTGACAGTATGCTTGTATCCTGTTTGTTACATTCAGTGCAGGGACAACAACTTCTACATTATTAGTGCATAAATACGTCATGGCCTTGGAATGGTCTTTAGATTTCTTGTGGAATGCTCTCACCCTCACGTACCCCGAACTCTCACCACATGTCTGATCACTGAAAGATTAGAGGAATAAAATACTCTTAATTGGGCTTGTCTTTTTAACCCTTGGGTCGGGTTCATGGCCAATATAAATATTTAGATATTCAGCTAAATATCACCACAAGAAGAGGAGCTGCAAAGAGATAACGGTGTAGATAATCAGTCTCCTGTTGCATATAACAACACACCACCTCAGGCAAGGGTGTGCTTCCCTGGCTCACGAGGAGGTGCATCAAGGGAATGGGTACCGTCACTTTAACACCTCACCCTTCTTGGACCATAAGGTGAAAAGAAATGGGAGTCTGGCAACGTAGGAGAAGGGAAGGTGGGTGGGATGCTTTTAAGGAAACACACACACACACACACACACACACACACACACACACACACACACACACACACACACACACACACACACAACAATACACAGAATATTCAACACTACTATTTCTACTGTTACCACGAACACGACGCTCTACAAGGTCACTTTTTCCTCACAAATGTAGTGCGTTTCTCCCCTCCTCTCTCCTCTCCCTTACCTTCCCCTCCCCTCCCATGCCTTCAAACTCCTTCCTTCACATCTTTCAATCCTTCATTCTAACCCAACATTCCCTCACACCACACATCCCATCTTCATTGCCTCCCATTACCATTATCCTCATTCTTTACCATTAATTATATGTCAATCAAATACTCAATTTTCTTCATCTTTCTCGCTTTCATCCACAAATCTCTCTCTCTCTCTCTCTCTCTCTCTCTCTCTCTCTCTCTCTCTCTCTCTCTCCTCTCTCTCTCTCTCTCTCTCTCTCTCTCTCTCTCTCTCTCTCTCCTGC
>JAPQNM010000021.1:5237813-5240313 GCA_029783475.1 Metacarcinus magister | reverse complement strand
GTGAAGTGAAGATGGTAGTAGTAGTAGTAGTAGTAGTAGTAGTAGTTGTTTTTGTTGTCATATCAGTTTTCTCTCTCTCTCTCTCTCTCTCTCTCTCTCTCTCTCTCTCTCTCTCTCTCTCTCTCTCTCCTCTCTCTCTCGTGTGTGTGTGTGTGTGTGTGTGTGGTGTGTGTGTGTGTGTGTGTGTGTGTGTCTTTTTACCGATGCGTCCCTGTTGCTATTGGAGGGAGAGACGGGAGGAGGGAGGAGGGAGGGAGGGGGAGGAGGAGGAGGAGGAGGAGGAGGGAGGAGGAAGGGAGGAGGGATAAGATAAATAGTTAATAGCAGGTATGACGTCAGTGTTACGGGGGGGGAGGAGGAGGAGGAGGAGGAGGAGGGGGAGGAGGAGGAGGAGGAGGAGGAGGAGGAGGAGGAGGAGGAGGAAGTAGAGAGAGGTGGATGTGTTGTGAGGTTTGCCCGGGAAGGAGGAAGGGTGGAGGAAGAGTCAGAGGAAGAGGAGATTGAGGAGGAAGGGGGAGGAGGAAGAGGAGGAGAGAGAGGAGGGAGGAGGAGGAGGAGGAGGAAGATGAGGTTGTGTTGGTTGTCGTGTACTGACCACACTCCTCTCCTCCTCCTCCTCCTCTTCCACATTGTCTCTTTCCTCTTCTTCCTCCTCCTCCTCCTCCTCCTCCTCTTCTTCTTCCTCCTCCTCCACAACCTTGAGGGTATCGACACGTCTCTCCAGAAACAGTAACATTTTCCAAGGAGGAGGAGGAGGAGGAGGAGGAGGAGGAGGAGGAGGAGGAGGAGGAGGAGGAGGAGGAGGAGGAGGAGGAGGAGGAGGAGGAGGAGGAGGAGGCTCTAGAATTTAATATAAAAGGAACAACGAAGATAATAGAGATGATGCAACAAGCAAAGCCAAAGGAGGAGGAGGAGGAGGAGGAGGAGGAGGAGGAGGAGGAGGAGGAGGAGGAGGAGGAGGAGGAGGAGGAGGAGGAGGAGGAGAGAAGAGGAGGAGAAAAAAGACCGAGGAACAGGTTGGAGAGGGAGAGAGAGAGAGGACACGAACACGAGAGAGAGAGAGAGAGAGAGAGAGAGAGAGAGAGAGAGAGAGAGAGAGAGAGAGAGAGAGACGGCGCGTGAGTCTCCCTTCCCCCCCCTCTCTCTCTCTCTCTCTCTCTTCCCCCCGCCCCCCCCTCCCACACAGCAGACAAAGAACCGGTGTTGGGAGAGAGAAGCGCACGTTACCTGTCGGGCGGAAAGGATTCTCTCTCTCTCTCTCTCTCTCTCTCTCTCTCTCTCTCTCTCATTAATGGACGTACAAAACAATTACAAACATGACACCGCCCTATAATAACTCTCTCTCTCTCTCTCTCTCTCTCTCTCTCTCTCTCTCTCTCTCTCTCTCTCTCTCTCTCTCTCTCTCTCTCTCTCTCTCCGTACATCCCCTTGAATATCAGACCCTCATTTCTCTACGACTTCAAGGCTGCCACACACACACGCACACACACACACACACATAGACACAGACAAATCAATACTTATCGACTAGTAGAGAGAGAGAGAGAGAGAGAGAGGGAGAGGGAGGGAGGGAGGGAAGCTCTCTCTCTGTACTTTTCTCTACTACTACTACTACTACTACTATTACTATTACCAGGTAGCAGTAGTAGTAGTTATAGTAGTACACACACACACACACACACACACACACACACACACACACACACAGCAGTTTAAAACAACCACTACCTTACAAATATCACCTTTACCTGCACGTCAATTAAGGTCTATAATAATAACAATAATAATAATAATGCTACCTCACCCTCTCTCTCTCTCTCTCTCTCTCTCTCTCTCTCTCTCTCTCTCTCTCTCTCTCTCTCTCTCTCTCTCTCTCTCTCTCTCTCTCTCTCCGTGCACTGATTACGTCATGGTTCACACACCTCAATGGACAGGTAAGGAGATTATTTAAGCACACCTACTGCCCCTTAACCCTTCCTGCCTGCCTTCCCTCACCTCAGGACCACCACGTAATAATTCAAACCTAATTAGAGAGGTAGACAGGTAGATGGAAATAGAGGAGAAATATTAGGATTGAGTACTGTAAGAATGGAGTTGGAATTGATAGATAGATAGAAGGTAAATAAATGTAATAAGAGAGGTAGAAAGGTAGATAGAAGGAGGAGGAAAATTATTAATGACTGTTGGTGTTAAATAAAGTGTAGTTAGAGGTAGAAAGGTAGATAGAAGGAGGAGGAAAATTATTAATGACTGTTTGGTGATAATAATAATAAATGTAATTAGAGAACTGGAAAGGTAATAATAATAAATGTAATTAGAGAACTAGAAAGGTAGATAGAAAAATAGGAAGAAAAATATTAAGATGAACAAGTTTGAAAATAAAACTAAAAATAATGGAAAATAAATGAAAAAATAATAAAAAAAATATTATAAGTAGTCATAAAAGTGAAAATATAAGTGTGTTAATGTTGTAATAGTGAGAGAGAGAGAGAGAGAGAGA
>JAPQNM010000021.1:5227813-5230313 GCA_029783475.1 Metacarcinus magister | reverse complement strand
TCTCTCTCTCTCTCTCTCTCTGCTTCCCTAAAGACGAGGAAACAATGTACACTAATGTTTCTCTCTCTCTCTCTAAGTGGTTTAAATGGCAGTGCTCTCTCTCTCTCTCTCTCTCATTAAGTACTTTCCTAATAT
This sequence comes from Metacarcinus magister, assembly GCA_029783475.1. Lineage (NCBI taxonomy): Eukaryota > Metazoa > Arthropoda > Malacostraca > Decapoda > Cancridae > Metacarcinus > Metacarcinus magister. Next base: position 5,230,178 of record JAPQNM010000021.1, on the reverse strand, counting down.
GGAGACTGTCATTAAGTATCTATAATTGTAAGTTCTATCGTCTATGAGAGAGAGAGAGAGAGAGAGAGAGAGAGAGAGAGAGAGAGAGAGAGAGAGAGAGAGAGAGAGAGAGAGAGAGAGAGAGAGAAACACACACACATACACACACAAAGGTACCGGTCACCCTTACACTCCCTTTGCCCTTGCCCGCCCACACCCTCACGCCCACACCAACAAAACCCACCCAGGCAGCGGGGTATAAAAAGTTGAATACCCACGTACCCAGCAACACACAATGCATCCTCCCTCCTTCCCTCCCTCGGGCCAACTGATGCTGCTCCCGCCTGCTTGGGTATATAAAGGAAGAAGGGTCAGCGCAACGGACTCTCTTTTGTTTTTATACCTGAGCAACGAAGGATCAAAAATATAAATAAATAAATAAATAAATAAATAGTGCTTGTAGTGAAAATATATAAATAAAATTGGTTATTATATTGTAAGTAAATTTAAATAGACTAACGTTTTATGAGGTTATATAATTAAAATATATATATAAATAAATAAATAAGTACCAGATTAATTTAAGAGAAAACGAAATCTATCTCAATATAATAATAAACGAAGATTGAGAACCACACACACACACACACACACACACACACACACAGTAATGACAACAGGACAAATGAGAGTTGAGTATAAAAAAAAAATAATAGATGAGAAGGAAAAGTTTATGAGGACGTAAAAAGATACATAAAACAAGGCGAGTGTAGGCGGTAAAGAGAGATGAGAAAACCGGAAAAAGGAAAATAAATAAATAAAATAATAATAATAATAATAATAATAATAATAAACATTGACGATACCTTCCAGAAACAGCTAGGAAAATTTTGTCATAAAACTAAATGTAACAGTGACGAAAGAAGAAGAAGAAGAAGAAGAAAGAAAATAAAAGACAATATTTACAAACTCATTCCCATTTTATCAACATTTATCAACTAATTTATTTCTCTACTTCATCTAAAACTCAAAAACAGATGGAAAAAAACAAGGAATAAGTTAAATACATAAGCTTGCCTATGATAATCTGTCTTAATTCCTTGCTAAGTGTCCTTTTGAAATTCCTCCTTTAGGGTGTGTGTGCGGAGGAGGAGGAGGAGGAGGAGGAGGAGGGTGGTGGTTTATGGAGGTAATGGAGCCTAGGGGGAAGGAAGGAAGGAATGTATGGGATAGGACACCATTCATAAAATATTTCCTAACATGCCAAGAAATTCATGTCTCAATTTAACCTGACGAGAGAGAGAGAGAGAGAGAGAGAGAGAGAGAGAGAGAGAGAGAGAGAGAGAGAGAGAGAGAGAGAGAGAGAGAGAGAGAGCATGACTTAGCTAACAAAACGTAACATCTAAATATACAAATGAGAGATAATCTAATCCTAATGCAATGACTTAACCGTAAGAACTAAAAATAAATATATAAACCTAGCAATATCACACACAAAAAAAAAACAGACCAGACTGCATAGCTATATAGGCGTGGCTGTGAAGATGTACACACACACACACACACACATACAGACACACACACACACACACACACTAAATATACCCTTAGCGTCAGAATTGCAAGCACTACGTCATGTAAACAGTGCATGTATGTATGTAATGTATGTACTGTATATATGTATGTATTTACCTGCTTGCGATGCGGGCAGGAACAGAGGCAAGATGGCAGGGTATGTGTGTTGAAGTGGTTAGCAGAGACGCTTGGCTTGGCTTAAAATCGGTGGCTTATTCTCGAGCCGCGACCCAGCAGTTTGTATACCGCCAGGCCTCCTCCTCCTCCTCCCTACACACGCACACAATCCACACGGGCAGTAATTCCTCGCAGGGGCACTAGTACATCACACCAAAACACCCTGCCTTCCTTACTTCTCACACCATAACCCAGGAACGCACTAAGGGGTTGAATATCCTCATAAATAAATAGGGGATTGAATAGCGGACGCCACCTGCAGGAATGAGAGTGAAGTTCTACGTGTTGCACCTAGCACGCTTCTCTCTACACTGCCTCTGCCTCTGCCTCGCCAGCCCAGCCCAACCCAACCCCACAGTCACCGCTTCTATTCAACTCCTCCCCAACTCCCCTTACTCCCCTAGTCCCTGACCCTCTCCTCCACCACCTAATCAAGCTCCGTCTATTCACAAACGCCCACCGCCCACACCAAACGCATCTTCGCCCTAATCCTCTATCCCTCCCTCCTTACCCACCGTCTATGTTAGCCAGAAGGTCGTAGGGCTACAACGGTTAGAGATTCTTTGTATTACGACGACTTTTGGCAACTGTGATCCCTGTGGTGGTGATGGTGGTGGTGGTGGGGCTGAGACAC
>JAPQNM010000021.1:5207813-5222813 GCA_029783475.1 Metacarcinus magister | reverse complement strand
AAATAAATAAGGTTCAGGAGAGAAGAACAGCGGTCCCAGACACGCCCAACCCGCCACCAACCCGGTTTTGTCTCACCCTAGCGGCCATTTTCTCCCTTATTTCAATGTTTTTATAGGTTTCTTAACTTACCTTTAGTTAGCTGCACGTTGGGGTGAGCTGCCTGTGTGTATCACGTCTCCCGTAGAAGGAATTTAACACATTTATTCGTATTTAGGAGTCACTCACCGCCGCCTCCAGCAAGAGTTATTAAATGATGATGAAAAGGTAGCTTAGGAAAAGTTAGGTTTATTTGAATTATTTCTTATGTGTTGTGGTGATAACTCCATTGGTTTAAATAGAAAATATATATCATTTGTTTATTACAATATATATAATGGGTTTAATGTGGTTTTTGAGGCTCCGAAGTTATGAATTAATATCAAAATGTTGAGATATATTTTTGAAAGAAGGTAACTGTACACTATGTAACTTATATTTAATCTTATATTTTACTATATATATTTACGTGTTGTTAGAGTATGTATAACCAAAAATACATGGAATGCAAACTAATGTCCTTTTCATACTTGAAGCAGGAGTCATGTAAACAAAAACAACACGTGGCCAGCTGAACCTTACTGTGTTCACCTATTTTGTGTATTATTCAACTGTACACTCGAAGGATTATCACAACTAACAGCAGGAGGGAAGGAGGTATGTGTCTTTAATATAATGACTTAGTTCCTACACTTCTATGCATTTCAGAAGAGGAGGAAATAAGATATAGACTTCATTTGTTCTATCACCACGACGAGTACTACTTCCATACTTGCGATTATAATACTAGTAATCATGCAATAGTAATGTATATATAACCGTGACATGACAAACAAACATTAGACTGATTAAACACATCAAAATATATCATAAATAGTAATAGTTTAGGCCAAAATAGCGAGTGATTCAAGAAACTTCACGAATCTTTACCACTGTTCGTGTTCCCTCAGGTGTGTCGTGATGGGGGTGACTACACAATACCTGCGTTATGTACCAGGACAGGTGTTTGGCTTGGTGGGGACAGGCAGGTGTGTGCGTTTTGTCACCAGGTTCAGTCAGGTGGGAAAGTTCCTGGCTGTACCTGCCTGTGAGCGTGTCTTAATCTGGGACTTACGGAGGGAAGCCAAGGTGAGTGTGAAGGTGTGAGTGAATGAAAGGTTTGAAATAATTAAATATCTATTATATATTGTCCTTTTTCGTGGTTGAAATAAATACGAAGGGTTACATCTTAGAACAGAATCCTATAGTGATATTCCTAACACTGTATTTAAGAACTTATATGAACCTAACCTAACCTAGACACGAGTTAAATTAGTCAATGATGAATAAGACATATCTAATCACCTCATATCCTAACCCCACCCCCTCACCCCCAGGTCCTGACGCTTGATGGGGACGTGCGAGGGAGTGTGAGTGTTGTGGAGCCGAGACCACCAGCACCAGGCACCCTTGACAACACACACCTGGCTACGGGGTACTCTGACGGATCGGTGGTGGTGTTTGACCTCATGAATGGGGAGCCTCTTAAATTCACAGGTGCGGTAGCGTAGATGTCCACCTGTTCTGTTACGGTTCTGGTTGGATTTGTTTTAATGTTCTGTTTGTTGTTTTTTGTTGTGTGGTGTAATATTTTTTTTGTGGGTGTTGAATGAGCTTGTAAAATTCATCAACATCTCAGTTTTCTTATAGTTTTTGTCCTTTTGTTTATAATGTGAGAAGTATGTAAGATATAACACTTTATTTTAGCATATACAAATTATAAGGTTTATTTACATATAGTTTGCTATGATGTTTACACTATCTCTTCAAATATATTAATACCTAGTAGTTCCCTTTACATTTATATTACCTATGAGCTTTATTCTCTCTCTAATCCTGGTTGTCTTTTCTCCTTCTGATTGTCTTGTCTTCTACAGGTCACCGAGGAGGAGTGTCAAGCCTGTGTTGGGATGCTCAGGGGATGAGAGTGGCTTCAGGGAGTGACGATGGGGAAATTGTGCTTTGGGATGTGGTGAGTCACTTACTTCCTTATATTGGGAGATCAAGAGTGTCAAATGCACTTTTTTTTGTTTATATAAAGAAAATTATGTCTGTTCCTCTAACTGACAGATCAAGAGTGTCAAATTATACACTTATTTTTTTTTTAATATAAAGAAAATTATGTCTGTTCCCTGTCCCTTACATGATAATAATGATAGTTGAAAAGCAAACTATACTTCTATCATCCCCTTTTTGTGACTCTCCACCAGGTATCAGAGCGTGGAATGGTGCGTCTCCGGGGCCACAAGGGGAAGGTGACAAGGGTGCGCTTCCTACAGAGCCGTAACGTTCTCATCTCCTCCTGCCGAGACACCTTCATCAAACTGTGGGACCTGGAGACACACCACTGCTTCAGGACACTCGCTGGACACAGGGCTGAGGTGACGCACACACACACACTGTTACTATATATCTATTGAATTGTTTTGTGTTATGTATGTGTATTTCAAGACCTGGTGATGACAGTTACAACCAACACTATTATTATTATTACAAGTAGTAGTAGTAGTAGTAGTCACTCTGCTTTACCTACAGACTAAAACTAACTAAGTATTATATTCTCAGGTGTGGGATTTTGTGCTCCTGAAGAATGACAGTCGCCTAGTGTCTGGTAGCAGTGATGCAGAGCTGCGCGTGTGGGCGTTAAACTTCACTGATGAGGCCGAGAAGAAGGAGACGGAAGGCAAGGACAAGACAGGGAAAGATGGGACAGAGGAACCACCAAGTAAAATGTTTTGTCTTGATACAGAGGGAGAGTCCAAGCTATTAGTGAAGAAGGAGGAGGATGAGGATATAAAAGATGATGCTGTGAGTATATAGGGAAGTGTTTTATATTATAGAATTATTTATTTGTTATAGCAATAGGACGATGTATTCATAAGTTTTCCATGATCAAGTACCAATTTATTTTTCACCCAGTTTCCTCAAGTACTATTTTTTCCTCCTAATGAAAAATAACTCCCTCCCCCACAGAGTATCCTGGAGGTGGTGCAGATGGGTAGTGTGTTGCGTTCCCGAGGTGACCGTGTGTGTGGCCTTGAGAGTGATGGGCGGGTGGTGGCGTGTCATGGTAAGGGTCCCATCGTTGACCTGTTTGCTGTGCTCACGGAGGAGGAAGTGACGGCCAAGACTGCCAAGAGGACCAGGAAGGAGCGGAAGAGGGCAAGGTGAGGAGGATAAGTTGAATGTAGGAATTGTATATGTAATGGAAAGATAAATAACAGGTGATCTATTTATATATTCACAAAGTTCAAGTATCAAGATGAACTAAAGAATAAATAAATGAAATAGGAATACTAAAAAAAAATTAGTATATGCTAAAACGAATTAAAACCTTAAATAAATAAATAAAATGTCAACAAAACCAAAAAATAAATAAATAAATAAACACAAATAAGATAGAAAACAAAATGAAACGGACTCAACAAAACACATTTAAAATAAATAAATAAACACAAATTAGATACAAAACAAAATGCAACTGCCAGCACAAAATAAACTTCCAGAGACGCAGGAGACGACAGCAGCAGCAGCGGTAAGGAGGCGCCGCAGCTGGTCGACGAGATACGCAAACTACCGACCCTCCGCGCTCCTAACAAGCTGCTGGCAATCGATGTGTCGAGCGAGAGGTCCGGCTCAATACGTGTGGCGGCACTACACATAGATAACAGCTTGGCACTCTTGATCTCTGATATTAATGCCAAGGAAACAAATAAAGAGGCGGAAAGGAATGCTCTTGTAAGTATCGTCACTGAATTGATTTATTTTCATGTGTTTTTCTTCAGTTTTTCACATTGATAATAAGTCTGATATTGTGAGTTTTTATGTTGCTATTTATTATGATGTTTTTTACAGATAATAAGTTTGCTATTCTAAGTTTTTATATATTAGTATTTCTTATAATGGTTTTTACAGCAGTACAAGTAGCACCTTTTCCTCTATTTTACCAACTCTCTCTTGACTAAATAAGTTTGATATTCTGAGTTTTTACATATTAGTATTTCTTAAGATAGTTTTTACAACATCCTAAGTACCACCTTTTCCTATATTTTACTAACACATGACTCTCTCCTTGTGTGTGGCATTCAGGTGAGTGTGTTAGGTCGGCCCGGACACAGGACTGAAGTACGTGCATCTGCCTTCACCTCCCTTAGTGACCAGCTGGTGACAGGTAGCGCAGACTCCCTTAAAGTGTGGAACAGGTGAGTGTTGAGTCTTATTCATGCTATTATTTCTCTACTACTGTCCTTCCTAGTTATATTATTTAGTTGTTTTGCTGTTTTTTATATTTTTCTTGTTGTCGTGTCTTTCCTATCTTCGTATTATTCTTTCATATTTTCTGTTACTCTTATCATCTCCTTATTGAAGAGAAAAACCCATAATCATTACCTTTTATCTCCCTCCTTCCTTCCCATGTTACAAAGAATCACCACCATCATCACCATCATCATCATCATCATAAACTAACAAACACTTCCCATTCCAGAGGTGACACACAGGCAGTGGTTACAGTGGCGTGCGGATCCGTCACCACCTTACTCGTCGTGCCCGGTGACCGCCACGCACTGCTCGGCACACGCTCAGGGCACCTCCAGCTCATTGACTTTGCCTCGGCCACCGTGCTGGAGGATATCCTTGCCCACCAGCCGGATGAAACAGCCACTGATACCGGCGTGTGGTCTGTGGCGCTTACACATGATGGGGTGAGGAGGAAGAGGAGGGAGGAGGAGGGGTGAGGTGTTTAGTGGTAATGGGAAGGGAGGTTAGGTTAGGTTAGGTCAAGTCAACATAACACACTACTTGATTTTCTTTATCCATTGAAAAAGAAACATATTATCTGGAAAAGCAAGCAGTAGGGTGAAATATTTTAGCTACTTGCAAGATGAGATTGTAATGGCAGGTTTAGGTTTATTTATTTATTTATTTATTTATTCATTATTTTTTGTTTATTTATTTATTTACATTGTTAGATTACGTTTACAAATGTGTCTCCCTTTTGTGTTCGTTCAGCGTGGGTTTGTGTCGGGCGGCAGCGACAAGATGGTGAAGTTTTGGAAGTTTGAGTTGATACCGGACGAGAGTGGACGAGGGAAGAGACTCAGCTTCCTGCAGGACACCCGAGCACTCAAGGTAAAATAGGACACTCACCCTTTCTTTATGTTTTTATAAGTACTTTTAACTCTTCCACTTCCTTGAGAATTAGTCCTCCAAGGGAATAAAACAGTCGTAATCTTTTGTTTCTTCCTTTTATATTACTTCCTGTTCCTACTTCCTCTAATCTTTCCTCTCTTCCTTTCCACTTCCCATAATCTTTCCTCTCTTCCTTTCTTCTACTTCCCATAATCTTTCCTCTCTTCCTTTCCATAATCTTTCGTTTCCCCTTTCTTCCACTCCCTGTTCCTTATTCCTACTCCCCTAATCCTCTCCACACAATCCACACAAACCACATTACTCCCCATTCCTTCCTCCAGGTGGCTGATCAGGTGACGTGTGTGAGGTGTTCAACTGGAGGAAGGTTCTTAGCGGTGGCAACTCTTGACCTGAAGGAGACTATCTACTTCATCGACTCCCTCAAGGTCAGTATAGAGAGACACGTAAAAATGATGTTAATTGGTTTTTTTATTAATGCTTTGATAATTTTTGGAGACGTTGGTTAAATAGAAATGCACCGCTGTTACTATTTTATCCATTATTTGTACTTATTTAGTGTTAATAGCTAGTAATAGTTATTTAATTAAAACATTTTGAATTAACGAGTAGAGAAAGTTGTGTTAAACGAATCCAAGAATATAGATACTGAATTAAAAACATCCATAGAACGTGTGTAAAACGGGGATATAATATTATTTTTGTACCTCATACCTTACCTCCCTTACCTGTTCAAAAAATAAATAGATAAACAAATAAAATAAAAAAATAATTCATACAATTCACTATCTAACTGTGTGTATCTCCTTCCGTAAGCTGTGTAAACGGGCAATTTTATTATATTTGTACCCCATACCTAACCTCCCTTACCTATTAAAAAAATTAATAAATAAATAAATAAATAAAATAAAATAAATAAAAAATATCATACCTACAACTAATCTATTTATATGTATCTCCTTCTCTAAGCTATGCCACGAGCTGTATGGTAAGTCCCTGCCAGCCACCTGCATGGACTTCTCTACAGACTCCACCTTGATTGTCACCGGCAGCAAGGACTCAAGCCTCCGCATCTACGGCACAGATTTTGGCGACCAGAGGAGGTATGGGGTCAGGTTAGGTTAGGTTAGATGACAAAATGAGGTTTATATAGAGTAGGGAATTAAACAGATGAGAGAGAGAAACACAAGAGTAAAGAGATATATAAAGTTTTAAGCAGCTAAGAATAAGTAGTAGTTTTGTTATTTGTATTGTACTATAGTTTGGATTTTAGTCCATATTTTATACTTAATTAATAATGGTGGTGGTGGTGGTGGTAATAGTAATTTGCAATAACTATATTCTGTGATTATAATTCCTCTCTCTCTCTCTCCAGGATGATGAAGAATGCACATCAGGGAGGAGTAACGGACCTGCACTTCATCCCCAAGACACACATGTTCTTCTCCTGCGGCCACGACAGCACCGTCAAGCAATGGGACGCAGACAACTTCCAGCGTATCATTACCCTTGAGGGACACACTGGCATTGTGAGGTGAGGGAGAGAAGGGGAGAAGAGGAGAGGAAGAGGAGGAGTGAAATAGTAGGTTAGGTTAGGTTACACACACACACACACACACCTAAGTTAACCATACATCCTTCCCACTCCTTAGGTGCCTGTCAGTGTGTCCGAGGGGAGCTTGGGTAGTAAGTGGAGGGCAGGACCGCTCCCTCAGGCTATGGGAACGCACACAGGAGCCGCTGGTGCTGGAGGAGGAACGGGAGGAGGAGCTCAAGAAGAAGGAGGAGGAGAAGGGAGGAGCCACAGCCACCCAGCGTCGTGTGGTCCCAGGGGAGGAAGGAGCCCAAGCTGTGAGGCCGTCAGTAACCACACACCACACGGAAAAGGCTGTAAGTCACTGTAATTTCCTTTTTCTCTCTCTCTCTCTCTCTCTCTCTCTCTCTCTCTCTCTCTCTCTCTCTCTCTCTCTCTCTCTCACAGCATCCTTCCTCCTTCAGGCTGACCAGATCCTTGAAGCCCTCAGTATTTACCGGGAGCAAGTGGAGTCCGGGGGGAAGGCCGAGCCACACTACCTCATGACCTACGTTTACCACACCTCCGACCCGCTGCGGCTGGTGCTGGAGGTGCTCAGGAGGGTCAAGTCAAGGTGAGGTCAGGTTAGGTTAATGTGGGGTTAATTAAGGTATTGAGAAATCGGTGGAAGAGGTCAAGATGGGGACAGTAATACATGGATTTAATTTGTTGACTAATTATTATCTTTTTCTTATCACTTCCCGTCCTCTTTATCATCATATTCATAGCAATTTTTCTCTCCAGTGAGCTTGAGGAGGCAATCATGGTGCTTCCCTTGGACCGAGTGTTGGAGGTGCTGGTGGTGGTGCAGGCAATGCTAAGCCGTGGATGGGCGGTGGAGTTGGCGTCAAGAGTACTGGTGGTGGCATTGAGGATAAACTTGCCTCAGCTTCTTGCCTCATCCACGGCCAAGCCTGTCATACACTCCCTGGCTGCTCTACTCCCAAACAAAATTCAGGAGCTAGAGGTAAAGAAGAGAGAGAGAGAGTGCTGAAGTTCATAGGACTGATGTTGTTGATACTTCTTTGTTAGAATAGCAAGAAAGGCATCAGAATTATAAACTTTTTTGTTATTCTCAGGACATGATTGGGTTTAACCTGGCTGGTCTGCGTCACCTGAAGGACAGGGCTGAGCAGCGGTCAGAGACACAGCTGTTTGTGGAGGCATCGCAGAGAGTCAAGGAGTCACGACGCAAGAAGAAAAAGAAGGACAGAGCCGTTAAAAGAGTCCTCATGACCTTGTAGGAGTGTGTCAGACACCTGCCACGGAAAGGAGGAGTTTTTTCTGCTGCTGTTGATGACTTATGGTACTTGTGATGTCTGGGAATTTTCTAATAGTTTTATATTAAAATCATTCCTAATTCAATGTACCCGTGTCTTGAGAGAATAAATTATTATGCAACACTGTATATATTTACTTGAGATGAGTGTATCGGTGTGATGCAACACAAGGTGAGTTGTGTGCTTGAGGCAGTAATAATGGGGGGACAGGACGACTTGGAATATGTATATAAAAACTGTACATTTTCATTTCTTTACTTCAGTCATAGACTAGATGGAAAATGGAACAATCATAAGAAGTCTTTGGTTAATTACTATATATCATTGTTTACTAATAACACAAACACACACCATATATATACACACTGTGTGTGTGTGTATATATATGGTGTGTGTGTGTGTATATATGGTGTGTGTGTGTGTATATATATATGGTGTGTGTGTGTATTTGTGTGTGTGTGTGTGTGTTTATGTGGTGTGTGTGTGTGTTTGGGTGGTGTGTGTGTGTGTGTGTGTGTACATACCAACACGGCAAACAAGTAACAATTGTCGTTGGTAAGTGGTACCTTATGATAATTCAGGTACATTGTACCAAGTTTCTACAATTTTTTAAAACAGATGCACATTCCCCACTTCCTTGAATTCTGAGTCTGTGCACTAAATGGCTAAATATTCCTGAACTGCCTGTATTCTTTTAATTTTGCCTTTTGTTTAATTCACCGAAGGGATGACGTGAGTCAATAGACAAAACAAATAATATAAAAAGCAGGTACACATCTAGGAATACTTTGCCTCCGCTGCAGAACAGTAATACAAGTCACCATAATATGAATTTCAAAATTTCTTATTTTACAAACAGTGTTTAGATTTCTATGTAACAGAACAACCACAGTCACCCCGAAGCTGCCATCCATGGGTGCACAGACAACAAGGAGTGACACAGTCCTCTCCACACACACTTGGCACAACATAATGACCAACAACAAACTTGTGAACCCTATAAGCAGGTGGTGAGCATGTACACTGCAGGTACAGTACATCACAAGCATCACCTGTCATGCCTGCCTTACTGCAATGTGTACTCAGGTTCATTCATTATGTTGTGTCACGTTGGAATGGTGTTGGTGAAAGTGAGGAGTGAACCCGAGTCACTGAGTGTCCCTTTAGTGTGCAAGTGATGCTTGAAGCCAAACACTCCACAACACACAATGATGCCAAAACAAACACCACATGCTATCTACAAATGACTGCCACACACATTACCCTTGAGTTAGTGCAGGCAGTTTAATGCACTGATAAACTTGTGTCTTAACGGTACAAGAGATTGTCTTTTAACAGAAAAGATTGTTTCAACATTAGTCTTTCTAAGCCTCAAACAGGAACTCTTCCCTCCATATAATGCAACCAAGAAATAAATATTCTTACTTAACAACTGGAGATAAATATTGTGCTGGGTGTAAATCCAAATCAATGGAGATCGTATGTGAGAAAACATTTAAAATTATAAGTTAAAATTATATTATTGATGCATTTACACAAAGCTTACACAAAATAGCTACTCTTACTTTGTCATGCCACACACACTTTGTAGCCTGTCCTCAGAACAGTGTAAGCACCTCAGCGGCACACCACACCACACCACACCACCAACAATGTAGGGAAGGAAGTCTGACACATCGCTCATCCTATTGAAACACTCGAGACAAAATTTCTACAACTTAAAACAGCCAATATATCACAATTTTTTGTGTTGGAGAAAATGCATGAATTTGAACAGTACTATATCAACCAGAAATAAACTTTGGCTTACTCCTTATATATACATAAATACTTTCCACACCTAGTCAGATCATCTTGGACTTAAAAAAAAAAAAAAAAAAATACAACTACAACTTTCAGCTTGACAGACACACTGATGAGCACCTTGAAACAGAAGGAGATCCTGTTGCCTGTAGCCTGCCCTTCAGACCCAGTGATATGGCTTAAGCGTTAGTGTCGGGTCTTGTACTGTACTACATTATGCGCACGGAAGGAAACACTGACCTACCCGGAAAACATTTACACAAGGTCAACTACACTGCAAGGGGTAAGTGTTGTAGTTTTCCAAATAAGACAATTTAAAAGAAAAAATGCCACAATACATAAAATTCACCTACACTACTTAGGAAAATTATACACCGGGCTAAGTAACTATGTCCGTCCCTTCAATCCTTACACAACACAAGTTTGAAAAGACCTCATTGTGAAGGAAATATAGTGTAATTGTGCTATAGTATTATAATGAGAAGAGACGAGGGATTATAACGCCCAGGTTAATATGTTAACGTTAACTTTTTGAAGCGCTTTACGATTTCAATGACGAAATTCTCAAAGCGCTCAGTTGAAAATAAATAAAAGCACAAGATATTAATAAACATAAAAGGAAACCATAAGCTAAAACAAAACATAATAAAAAAAAAAGTGCTTCTGGAATGCTGCAAACTCTTCTATCAACACTAGTTTGTACATGAAAAATACATTGTTTGTGAGAGAAATGTGTCATAGAGAAACACAACACCTCAGTAGACTGGCAATGCAGGTGACCTTTCTGTAAACATTTCCTTTGCTACAAACTCAAAAATGGAACACTGGCCTGGCTGGAACTTGAAACATCCTTAAATTACCTTAGAGGAGCAGATTTTAGGTAAACATCAACATCAACATCACACACACACAGGAGTTGATGTTTCCAGTTATGTTTTCAAAGATATACCTGATGTTTTGAGCCAACAGCGATACATAAAGTGTTGCGTTGCGTAGTGTTGAAACCCTATCAACTACCTCTCCAGGATGGTGTCATTTTCTCGGGTAATATGGAGATAACATTAACGTCTTCTCCCGAGGTTAATACTTACATGTCAGATAGAATTAAGGTTGCAGAATATCATGCAATATATATCAACTTCCGTAAACTTGTTAAAGCAAAAAAAAGCAAGATAAAAGGTTAATACGCTAATGTTATCTCCATATTATCCATTTTCTCTACTATCAGATGTACTATTGAATTGTATCCGAGAAGAGGACTTACTACTGAGTTGGCAATGTACATGAGGCATAATTAATACCTATAATTATGCTTACAGAACGCGCACCACGGATAATGTAATGTTATACGGCGCTACATAACATACTGCCACAAACAATGAAATATTACAGCTGAGGTAAGTAAGTAAGCTTTGAGAAAATTCCACTTCAATGGTACACTGTTTGCCTGAAATGAGAAGCTTGCGGGGCTGTTTCGGATAGATAATAATTAACATATACATCTTAAATACTTGAGATAGTTTTGAGACTCATAGAATGCGCACACACACATATATATACACACACACACACACACACACACCGGGTTATCAGTGACATTTTAGCACCCAGACGGAAATCTTTTGTCACACATAAAACAACTCACACAAAGTCACATGAAGACCTAAAATAATAATACATTCACACATCAAAGAGTTGAGAATTCCTAGGGAGGGAAGGCAGAGAGTGTACAGTGAGACAGACAGACTCCTTACTGATAGAGGGGGAGTAAGGGGGAGGAGGGACCCTGCAGTGAGTGGGAAGGGGGGAGGCAGCAGCGTGGAGTGACCCAGTAGATGACCAAACTCGTATACCAGAATCAGCATCACCATCCTGCTTACTCCTGAGGTCATACTTGGGTGGGTCAAGTCTCGTCCCTCCCTCCTCCTCAGCCCCACTCAAGGGAATATCCGTAAAAGCCTCATTTTCAACGCCTAGACTCGCTCTGCATTCCTCCACGCCCTCGTCTCGCTTGATGAAGTAGATGCCCTTCTGGTCATTGCCTAGCAGGATGGGAGGCCTCGGACGCTGGAACTCAAACATGTAAACACCATCCTCTCGGTCACTGTCTTCTGGTAGGACGGCTGGATTCATAGGGCGGGTGAAGAACGCTCGAGGTTTAGCTGCTTCCCGACTGAGGTATATCTTGCTGCGGTTCCTGTGGCGGCGGCAGATCCAGAGTGTTACGCTGAGAGCCGCTAGCACCAACACAGCGGCACAGCACACTGACAGCGCCACCACCACTGAAGGACTCAACTGAGGGCTGGTGTTCCGCGTCACCACCGGTATCTCGTACAATACCGTCTCCTCCCTACTGTCACTTCCCTTTGCCATGCTGTTGTTGTCATTTCTCGCGTCAGTCATGTTTGTCGCCGGCACCGGAAGGCCACTTACGCTGCGCCCAGTTGTGTTTGTCTCTTGGTGAACCTCGTACCCAAAGGTGAGTGTTGGGAGTTCCATACTGTCTCGTTCCCTTTCCTGATCCTCTGTGTTACTTGGGAGTGTTGTGGATGTTGAGGTATCATTATTATTCTCCTCTGTGGTTGGTGGGGGGGTGAGGGAGTTACTATCCGACCTGCTGAGGATGTTTTCTAATGTTTGGCTGTCATTAGGTAAACCATTGAGCTGCAACATCAACTCATCATCCATTGTGAGTGTTGATGTATCCATGTCCTCTCTTGATAAGTCAGCCAGGTCATCCACGCTGGTCGGATTCACTAAGTCATCATTCCTCGGGTCAAGAGTCGTCGGTTGATCCTCGTCCACCCAAGTAGTGGTGACGGTGGCGCTCCTGGTGGCTGTAGGGTAAGACGACCCTTCATAACTAGTCGCCTTGGCTATCTGGCTCGGGTCAAAGGTCACATCTCGGGCATCAACCTGCAGCCCTTCCCTGGTGGTGGTGATGGTCAGGTCAAGGGTGAAGAGGTCATCTTTAGGGAACTCTGTGGTGTCGGGGGAAGACTGACCTGTCGGAGAAGCTTCAAGGAGGAAGTCAAGCCCTCTGGTGGTGATTCTGAAAGTGTCCTCTACAGCATCTTGAGGGGAAGGTGTGGGGGGGAGTGAGGGCGGGAGTGTGGGGGTGAAGGAGGGAGGGAGGGAAGAGGATAGTGTTGGGGAGAGGGAGAGAGGTATTGGCGTAAGTAAAGAGGCGGAGTGGAGGTCTTCCTGTGTGTGTATCAGCTCCTCTTCCTCTTGTGGCATAAATGTTAGCCAATCATCTTCAGTTTGCTGTGTTGTGCTTAGCCAATCCTCAGGTGTTATTAGGTGTTCTTCAGGTGTAAAGGTAAACAAGTCCTTAAATTCTACTGTGCTTGCTGGTCTTTCCTCAGGTGACTTGGTTGAACTTTCTTGGTCTGTTTCAGTTATGTCGATGTTCTGGTCTTCATTGTTTGAAAGTCTGTCTTGTGGTGCCTCAGTGGTCCAGTTCTCGGCTCCGGGTGTATCTGTCATCCATACTTCAGGTGCGACGGATGATGATTCTTGAGGAGTGTCTGGAGTGTTCGTTGTTGTGTGTGTTGTTGTCTCTTCATAGGTGTGTGTTGATAGTTCGGTAAGTTCCTCGTCAACTCTCAGCTGCTTCTTGGGTCTGTGTCTTGGCCTCATTCCCATGTGTACCAACCCATCTTCACTGCCAAAATACACATGGCTTTCTCTAGTGTCCATGTTGTCACTTGGAGATTGTAAAGGAGGAATATTATCACCACCCCTACCATCCTCCTCCTCTACCAAGTCCCCGTCACCAGCTTGTAAGTTCTCACCAATATAAAGTGTAGCCACAACACCTGCCGCAGTGACATTAACATTTGCACTGTGTTCGTAATCTACACCCAACGCTTTACTCTCTGTCGCACTTTCACCGAGATCGCTTTCGGATTCTGTTGTAGAAGTCACATTGCTAATATTACGCCTCCATGCCTCCGAGTCCTTCCTGTTACGTGTTATGGCAGGGAATAATGGTGATGTGTTTTCTGAGGGCGCAGGAGTTACATCTGGTCTCCTATTAAGATAACCAGCGAGTTTTAACGGAGAATTGGTAACCTCTGAGTTCCTCCTTTCAGACGGCATCACTGGGTTGGTATTCATTATGCTTGTGTTGCTTGCCTTAAGCTTGCCAGAGGGTGAGTAGTGCTCCCTTGGTCTGGTTATTACCTTACAGTCTGTACTCTCAACCTCAGTTCCTGTCGGCAAGCCATCTGAAAGAGATTGACTGATTGATTGACTGACTGACTGACTGACTAGTTGATATTTTAAGACAGTATAAGACTTAACATTATTATTGCTCATGAATATACTTACAGTTCCTATATTAATGAAATCATAGTTATAACCAAAATTCCTTCTATATCACATCAGGTGTACTTTTTTTTGTGTGTGTAATTTTTCAAGCATATATATTTGATTACTAACTTATTAACCTTACTCTTATGCTATCTATGAATATAAAAAAAAACTACAGTCATTTATCCAAGTATTATCCACCAATTACTGTCTACTATCTACCTACTGATACCCTTGTCTATTTATATCCCTCATTGCATCATTTCCTGCGGGAGTTCCCTTACAAGTGGAAAAAACAAGCATCCTATCAGCCTCACCTCACACTATTACCTAATGACATGAGAGAGAGAGAGAGAGAGAGAGAGAGAGAGAGAGAGAGAGAGAGAGAGAGAGAGAGAGAGAGAGAGAGAGAGAGAGAGAGAGAGAGAGAGCATCACAGCACAAATAGGAGTTAAAAGGCACAAAATTCACCCTAAGAATCCCTACAACAGACAACCTTACCAAGATATCCTACAGATCCTATACTCCTACACCATTCATTAACAACAATATAATCCTCACAGGACCCCCTAAGGACACCCAAAACAGATCCTACAACCCTCTACACACACCCCTAAAATGGCCCACAGCAATTTCAAAACAAATGAAAACATCCTACGGTAATGTCCTGCACGGTTACCATTCTCACCTTATTTGTTATTTCCTGAGGCTGTAGGACTCTGGGACGTTAGTAGACTTGTGTAGGATGTGCTTGCTTCCTCCAGGGCGAGAAGGAGGTTAGAGGAAGGAAGAGGAAGGTAGGA
>JAPQNM010000021.1:5172813-5202813 GCA_029783475.1 Metacarcinus magister | reverse complement strand
TAATTTTGAATCACATTTCCATTGTCTCTATTAATCATCCAATTATTCTGGTTCTATTTTAGCGAAACTTTAAGAGAGAAAGGAGAGAACAAGGCTTTAAACTATTATGATTTACCGAAACACGGCAAGTAAATAAACATGAAGCTTCAGTTAGTTTATGGTCGAAGTCTTACTCCACCGACCCATCAACTATCTCATAACGTAATTGGCAGGAAAGTATTAAACCTGTATGCTTTAGGAAAACTATCTATAATTTCATGATTGCATGGCCTTCCCTCCAACTCTCTATCATTATTCTCGTCTCCTCTTGTTCCTTCTTCTTCTTCTTCTTCTTCAAATGTTCTGATATTTTTCTTCTTTCAAGTTTTGGCAGTTTTATAATGACTGTTCTCTCTCTCTCTCTCTCTCTCTCTCTCTCTCTCTCTCTCTCTCTCTCTCTCTCTCTCTCTCTCTCTCTCTCTCTCTCTCTCTCTCCTGCATCTCAAGTGAGGGGAGCATCTGCACAGGATCACAGTCAAGTTATTTGCTCTCTCTCTCTCTCTCTCTCTCTCTCTCTCTCTCTCTCTCTCTCTCTCTCTCTCTCTCTCTCTCTCTTTCTGTAGTTTATCTGATAGTTTGAAGTCATGAGAGGTTCGAGAGACGGATGTAGACACACACACACACACACACACACACACACACGAAACACTTAGTAATGATGCGTACACAACAAGACTGCAACTCATTTTGTTTATATTAAAAGAAAAGAAAAAAAGAAAACATAACTACAGTACGAAATTACGACTCATTATTTATATTAAAAGAAGAAGAAAAACATATATATATATTGAGACAACATAGAATTAACTATTACCAAAAGTATATTATTACACTTTTTCCCCACAGCAAGTATATATAAAAACAAGTTCATGGGCCTTGCTAAGTTTTCCTTCTCTGTTAATGAAGGACCTTGTTGTTTGCTTGGGGGGGGCTTGCTATCTACCACCATTATTGCCTTGGAAATTTGAGTGAAATTGAAAGACGAAAGAAGGAAACCGTACATAAAAAGTTCATTCGTTAACGTCACTTCATAACAACGACATAAATTTAGATCAATTAACAGGACAATACTGATACAGGAAACTTCTCTTAAGATTAACGAAGAAAGATCAAACTATTAGGATACCTCTCTCTCTCTCTTTCTCTTTCTCTTTCTCTCTCTCTCTCTCTCTCTCTCTCTCTCTCTCTCTCTCTCTCTCTCTCTCTCTCTCTCTCTCTCTCTCTCTCTCTCTCTAAATGAAAACGAACGATGAGAATGAATATAATAAGTCGACCCTTTACCTCCACTTAATTAATGGGTTGGGTTGGGTTGGGTTGGGTTGGGTTGGGTTGGGTTGGGTTGGGTTGGGTTGGGTTGGGTTGGGTTGGGTTGGGTTGGGTTGGGTTGGGTTAGGTTAGGTTAGGTTAGGTTAGGTTAGGTTAGGTTAGGTTAGGTTAGGTTAGGTGTAGAATGAAACAAGGCCATCCAAACTAAACAACCCTAAACAAACAATCATAAACATAATATACACACACACACCAAAAAAAAACAACAGAGCGTCATTGCACACACCCACACACCCATCCACACCTATCCACCCACACACACACACACACACACACACACACACACACACACACACACAATTACGCAAACACACACATACTGCAGAATAAATAAGTTGGAAATACCCAGTCTCATACAGTATGTGCGTAAGATTCTTGGAACTAATCCGTACAGGAGGAGAAGAAGGAGGGAGGAGGAGGAGAAGAGAAGGAGGAGGAGGGAGGTCACAAATGGGAGGTAGGAGACTTGTTTGAAGGAACCACATTTCACATTTCCTCATTTCCCTCATCAATTCACCTTTCTTCAGCACTTCAAAATAACATCACACATCTAACATCAAAACACATCCACGAATACAAGTCAAAAACACTTACAATAATACACATAAACGTATAAAAATGACGATTAAACTAAGGAAGGTAGCGAGAGGTGGCAATTCTAACATGAGGGTTGTCTTCTGTGTATATCTTGCTTCTCCGACTCTCACTCCGTCATTGGTATCAGCGCGGACAGGCGTGAGTTGAGCCTGGACTACAGACCATTTGTGATTGTATCTGGCAAGAGGAGTGAAGGTTAAAAGTCCTTTGTCCACCCGTCACTCCTTCCACTGGGGTCGTCATGGCGAGGTGGTATTCTCTGACGACTTGTATAGCCCTGGTGACGTTGTGTACCGGGTAAGTGTTATTTCTGTTATTATTATGTGCTGGTGTAGTGTGGTGGTAGTGCGCTCACCACACACCTGTTATGTCCTGGGTCGGATGGGCTTGGCTATTTCAATTTTGTAACCCCTGTCCACCTACGATAGCAGTAAATAGGTACAGTAGTAAGCCGGTGGGGTGTGACCTTGCTATACCGGTGAGACTGAAGTTTCTCTTCTTTTTTTTTGTTTCATATTGTTGCAGCGACGCATTTAGCATATAAATGTGTTAGGCTTGTTGCTAGTGTAAGAGGGGGTAGTTTGGCGAGCCTGTGCGAGCGTTGACAGATCAGAGATAAGGTGACCTATGTATCTGTGTTGTCGGCGATACGCAGTCATGGTGGGGTGTGTTTGGGAGATGTGGTCGGTTGTTGGAAGGAGAAGGAGGCTAGGAGTGAGAGACAAACATGGGTGTGTGGAGGCTGTTGTGTGTGGACTTGTGGAGGCTGTGTTCTGGGTGAACCTCTTGTGGGGAACTCTGTGCCCTGAGGCAGTAATGTTGTGCTGTACCATGTAAGCGTACTGTTTGTAAATATACCAGGAAAGGAGAAGTGTTATTGTCTGTGTGTGATTTTTAAAACCCCTTTTCCCGTCCCGCCAACCCCCGCTACACGGATCCCCCCCAAAGAGGGCGTTACCTCAGGTAAGGAGAGGTAACGTGTTTTGCGACACCCTGCCTTGGAGGGAAGTGAAAAAGGGGGGTGTGCCGTAACAATATTGTTTCGTTATTTTGTTTGGGTTCATAATGGCATAGAAACTAATGAATAAATGGAAACATATTTGTGTCCCTAAATAAGTTTTCTGCTGAGTGATGTTAAGCAGGATGTTGCTGTAGAGAGAGAGAGAGAGAGAGAGAGAGAGAGAGAGAGAGAGAGAGAGAGAGAGAGAGAGAGAGAGAGAGAGAGGGAAAAAAAAAATCATGCATTGCTTCAGGCTCACCATAACAACAACGCCCTAAATAAGTTTTCTGCTGAGTGATGTTAAGCAGGATGTTGCTGTTAGAGAGAGAGAGAGAGAGAGAGAGAGAGAGAGAGAGAGAGAGAGAGAGAGAGAGAGAGAGAGAGAGAGAGAGGGAGAGGGAGAATGTTTAGTGTCGAAGGAATTCCCTGGAGAGGTGAGCAGGAGGAGGACGACGAGGACAAGGGTTTGATTGTGACTTCGCTTAGCAACTAATTCTTTCTTTCTTTCTTGTGTGTGTGTGTGTGTGTGTGTGTGTGTGTGTGTGTGTGTGTGTGTGTTTGCCCCAGTTATACGTCTATTGAGTACACAAAGCAACTATAATAATAATAATAATAATAATAAATAGTGATTATATAGCGAATGAGGCACCGTAAGAATAGTATGATAAAACAAAAACAAAAAAGTGAGAGCAAGAGTATGAAGAAAAAATTTATGTACGATAATCACAAACTTTAAAGGAAACACAATATGACTTTACATTAACGATAATAAGTGTAAGTTAGACTACGCTGTACTATTATTATCTTATTACAGAATGGACATTAATTAAGTTGATGAGCCAGCACAGAGAAGGATGATCAATAGATTACAAAGGAAAATAATAATATAAAGAGATAAACTTAAAAGCACCTTAATTTACATTCCTTTAAGTGATGAGGGATGAAAGACGACTTGATTTTAGAAAAGGAGGTTAAGAATAATTATATAAACCAGGTTCTTACGAGTATATAAACAGGTTGTGATTGGTGTTAATTCATGTTATAGAAATACTAGTTTTAGAAAGATATAGAAAGTATATACTCGAAATGTATGCGGTTTACGTAAAGAACATATATAATATAAAAGAAAGAGCAGGAGACGTTCGTTCTATTGAGCTATAATAAACTTGAATTGGAATGTAATTATTAAGAGATGGGTATTGAAAGTTCTCAACATATTCAAGAGAGAACGTAAAATTTCGGGGCGTCACTATACAAAATCTAAAAACCTACGCCAAATAACAGGCAAGAGGCAAGCCCATCCTGTCTCTGTAAAGCCTACTGGCGCCAACGGTTTGTGATATAGAAGGGAAAAAAGAGTGAGATGAGAGGAACAGACCAAGATATTAGATTGTAAAAGCTAAAAATATAAGGTGTAGAGAAAGAAGGTTTAAGAAATTTTGGTTGAAGAAAGATAACGAGGACTTGGTTTATTTATAGTTTTGTGTGAGAGAGAGAGAGAGAGAGAGAGAGGAGAGAGAGAGAGAGAGAGAGAGAGAGAGAGAGAGAGAGAGAGAGAAAAGACCGCGTGAGGACAGCTCGGCAACAGTCCCTGACGTGTCAGAGAAGAGGGAGCAAGGGTGGGTGGGTGAGGGCGGCGAGGGGCAGTGGAGAAGGAGGGAGGAAAGTTTACATAGGAGAGGGAAGATAGTAGAGAGATGGAGTGAAGGGAAGCTAGGTTTGGAGAGGACGAGGAAGATGACGAAGGTGAGAAACACGATGACGACGAGGACGAGTAGAAGTAGCAGATGGAGGAGGTATAGGACAAGGGAGATGAGGTAGTGTGTAATATAAAATACATACTACATCATGAAAAAGGAAAACATTCTTATCAGTATATAAATATCATACATATACTAAACAAAAAAAGATGATAAATATACAAGTAAAACTAGTGTACGACGCAAGTATGAGTTACAGTGGATAGCTTATTTAACTTCTTTTTTCTTCCTCTCCAGTTACTACAGTTTTGTTGGTGTTACTTTGCCTTGTTATCTACAAGGAAAAAGTATTTACACCGTACACATTTTATTTAATGACCAAACTAATTCCAAATTCGTGATCAGCATGCCCGAGAACCCCTTGGTACCAATTTTCATGAGTTGTGTTGAAATATTATCAAAAGTTTAACCTAACCTAACTAACGTTTCCCACCCAGGAGTTACATCATCACCACACCACGGAAATGGACGGCTGGGGAGGATGCGCAGGTGTGTCTCTTCAACATAGGAGGGCAGTCGATGGCGAAGAGCACAGTGCCCACAAACGAGACCGTTCAAATAAAGGTGGTGGCTAACTCTGGAAATCCTGACACCATACTCTCACGTATCATTTCCGTACCCCCAGGTGAGTAGTAGTAGTAGTAGTAGTAGTAGTAGTAGTAGTAGTAGTAGTCTTGAATATTGTTTTTGCATAGTATAATTTACTACATTAAACTGTAAACACGAGCAAAGATGTCTCTCTCTCTCTCTCTCTCTCTCTCTCTCTCTCTCTCTCTCTCTCTCTCTCACCTCATCACCACCTCCATGTGTTTTCTACAGGCAAAACCGAGGCTTGTGAGAGTGTCGCCATACCTGCCGTTGACACCAGGAGCGGCAAACTGACCATTGAGGGCGTGATAGGTGATAAGGCGGTAAGCCACACCGAGAATATAAATTTCGCGACCTCCGCCTCCGAGACCTTCGTACAAACTGATAAGTACTTGTATATGCCTGGCCAGAAGGTGCAGTTCCGTATACTGACCATCAAAGGACCTTACCTCAAGATATTCTCAGGCGTGGTTAGTTTTGTATTTTTTTTTTTTATTTCTTGTTTTATAATTTTGATTCATAATAATAATAATAACGACAACAACCACTAATACTACTACTACCACCACCACCACTACCACTCAGTACCCACAAATATGGATTGAGTCCCCCTCTGGCAGCCGCATCGCCCAATGGATTAACGTGGACAGCCCTGCCGGTCTAATCCACGAGGAATTCCAGCTGATTGACGAGCCCGAAGAGGTAAGAGTACATTACCCTAAGTGCCAGAGGGGCTTGAATATGGATAGAGGGAGTTTAAAGGGTGACAATAGGGAGATTTAGAAGGATTACAAAGGGAGGAGGGATAGAGTAGGGAGGAGAGGGGGAGGTGTGGCACTGTACGTTAGAAACACATTAAATAGCTATGTCAATACCACAATAAAAACAGATAGGAATACGGAATCATTATGGATTGACATTATTATAGGAGGGAAAAAGTTTGTTGTAGGGATTATATATAGACCTCCGGATTTAGACGAAGCAGCTAGTGCACCCCTGATGCAGGAGCTTGCAAGGGCATCTAGGTATAATAATGTGTGCATTATGGGGGACTTTAATTATAGGAGAATAGACTGGGATAGTATGACAGGAGACGGGTGCTCGGAGGAATTCTTAAATGTCGTCCAGGATGGTTTTTTCACACAACTTGTAAGGGAACCAACGCGACAGGGAAATATTTTAGATCTGGTCTTCACGAATAATGAAACTTTGGTCAGTCAGGTTGAGATAGGAGCTAGATTTGATGTTAGTGACCACCACGAAATTAGATTCAAGATTAATGCAAAGAGGGAGATGGAACAAAACATTGCTTTAGTACCAGATTTTAGAAAAGCCAATTACCAGGGCCTCAGACACCACCTCCAGAGTATAGATTGGGAGGGAATAGGAGTAGGCAGAGAGGAGGATCAAAACATTGAGGTAGAATTACATTATAATAGCATAGTTAGGGAAATTCATACAGGGCAGGAACAGTATATACCTAAGAGAAGGATTAGGTCAAATAGAAATGATCCAAAATGGATGAATAGCAGCATTAGAAGGGAAATTGGATTAAAAAGGGGACTCTATAGGAGAATTAAAAGGGGAGAAGTACAGGTAGTAGGGCAGTATAATGACCTAGCTAGGGAAGTTAAAAAGGATATTAGGACTGCAAAGAGGAATTATGAGGTTAGGATAGCTAGAGATGCCCAGAAGGATCCAAAGGGATTCTATCAGCTGTACAAGGCTAAAACAAAGGAAAGAATAGGACCTCTTAAAGGAATGGATGGCAGCTTGATAGAAAATGGTGAGGAAATTAGTAAGGAATTAAATAAATACTTCTTGTCCGTATTTTCTCAGGAAGAGTCGGGTAGGGAACTGGAGCCAGTACAGATCTTTAGGGGACAAGAGGTTGATAAATTAAGCGAAATAGTCATAAATAGGGAAGTAGTTAGCAAGGAAATAGATAGACTTAAAAAGACTAAATCTCCAGGTCCGGACGACATTTTTCCGAGGATTCTTAGGGAATGTAGAGAAGAACTCGTTAAACCCATTGCGATGATTTTTAGAAAATCCCTAGACACAGGAGTAGTTCCTAGGCTATGGAGGCAGACAAATGTAGTTCCTATATTCAAGAAAGGAGATAAGGCAGAAAGTAGTAACTACCGCCCAAGAAATGGCAGATGCAGTTTAATGTTAACAAGTGTAGAATTATGAGTGTAGGTAAAGGTAATAGGTCTGTAGACTATACATTAAATGACAATACCTTAGGAAAGTCATATAGTGTGTGGATTATTCCAAGGGTGGGGGGCAAGGAGCTGCCTCGTGTAGGTCATTAACTGGTCTCTTGCAGTCTCCTCATTTCTTATGTTCTTATATAAAGATTTATAAGGTGAACTATGACGTTATAACTCATGCTATCCACTTTCATCTCTGTCTCATTCTCGCCATGAAACTTACTGACGATTCCTCCTCCTGTATCGCCTCAGGGCACCTACAACATCATGGTGAAGTCCCCCGTTGGAGGAAATAGGGCTGTGCAGACTTTTAAGGTGGAAGAATTTGTCCTCCCACGCTTTGAAGTGACTATAGAGGCACCTCCTTACATCCTGGGCTCCGACAAGGTGTTCCATTACAAAGTTTGCGCAACGTAAGTATTGATTAGATCGACTGAAGCAGGTGATCGTGTGTTTTGTATGCATGCGTTTGAGATATTTCTTTTTCTAGTCTGATACGTTTTTTTTTCTTCTTTTTTATTTTAAATCTGTAGTTGAGTGTGTTGTTTTTTCTTTTGTTTTTTTCCTCTCATATTGTTTTGCAAATTTGACTATCACTCGTTTTCTTTATAATTCTTCTTTTTTTTTTTTCCTTTTGATAGTTGATTACACTCTTTTTCTCTTTACGATTCATTTGTTATTGATGTTGTGCTTTGTCAGGTACACGTATGGTCAGCCAGTGAAGGGCAACATCACCTTTAGAATCGAACGCAAAAACGGTCGTAACAGGGACTCCAACACGCAGACTGTGCCGGTGAGTGTGTGGCTGAAGGGTTGGAGGTGACCGTATTAAGAAGCATAAGGGAAAGAAAAGCGAAAAAAACAATGCATCTTTTACAATAATTATATAAACTACAAAATAAATGCATCACACAAAAACAAAATATAAATCCAAAGAATTATAACTATCTCGATTTACTTTGACGACGTACAGATTTCCGGTTGTCGATCCTTCCCCATCGACGAAACTATCTTGGAAATCAACAGCGAACACGACCTAGCCAGTACTGTGGGCGTTTCAGTTACAGTGGCAGAGGAGGGCACGGGCCAGGAGGCGACGCAGGAGTCCTTGATAGACGTGCACAGACGAGCCCTCACGTTTAAGCACATAGGAAAGGAGGATTACGTGAAGCCAAATCTTCCCTTCACAGGACAGGTAAGGAAAGAGGAAGAGGAGACGCAGTGTTGTTTTATGACTAGTATGCAATTTTAGTTCAATAATACCACTTCAATTACTGTTATCTCTCCTACTACTACTACCCCACAGTTCAAGGTCAAGCTGCCGTCGGGTGCCCCATCGGCCAACAATGTGGTAAAACTGTGTAGCGGTGAAAGCTGCAAATTTTACACCACGGATGCCAAAGGGGTAGTGGAATATCTTTATCCCAAACACGAGGATTTCTCAATCAAGGTAAGTACATCGCTCTACATATAAGTTGAATATAGTAAGTACATTTCTCTCTCTCTCTCTCTCTCTCTCTCTCTCTCTCTCTCTCTCTCTCTCTCTCACAGTTATCCATTCATCCCCAGATTACATCCCTAGACTACCCAAGAATCCCCAACCCACATTCAACTTATCGGCCCATAATGTTTGAGGCAGAAGCAAGACACAGTGTGAAGCAGTACTACTCGCCTTCCAATTCTTCCATCATCATCAAGTCTCCTGAGGTCCAACTGAAGTGCCGGGTGGGAGAGAAACAAGAGTTTTCGGTTCCTGTTATGTATGCAGCTGACAAGGATATAAAGGCTTATTTCACTATTCAGGTGAGTGATACGTGTGTACGTGTGTGTGTGTGTGTGTGTGTGTGTTTTCACCATTGTGTAAATTCAATCGTTCAAAAAGGTATCTATAATGAAACCAAATATATCGCAATCATTCTCTCTCTCTCTCTCATGACCTTACCCCTTCAGCTGGTGTCGAGAGGTCAGATTCAGTACTCCAACACCCAAGAACACACCCTCACGGAAATGGAACTGCCGATTGACACCTCCCTCCTTTTAACCCCTCTGTCTCCTCCCTCCCAAGGCATGGTGAGGGGAGTCATCAACCTTCCTCTTGTTGTTCCCCTTACAGCCTCTCCAACTGCCAAGGTAATTTCTTTTCGTTTTTTTTATATATTTACTATTAGTTCGATTTTCTTCTTCTTGCAAGTGATAAAAACGAAAGAATCTCTAATGGAAGAAAGAAAACATGAAACATTTTAATAACACTCTCTCTCTCTCTCTCCCCTGTGTGTGTGTGTGTGTGTGTGTGTGTGTGTGTGTGTATGCGCAGATAATGGTCTGGTACACACGCTCGGACGGTGAGGTAGTGTCGGATGCGCAAGAAATCCGGATAAGGAAATGTCTCACCAATCCTGTCAGTCTCACCTGGTCAACCGAGCGGGCCGGACCAGGTGATGAGGTGGATCTGAAACTTGCCGGGGC
This sequence comes from Metacarcinus magister, assembly GCA_029783475.1. Classification (NCBI taxonomy): domain Eukaryota; kingdom Metazoa; phylum Arthropoda; class Malacostraca; order Decapoda; family Cancridae; genus Metacarcinus; species Metacarcinus magister. The sequence goes on along the minus strand of JAPQNM010000021.1, from coordinate 5,192,821 downwards.
ACCTGAATCCCTCTGCAGCCTGGGTGAGTAACCTGACTTGACCTAGCCTAGTAATACTTGACCTCATTGGGTTACTGGTAGGTTGTGAAAGCATTCTTGGATTTGTTTATATAATATTTTTCTTTGGTTTGTTGTTCTTTTGATCATTGGGTTTTTTTTTTTTATTATTATTATCTTAATTCCTCACCTACTTCCATATTCTCTCTTTCTTTATTCTCTTTTTCCACTTCTTGACGTTCTACCTACTCCATATGTATTAACTCCTTCTCTATCTCGCTACCATTCTGTCTCACTTCTGCTGCCAATGATTTATTCCTCTCCCTTCTTTTCCCTTTTCTACCCCTGTGTCACCACGCACTCGCTCCCCGACAGGCGTGGTAGACAAAAGTGTGGAGCTCCTCTCGAATAAGGAAGAATCCCTAACCTTGGATGCAGTGTTTGAAGTGGCAGAGAAAGCGATGGTTGGCGACAGCGAGAACACACAGATCAACGACGATGAATACTGCAGAGAAAACCATCGTAAGTACCGCTGTTGTAGAAGACTTATTTCACGGATAATGGTTTGCAAAGTGGTGGTGGTTAATATTTTGATCATTATTGTAGAAGATATCCATGCTACTACTACTTCTACTTTTACTACTACTACTATTACTACTACTACTACTACTACTACTGCTACTTTTTCCTCCATCAGCTCCTAAACCGAACCCCCGATATCCTGGCCGTCCAATTCCCTTCGACCCTGTTCCCTTCGCTGCTGAGGATCCCGAAATTAGGGTGGCCAAGAGGTCCTTCTTCAGGCCGTATGGTTCTTACTACACTGAGCAAGTGGATGCTATTAAGATGTTTGAGGTAACGGGTGGATGTGTGGATGGAAGGAGTGGACGGTTGTGTGAATGCGTGGATAAGTAACTGAGGTGAAGAGTCTGTGTATAATAGTATGCGGATGTCTACTACTACTACTACTACTACTACTATTACTACTACTATTACTACTACTACTATTACTACTATTACTACTACTACTACTACTACTACTACTACTACTACTACTACTATTACTACTATTACTACTACTACTATTACTACTACTACTACTACTACTACTACTACTACTATTACTACTACTACTACTATTACTACAACAGCTTCTTCCTTCCCGGACAGAAATCTGGTCTGTTTGTGTTCACGGATCTGAAGGTGGAGACGCGGCCTTGCGAATTCAGGGGTAAGTGTTATTTCCTTATTCATTTGTTCCTTATGTAAGCGACGAGTGTTTCCCTCAGTGGCGGGTTGGGGGGGGGGTGGAGTTTAAGTCCCCAAGCAGCAAGAGAACAGATCAGATACACGTCTAGCTCATCCCTGCAACAATGGGCATCTTCCACAGTTTTTCCTACGCCACGACCTACAGCCTGCCCCTTCTGCCGCGTCACCACCACATCAATCCCGTTCCCGAGTGGGCGACCTACATCATTACCGTTCACCACTCTACCACCCACACAGGAGTTGGAGTCGTCGGCCACTCGCTCCTACTTCCCAGAGACGTGGCTATGGGAGTTATCCTTCCTCCCGTCAGTATTGGGTTCATGTGTTACCTATCTTAGCGGGTTCTCAGAGTGGTCTCATTCGCACAGTATTGCTCTCCTTCCTCTGGTGGCGGGAATACATTTTTTTTTCTTCACTATGGTTCCTAACTCTAGTTGTCGTGCTCATAATTAAAGACAATTAACACATTCGGAAATAGTTAACCTCGGCCACTGCCTGTAAGATAAGGAGTAGTGGCAGGGCAGTCTAGGTTAACCAAAATTCACTGGAGCCGTGGTAATCATTATGATCCCACTGGTAAAATTGCATGTATTTTGAGTGTCCTGCCCTCATTAGAAATCGTTGTAATCCATGGCGAGATATGACCCTGTTGCTGCGACCTCCTATTTACAAGCAATCAATCGATCACTCAATCATTTGCGTTATTTTTGTTTCTCTGTGGCTCCCGTCCGTCGCGATCACCCACACATTGCACACATCAGTCTTCCACATTGTCGCCCATCACCTTCCCTGCAATCCCAAAGAATTTTGAATACCGCTAACTGACCCATCTTTCCATGTCCTTCATTGAGCCTGTTCACGTCATTCAAGCCAGTTCGTTCACAATTTCCACAGATTTCTACTACTCCGACATCATGTTCAGAGGCCCACCAGGAGCTCCTGGGATGTCCGGGCAGCGTTCACCATCAATGATTAGCAGACCGATGCCGATGCCTGGAATGTTTGGACCAGTGTCCAGTGTCGGATTTGACACACTCATTCAACCAGAAAAAACACAAGACACAGCCACTCGCTCTTACTTCCCTGAGACGTGGCTGTGGGAGGTGTCCTTGGTGTCGTCAGTATCTGGCTCATGTTATGCCTTTGTTAGTTGGTTCTCGCTAGTCTCTGTTCCTTAAGGTCACGGTCTGTCTCCTCGTGGACAAGGACCATTTGAACGCACTAAATGACTGCTTCGCTTTCATAGTAAAGTGTTTCATGTAAGCATGATCTGATATGCTGCTCTCACTTGTTGATTAATCTCTCTCTCTCTCTCTCTCTCTCTCTCTCTCTCTCTCTCTCTCTCTCTCTCTCTCTCTCTCTCTCTCTCTCTCTCTCTCCCTTCAAACAAAGTATAAAAGTAAGTATCTATAACACTTCTAACTTTGTGTTCATTTCTAACATTTTGTTGTCTTTATTCTGTCACACTTTACCTCTTGTCCACAGCGACGCGTTACTTTTTTTGAACTTTCAACCCAAAACGTAAAACTGTACAACGCATTGACGGGCCCAAGTTTCCTGTGTACTATTCTTTGACTCCAGAAACTACACAAAACATCCACTTCCTGGATACTACATCAACTGGACATGAAATCGCCTACTATCGCATTGTAACTGTTTTTGAAATGATATGACGATCTGAAGCAATATTCAGTGTGTAAACATTTTTTGCAGAATATCCGGACTACTATGACGTGCTCACAGAATATGATATAGTGTACGATTTACCAATGGAAGCACCACCACCACCACGTGCTCCACCAGCATTAGTAGCACAACCACCACCACCACCACCACCATCAGTAGTACAAGACACAGCTACTCGCTCTTACTTCCCTGAGACGTGGCTGTGGGAGGTGTCCTTGGTGTCGTCAGTATCTGGCTCATGTTATGCCTTTATTAGTTGGTTCTCACTAGTCTCTGTTCCTTAAGGTCACGGTCTGTCTTCTCGGGGACAAGGTCCATTTGAACGCACTAAATGACTGCTTCGTTTTCATATGTTTAGTGGTAAAGTGTTTCATGTAAGCATGATCTGATATGCTGCTCTCTCTCTCTCTCTCTCTCTCTCTCTCTCTCTCTCTCTCTCTCTCTCTCTCTCTCTCTCTCTCTCTCTCTCTCTCTCTCTCTCTCTCTCTGAAAACAAAATCTAAAAATAGGCAGAGCCTCAAACTTTTTGTTTTTATCTAACATTTCTTTGTGTTCATTCTATCACACTTTTTGTCCTGTTTACTGTTATTTTACTTCAGGAATGACGCTAAACATCGACTTCCTGTAAACTACGTCGACCGGATATAAAAGTGCCTACGATCGCATTTGAACTGTCATCGGGATAATATAGCAATCTGAAGCAATATTTATCGAGTAAACTTCTTTTGCAGGAATATTGGAAAACTATATTGATGACCTAGGCATTGGACTAATTGTAGCACGCACAAAGGGAAATTCACCATTGGCAGGAAGAGCACCACCACCAGCATCACCATCACCATCACCAGACACAGTAGAGGAGGAATCGTCAGCCACACGCTCCTACTTCCCCGAGACGTGGTTGTGGGAGCTGTTCTTACTGCCGTCAGTTTCTGGTTGTTGTGATTCATTCCTTCATTGCTTATCTGCTTTTCGACTTCAAGAGTTTCTTTCTGGGTGTTTGCTGAACCCTTGGATGGTGTTGGTCAAGAAGCTCCGGACACGAGAGTCGGTTTCCTTTGGTATGGGGTCGCTCTTCTGCTGAAATTTTTCACACGAGTAATTTCATTTTTCACGACCAACGCTTGTCTGCGTCACCCAACCAGTACCAAGACCCTTCGTCAAAATTTACCTGAACATCCACACGAAGATTACCTATAGATTCTTCCATAATCTTAAATCTTTCCTAAGTTACAATTCGATTAACTTTTTTTCACAGACCTAGTTATAGTCCAGCTCAGCTTCGCTAGCCACACATCAGCTCATGGAGGTGTCACTCAAGGGAAGGCAGAATCATCAGCTACTCGCTCTTACTTCCCTGAGACGTGGCTGTGGAGATTACTGTTCCTGCCGTCAGTATATGTGTTATGTGATACGTTTGCTTGCTGGTGCTTTTGGTTCTCGACTTCCTTGGGCTGTGGTGTGCTTTACCTATGAGGAAAGTGTGTTTTATTCAAAGTTTCAAGGATCGCGGGAAAAGTATTGATAGTTGCTTCCCCGTTCCTATCTCCTTCCCTCCATCTCGCTCTCACTAAGTCATTCCCTCACTCACAATAGTATACTTTGTTTCAGATTATCTCCTTTATGACGTGCTTCCAATGGCGTTCTCGGGTGGGGTGTCGGCAGAAGGAGGAGGGGAACAATCGACAGTGCATCCGCGTTCTTACTTCCCTGAGACGTGGCTGTGGCAACTCTCCTTCATCCCGTTAGTTTCTGATAGAAGAAAAAACATATCGCTTCCTCTTTGCTTTCTTGAGCCTTTATGTATTTATTTTTTTCCCCCCTCGATGTCTTTACTTCGTTACTGGAACTAAGGAAGGTTGGCCTCCACTTTCAGTGCGTTTGAACCCGTGACCTTGACGACTTGAACTTAATGGTGGTAGGGTAAAACGACTCGACGATCATCATATGGATTCCACCTTCCTCGTCGTGACTTTCTTAACTTCACATACAAACTCGTCTTCAGAAACTCATGGTCACCTTTCATTATATTCTTTACAGGGTATCCGGGGATTTTTAATATACATGGAGGAGGCTATGCTATTCCGAGTTCAATTGGTGGAGGAGGTATCAGTTTCCCAACTGCAAGTTTTCCAACTGCAAGTTTTCCAACTGCAAGTTTTCCTAGAAGAGGAGGGATGAATATTGTACAAGCCATCTCGCCTTCCACTACACAGAAGGTGGAGTCCTCAGCAACTCGCTCCTACTTCCCTGAGACGTGGCTGTGGGAGGTGTCCTTACTGCCGTTAGTGTGTGGTTAATGTGATGCCTCGCGGGTTCTGTCGGTGCTCTGCTTATCGCGTCTGGTGGCGGAAGCTTCACTGACGGTTGCGTGGTTATAAATCAAGTCTATGAACAAAATTATAAATACCTTGGTTACAGTGTATTTATTGTAATTGTCTGCAGCCAGCGAGTCCAGCTTCTGTTTCAAATTGTGATTCAAGGGAGTCTTTATTCACCTTTTACGCTATTTTAATTATTTAGTTGTATATTATCTCTTGATTGTATTGAGAGAGAAAGAGGACTCAACACCCTCCTTGTTTTTGTCCCTATAGTGTTTTCGCCTTACTATTACGAGTATAATAACTAGGAAATTGTTGAGATGCCGACGCAACATATTTTTATAACTATGGGTCCACGTCTTACAATATGCTCAAGGTACTGGTCCAACGTCCCCTCCTTCTCCTCCTCCTCCTAGTGGCCTGACATCGCTTGCCAGGAAGTAGTGGTAGCAGTAGTGGTAGTGACAGTAGTGATAGTCTGGTCTTGGTTGGCCTTCCTTTCATGCCAGCCATGGATGGTGGGAGAAGCCTTCACCCTCACTATCCTGTATCCTTCACTCTAGATTAGATAGTGTAGTCTCACAAACAGCCTCGTAAGGGCCAGCAGGTCTGTTGCTGTTTGTTCTTCCTATGTGTTCCTATGTGTTCTTATGTGTTCCTCCTCCTCATCCAGGCCAAACTATTTTCCCGACACGTGGTTGTGGTAAATCCGTCTCGTCGATTAGTCAGCAAATCCATCACCGATTGATAGATTAATATCATGTTTGCTGTTTTTCAAGTTTTTTTTTCTTCTTTTTCTCACACACACACACACACACACACACACACAACACAACACAAAACAAAAACAAAAGCACAACGCTTGAACGACTCACGCTAAACACATCCTCATTCTCCACTCCCTCAGATTACCTCTACATCAGACTATACCACATGCCCAGTAACCACCACTCCTCCCACTCCTCCCGCTCCTCCTCCTCCTCCTCCTCCTCCTCCTCCTCCCGTACAGCGCCTATGTTACATACCCAAGGACCTTCATCACGAGAGATGAGTAAGGAAGGAGAAGAGGAAAAAGAAGAAAAAAGTCAAAGTAGAGGGAAGTTAAGATCTTACTTCCCGGATACTTTTTTGTGGCGTCTTGACCTGACCGGGTAGGGAAAAGTTTTCATTTCGCGTGCACCCCTTTTTGTGTGTGTTATATGCACGGTCAATGGTGTGTGTATGTATGTATGTATGTACGTACAATGTGGACAAATATTGAGTTGCACGGCTTTTGAGGCTTTTGTGAACGAACATTGAAAATATCGTGAAGAGGAGGAGGAGGAGGAGGAGGAGGTGGTTAATGAGCATCCTTCATCAAAAACCTCGTAAAAAGGAATGAAAAATGAATACTGGAATGAGAAGGATGGAATGATTTGTGTACGTACAATGCAGGAACTATCAACAACTATATACGGAATGCGTCAAAGAATACTGGAATGTCGTATTTACCAACAGGAATACAAACGCTTGAGGAGGATCGATAAATTTGGTGCAAAAAGAAAAATGGAATGTTATCATGATTCAGAGCAATTTCAGAATCAATCTCTCTCTCTCTCTCTCTCTCTCTCTCTCTCTCTCTCTCTCTCTCTCTCTCTGTTGTTAGTGTATATCTAGTAATGCTGCATGCTGCACGCCTACTTCATGCTTGTAGTAGTCATGAAAATTACTAACAATTACTTTGCTTTGTGATACTAATGCTTGTTAAACTTGCATTTATTTCAAGTCCTCTGTGATCATTGTGAAACTTGATATTAGTTACAAATATACACACAATCATTTAGCTTTCAGATAATCACACTTGTTAAACTTGCAATTACTTTAAAGTTAGAGATCCATGGATGCATAAAGTAACGTAAAGGTGATTATATGATGGAAATAATGAAATTTTACAATAGGAATGATAGCCACAAACACATACACACAAACACGCATACAAACGTCGATGCTAACCTTCCTTCTTTGTCGCTGGAATACATACATACAGGGTAGCAGGCAACAGCAGCCAACGCCTCACCCTGCCACACACTATCACAGAATGGGTGGGCAAGGCAGTGTGTGTTCACCCAGAGAAGGGTGTTGGACTCTCTGAGAAGGCCTCAATCACCACCTTCACTCCCTTCTTCATCGACCTCACCCTCCCGCCCTCAGTACAGCGCGGCGAAATTCTGCCCGTCAAGATTTCTGTGTTTAACTACCTGGGAGGGGCACTGCCGGTGAGTGTGTGTGTGTGTGTGTGTGTAGTTTTTGCATTTTTTCTCATTCAGTTTCTCAAGATTTACGTTTTTTGCTGTTGATTATCATTATTATTCCCCCTCCTCCTCCTCCTCAGGTTCAAGTGGTGTTGGCAAAGAGCGACGAATACGAGATCCTTGAAGATCCTACTTCTGGCCTTACTGAAGGTACTAGATCCTCCTGCATTCCCTCACAAGAGAAGGCAGTACACACGGTGAAAATCAGACCCAATGCACTCGGAGATGTCAACTTAACTGTGGAGGCGTTCGTAGATGAGCTCTATCCTGAAGTGTGTGGGTCTGAATATGTCCTGAGTAAGAGGTGAGTAAGCCAGGTGGATGGGTATTGTGTGGGTGAGTGGGTATGGCTGGATGATGGATGAGTAGGTATGGGTATGTGTGGATGAGTAGGTGTGAGTGGTTATGGGTGCATGTGGATGAGTATATAGGTACGGATGGATAGCGAATGAGTTGCTATGTCGCTCCTCATCCATAAATAATCTTCAACCTCAATACCCTAAAAAATAATAAATAAATAAAAAATAATAATAATAAAATAATAATAATAAAAAATAACTGATGTATTTCTTGCAGGGACCACATTATCAAACCCATCCGAGTAGAGTTGGAAGGCTTCCCGCAAGAGAAAACCTGGACCAAGTATATGTGTACCAGCGGTGAGTCAGGGAACGCAAGGAAAGTTAAAGGGATCAGATGGTATGTTAGGGATGTTGATTAAGTAAAGCAAGATGTAAAGAGAAGTAGAAGAGTTAATATTGATCAAGAAAGGTATGCAGTAAGGCAGAGAAAAGGAGGATTATGGGCAAAGGTAATTAGGAGTGAAAAATATATATCAGTGCTTAACTTCTATAGTCTCACTCAAAATATTACTTTATACCACTAGTCTAGTTTAGAATTAAATTGTATCCTTTTTCTATTACTATCAACCTCCTCCTATATTTTTTCTTCACTCATTATAAAAGACATAACACACATTCTATCTTTTTTTTCTCTCTTCATTGCCAAGAAAAATTACCTACATCCATTTATCCACTTACAAAAATATTTAATTAACATCTTTTTCCTATTCCAAAGCTCTCTCCTTCCCACCTTTTACTCTCCTACGACATCCACTTTCTCATTCTTTCTGATCATACTACTAGGAATCTGTCCAGTTAAGTCACCTTCAACCACTCACTCACTCACACCATTCACTCCTTTAAGAAGAAAAACATGTTCCCTTCCTCACTCTCCTCGCTCTCTCCTCGGACACAGAGGAGAAGGCTGTATCGTGGAGGCTGGAGGCGCCCTTAGACATTGTACAGGACTCCGCACGAGGCTGGGTGACTGCTGTCGGGGATCTGCTGGGACCTACACTCGATGTAAGTCACTCAAGGTGGTTTTCTGGGGGGAAGGTTTGGGAAAAATAATTGCTAGTGGCAGAGAAAAGATAAGTCATGTTGAGGGAAGAAAGGGAAGGTTGCTGGGAAGAGATTTGTATTGAGGAAAATATATTTACTGAGAAGGAAGTGTTGTGTTTGTTAGGGAGGAAAAAAAGGTGAGGTGGGTTGTGAGTTAAGGAAGGAAGGATGCTTTTACTCATGTTCAGTGCTCCAAACAAATAAATAAATTAAATAAAAATAAACTTGTTCTAACCCCACCCTTCCTCCCTGTGCCTTCAGAACCTCGGCTCCCTCGTCAAGATGCCCTACGGATGCGGCGAGCAGAACATGATCAACTTTGCACCTAATATTTTTGTGATGCAGTACTTGGAGGCATCTGAGACTGCCACTAAAGAATTGGCTGATAATGCCATCAAATTCATGAAGAGTGGTGAGTGTGTGTGTGTGTGTGTGTGTGTGTGTGTGTGTGTGTGTGTGTGTGTGTGTGTGTGTGTGTGTGTGTGTGTGTGTGTCAATGCCCCACACATACACATTTGTCTCAAACTATTTTTTTTTTTCTTTACACATGTACACGCATAGATATTGAGTACGTAATGTGTGTACTTTTATAGGTTAAGTCAGTGTGTCTGGTGTTCCGCAGGGTACCAAAGGGAGCTGCGTTACCGCCACTCTGACGGCTCCTTCAGCGCCTTCGGGAGCAGTGATTCATCCGGCTCCACCTGGCTGACGGCCTTTGTACTCAAGTCCTTCTCACAAGCCCAACAGTTCATATCGGTGAGAGAGGGAGGGAGAGAGAGAGAGGGGGAGAGAGAGAGGGAGAGGGAGAGTACAACAAAATAATCCTTCCCTTAACCATTTTTATTTGTATTCCTTGTGTTGAAGAAGTGTACTCATTGCCATTCCTTCCTCGCCAGATTGACACCAATGACATCGCCATGAGCCGAGACTGGCTGAAGAAAGACCAGATGGAGAACGGATGTTTCCTCTCTAAGGGAAAGGTGTTCCACAAGTCCATGAAGGTAGGCTTAATCATATCTCTACAGGAGGAGGAGGAGGAGGAGGAGGAGGGGGAGGAGGGGGAGGAAGAGGAGGATAACATGAAAAAAAGTTAGATGTGAAGAAGTCAATACTACTATTACTATTACTTATGTTACTACTACTTCTTCCAGGGCGGCATCGCAGACAACGATTCCCCGGTGCCTTTGACAGCTTACATCCTCACTTCCTTACTAGAGGCTGGAGAACTGACTGTAAGCAAACCAATAACAGAGGCTGCCTTCTGTCTTGTCTCGGATAAAAGCGAGGACCCTTACGCCATGGCTCTTAAGGCATACGCCCTCGCCCTTGCTGAGGCCTCTGAAGCAGCCTTCCACCTCACGCAGCTCCTGGCTAAGGCGCAAAGAACGAAGGATGGCATGTATTGGGAGCTGCCTCCTACCAACGGTGAGCTTATGGATGCAAAGGTTTAGGACTCGGCTTGTCTTGTTTGAGTCTATGTACATTTGACTGAATACTGTGACTTCTTTGTTTTACTTTGTGGATGATATGAGAATTTTGGTTTCATGGAATGCATATTTTTTTTCTTTTACTTTGTTCTCTCCCTGTTCTTCGCTTCTTGTTAGGTGTTCTTATGCTATCGAAAGATTTGTACGTTAAAACAGCCACCTATACCTCATACCTTCCTCTGTTTAGTAAACGCATCAACCTTGCCCCATCAAACATTAAATCTACCTTTCTCTGCCACAGGTAAGAGTGCTGCAGCAGGTGTGGAGACAGCTGCCTATGCTCTCTTGGCCATGGCAACCCTAAGCCCATTGGAGTATTTACAAGAAATGCAGATGATCGTCAAATGGATATCCAGCAAGAGGAACGGACAAGGCGGCTTTGTCTCCACTCAGGTAATGATGGTGGTGGTGGTGGTGGTGGTGGTGGTGATGGTGGTGGTGGTGGTGGTTAATAAAAGTGATAAAATAAGTCATCCATGTCCCATATAAACCTACACTCCTTTCCTTCCCTTCAGGACACTGTGGTCGCCCTACAAGCCCTCGCCAAGTACGAAATGGTCACGGGCCAGAAACCTGTGAATTTGTCGGTCCTCACCACCTCTACCGGCCTCGAGCACACTTTCCGCATCACAAACTCCACAAGCCTCCTCCTGCAGCGTGTTGATTTACCTTCCTTCCCTACCGTCGTGACAGTACAAATGGGCGGGGAAGGATGTGCGTTAATGCAGGTATGTATGTGTTGCGGGGAGGTGATAACATTAACAATAACAATGCGTATAACTGTAATTTACCCTTTCACTTATAACTCCGATAACCCGCACCTCTGGAAACTGAAAAAACAACACGGTTAGCACCCCAAAAACATCGTTCCACCTCACTAATACCTTCCTTCACCCTTCCATTCCTACAGGCTGTTCTTCGCTACAACATCCCAGCGGAAGACCCCAGTACAGCCTTCACCTTAACCACCACCACAGAAACAGCACCAGATGACAAGTGTGCCACCAAGCGCATCAAAGTCTGTGCTGCATACACGCTGCCGGACTTGAAATCTAACATGGCAGTTATCGAAGTGAACCTGATCTCGGGTTATATACCAGAGAAGAGCGATTTGAAGCAGGTTGTAGGCTACGGCACAGGACTTATTAAACGTTACGAGGTAGACGGGAGAAAGGTTACTTTTTACATCGATGAGTTCTCTCCTGAAGATCTCTGCCTTGCCTTCAGGATTCGTCGAGAGGTAGATGTCGAGAATCCCAAGCCTGGCACTGTCAGGGTCTACGATTATTACGATCCTGACCAGTTTGTTAGTGAGGTGAGTGTGTGTGTGTGTGTGTGTGTGTGTGTGTGTGTGTGTGTGTGTGTGTGTGTGTGTGTGTGTGTGTGTGTGTGTGTGTGTGTGTGTGTGTGAAATACTTAAACAGATAAAAAAAATATGTAACACTCTCTCTCTCTCTCTTAATAAATCGTCTAACCAAGGCCATTACATCCACAGAGCTACACCCTCCCGCCGCCTGAAGAGTGTGTGTCTAGCATGGAGATTGCTGCTGAGATCGAAGGCCTTATTATTGATGCTGTCCCCATGTTCTAGAGAATAGCGCCCTTGAAGAGACAATTGTAAGAGGGAAGAAGGGACACGTGAGACCTACTACTACTCCTCCTTCTTTTATTATTGTGATCTGGAGTGGTGTTGTGAAGTAATGTTGCTGGGAATTTGAGGTGGTACTAACTATGCTTTCACCTCCTCCTACTCTGTCTAGCTACTCTTATTTCTCTTCCTTTTCTTTGGTTATTTTGTGTTCTACGAGTCTGTGTATTTGTTTGTTTTGTTTGTTTGTTGTTGTTTTTAATTCATCCCTTTGTTGTCTGTAGTACATGATGGGGATGTACTTTTGAATCATCAGTTTTGTCTTCATATTTACACAAGGGATTCGACTCTCAATAAATACGGTACTTTTCTCATCTATCTTTTTTTCTTCTTCTTCTTAACTATTGCAACTTTCAGCCAGAATACTTCCTATTTCCTACTGTGTTTGATTGTTAAAATAATAATAAAAAAAAACTACAGAATAAACAAACTAGCCTTAAGTTTGTTTTCCATTCTTCTTCTGTCGCTAAGAACAAATAAAATACAAATACAAAAAAAAACTCCTTTCTAAAATATAACAAACACGCTATTATTATCATCTATTGGATAATATTAAAAGAGACCAGCGTTTTTCCAGTCTATTATACCTATTAATAAAACTGTTACCTGGACACCTGTTTCATTACCGAACACCTGCATTCATATATCCACAAACGAACTATGGGTTAAAAGAAAAAGAATTTAGATGATGCTAGGATGCTGCAGGATGACTTAAATAGGCTGTACGAGTGGTCAGAGAAATGGCAGATGCAGTTTAATGTTAACAAGTGTAGCATTATGAGTGTAGGTAAAGGTAATAGGTCTGTAGACTACATATTAAATGACAATACCTTAGGAAAGTCCTATAGTGTGAGGGACTTAGGAGTTCAAATAAGCAGTGACTTGCGCCCCAGGGAACAGTGTATTATAGCTAGAAATAGAGCCAACAAGATAATGGGATTTATTAGTAGGTGTGTGACAAATAGGAGTTCTGAGGTCATTCTGAGGTTGTATTTAGCGCTAGTAAGACCCCACTTAGATTATGCAGCTCAGTTTTGGTCCCCTTATTATAGGAAAGATATAGGCTCCTTGGAGGCAGTCCAGAGAAGAATGACCAAGATGATTCAGGGGCTGAGAAATTTACCCTACAAAGATAGGTTAAAACGTCTTAATCTCCACTCCCTAGAGAGAAGGAGGGCAAGAGGGGATTTGATTGAGGTTTTCAAATGGGTAAAAGGAGTTAATAAGGGTAACATTGATCAGGTTTTAGAATTTAGTAGTCAGGATAGGACACGTGGAAATGGGTACAAGCTAGAAAAACTTAGATTCAGGACAGACATAGGTAGATATTGGTTCACTAACAGAGTGGTGAACGATTGGAATAGGCTGGGTAGACACGTAGTAAGTGCTGAGTCAATAGATAGCTTTAAAAGACGGTTGGATCAGAGTATGGATAGGGATGACAGGTGGGATGGCTAAATATTGGATTATTCCAAGGGTGGGGGGCAAGGAGCTGCCTCGTGTAGGTCATTAACTGGACTCTTGCAGTCTCCTCATTTCTTATGTTCTTGTGTGTTGGAAACCTTATGACTACAGAACGAAGGAAACGAAAACATAGTGAGACCAAGCAGTTGAACGAATATTTACGGTAATCATTGGACTCCCTATGTACCGATACTTTTTTTTACTCATAGTACATTTCATTTTACATCACAGCCTTTGTATTCCTCCCATGAAGGTTTAGTAGAGTAGGTATAGATACATAATACGTTTTCTCTCACACCTGTACGAATCACTACAATACTTACGGGTAGACTATAATAAATTGAAGGTGAAGCTCAAATAAACTCACAATTACTTGGGATGAAAGTGTAACGAATTTAATTGACTCTTCAAGTAAGGTAAGCCATGCAAGAACAAAAATAATAATCTCCTTATAAAGTTCTTGAAGTCACCCAGCCATACTACCTCTTGCCAGTATTATCTAATGTACATCCTTCTTCATCACACCAAAAGTTAACAACCTTCCTCCCTCCTCACCTCCGCACCTAAATACTCCTCTTTGGTGCAGATGTAAACGCTTCAAGGCTTTCTGCGCGACAAAACACTGGAGTGACTAGACAAACGTTACCCACAGTATATTCTGAACAACCGTGACAGATACAGGTTCAATATCTATCATGTCTGTTCAGTGAGGTATTTCAAGCTGCGAAAACCAAGGGTGGGGGACAAGGAACTGCCTCGTGTAGGTCATCAACTGGTCTCTTGCAGTCTCCTTAATTCTTATGATGTTAATGATATCGACAACAGGCAATGGATATATCAAGCACAGTATACCTTCAAAAAATATCCTCTTACTATGCCAGCCGTAACCCAGGCAATCCCTTAGCCATTATTATTACCTGAGGACTCAATCTCCTCCCTCGGCTCCCCACAACACAAGGAGGCCATTGTTGACCAATTGAACGACGGAGGGAAAGCGAAACCACAACGAATTCATTGCCAGCCCTCACCCTCACCCTCTCACCCCCTCGTTCCCTGCGACTATGCAGTGCAGTTTTGGTCCCCGTATTATAGAACGGATATAAGACTGTTAGAGTCAGTGCAGAGAAGGATGACCAAGATGATGGAGGGGATTCGTAATTTTATTTATGAGAGGAGACTGAAGCTTTTGAAAGTACACTCACTGGAGAGGCGTAGAATAAGAGGAGATCTGATTGAAGTATTGAAGTGGGTGAAGAGTTTTAATAAGGGGGATGTAGGAAAGGTTCTTACGGTCAGTAGTCAGGATAGAACAAGAAGTAACGGATTCAAACTAGAAAAATGTAGATTTAGAAAAGAGATCAGCAGAAGTTGGTTTACAAATAGGGTGGTAGATGATTGGAACAGACTAAATCAGCAGGTATAGTTAGTGCACAGACGATAGGGAGTTTTAAAAGAAGACTAGACGGGCTTTATGGATGGGCATGATAGGTGGGTGTAAGTAACAAGGGAGTATTGGAGTAACAGGAACTACCTCGTGCAGGCATCCACGCCTTTTGTAGCTTCCTTATATTCTTATGTTCTTACAACAGCGAGAGAGAGAGAGAGAGAGAGAGAGAGAGAGAGAGAGAGAGAGAGAGAGAGAGAGAGAGAGAGAGAGAGAGAGAGAGAGAGGTATGATCAGGTCCGTTGAAGTTATAATACACATCTCTCTCTCTCTCTCTCTCTCTCTCTCTCTCTCTCTCTCTCTCTCTCTCTCTAATAACCCTCTTCACTCTCTCCATTCTTCCCTCTCCGTCCTTCCCTCCTTCCCTATCTCCTCCTCTCTCTCTCTTTATCGGTCCTCGTAAATTATATGAAAAAAGACAAAATGCCCTGGGTAAAAATTACTTTCCCTTTAAACGAGAGAGAGAGAGAGAGAGAGAGAGAGAGAGAGAGAGAGAGAGAGAGAGAGAGAGAGAGAGAGAGAGAGAGAGAGAGAGAGAGAGAGAGAGAGAGAGAGAGAGAAATACTAGGAATATCATTATGCATAAACTTTGCATTTGTTTATGAAGAAGAGGCGTTCCTGGAGGAGGAGGAGGAGGAGGAGGAGGAGGAGGAGGAGGAGGAGGAGGAGGAGGAGGAGGAGGAGGAGGAGTGAGGAGGAGGAGGAGGAGGAGGAGGAGGAAGATTTGACTACTACTACTACTAATAATAATAATAATAAAAATAATAATAATAATAATAATAATAATAATAATAATAATAATAATAATAATAATAATACCACCACCTCCTCTTCCTTTCTTTGCTGGTCTCCTCTTCTCTCCTTTGTTCCCTCTCATAGATATCCAGTTCCTCCTCCTCCTCCTCCTCCTCCTCCTCTTGTCTGACGGTAACCTCTAAATTAGGGCAAGCAGGAAGCAAGAATATGATATCTTCACCTAACAACCTGCCTGCCCACCATCACCATCACCATCATCACTATCACTATCACCATCATCACCATCACCACTACCACCATCACCATCACATCACCATTATCACCAGCACATCTATCACCATCTAAGAGAGAGAGAGAGAGAGAGAGAGAGAGAGAGTCATACGTAACATCGACCTAAGGACAATATATTACCTTTCCAACATATATACATTTTCTTCGCATTTTAAAAGGTAGACTTCGGTGTGATTATTTTGCACGTCACTTTCTTATTTTATCTCTATGGTATCGAAAAAGAGGAGGAGGAGGAGGAGGAGGAGGAGGAGGAGAGGAGGAGGAGGAGGAGGAGGAGGAGGAGGGACAATCTGGCAGAAGTGTCCCATTTTTCAGAAAGTTTCAGGGATATGGTAAAGTGATGAGGAAAAGAGAGAGAGAGAGAGAGAGAGAGAGAGAGAGAGAGAGAGAGAGAGAGAGAGAGAGAGAGAGAGAGAGAGAGAGAGAGAGAGAGAGAGAGAGAGAGAGAGAGAGAGACAACACAACCTCACCTCTCTGGCTGCATTAAGGTCGTATAAAACTGCCAACACATTACGATGGCGCCTGCGTGAGAGACTTTAAGTGAGTAAAGAGTACTGGGTATTTCAGGTTGTTACGATAAACTATTACAGGAGGAGGAGGAGGAGGAGGAGGAGGAGGAGGAGGAGGAGGAGGAGGAGGAGGAGGAGGAGGAGGAGGAGGGAGGAGGAGGAGGAGGTGGAGGAGAAGGAGGAGGAGGAGGTAGTGAAAGAGGGAGAATTGGAGAGGTAGATTGGAGATGAGGAGAAAGACAAGACAAGGAGCAGCTAGACGGAGGTAATAGTGGACAAGATAACGACAACGACAACGATGACAAAGAACACGACGATATATTAATGGAGAGGAAATAGAGAACGAGGAGGAGGAGGAGGAGGAGGAGGAGGAGGAGGAGGAGGAGGAGGAGGAGGAGGAGGAGGAGGAGGAGGAGGAACACATAGGAACACATAGGAAGAACAAACAGCAACAGGCCTGCTGGCCCTTACGAGGCTGTTTGTGAGTACACTATCTAGTCTAGAGTGAAGGATACAGGATAGTAAGGGTGAAGGCTTCTCTCCCCAGCCATGGCTGGCAGGGAAAGGAAGGCCAACCAAGACCAGACTATCACTAGTCACTACCACTACTGCTACCACTACTTCCTGGCAAGGAGGAGGAGGAGGAGTAGTAGTAGTACAAAGGAAGAACAGACAGCGACAGTCGTACTGGCCCTAACGAGGCTGTCCGTGTGGTTACATTCTACTACTGTAATATCTACTTGATACACATAATAAGTACACGCTTCCGTCATGGAAATAGATTTTCGATTTTGTGGCCAGAAAATTTCCATCACAATTTTGGTAGAACTGGTTTTTGCCATTTTACTACGAAAGTATTACTTCTACGGTAAAAATGCATATATATACATTCCTTGAGCTTGATAAACTCTTTCTGATGGTGCCATCTGTTTTCCAATAGCTGTCATCGTTTTAAAGAAAAATAAGAGTTAATAAAACTTTTTATAAAAAACCTAAATGTCATTTTCCCAATTTTAAAATTTTCCAATTGCATTGCCCTATAGCCCAAAAGAACGGGCGTCCCCTGCTCTATCTTTACTATTCTATAAGTCTTTTACGTAAACCTCATACTTTTCGAGTTATTTAAAAATAATTATTTCTTGAAAAAAAAGTAAGGGTGTACCCTTGGAAATTTCTTGAAAATTTCCACACCTCCGAATCTCATGAAACTTCGTTGAAAGGTGTTCACGGGCATGCTGAACACGAAGATATAAGTAGTTGTGTGATCACTATAATACTGAACCTTGTTTTACCTTGGCTTATCTAACAAAAACATTGAAAATATCGTGAAGAGGAAGAGGAGGAGGAGGAGGAGGAGGAGGAGGAGGAGGAGGAGGAGGAGGAGGAGGTGGTCATAACATTCCCAGAGTGACATTCATAAAACCCCAATAATAATAATAATAATATGCAACCATTATAAGTTTTGAACCATTATAAGTTATAAGTTATAAGTTATAAGGAGGAGGAGGAGGAAGAGGAGGAGGAGGAGGAGGAGGAAGAGGAGGAGGAGGAGGAGGAGGAGGAGGAGGAGGAGGAGGAGGAGGAGGAGGAGGAGGAGGAGGAGGAGGAACACATAGGAAGAACAAACAGCAACAGGCCTGCTGGCCCTTACGAGGCTGTTTGTGAGTACACTATGTAGTGACAACACACATACAACACACCTACATACCAGGTGCACACACACCCAAAGCCTATAATGACTTCCCTCGAGACCGCGGCTGAGGTCGAGATTAACTTGACCTCACCTCACCTGTGATCTGACTCCAGGTGTCCACAGGTCTGCGAGCCCAATATAAGCTACCCACACACACACACAGGCAGTCAGTCAGTCAACCACCAGTCTACCACCACACACAGTCCAGGCAACACCTCCAGAGTAGCGTCTGGGAGCCCCACGTCGGGGCTCCCTAGACAACAAACAGCCCACGCTCACCTTCCCTGGGCTCTGTATAGTTGTGTACAACCAACGCTGCACCAATAAACCAACTAAGCCACATTCGTCTGTTGTCAAACCTTTGTGTGTACATAACTCCCAAACCTCTACAACTATCTAGTCTAGAGTAAAGGATACAGGATAGTAAGGGTGAAGGCTTCTCTCCCCAGCCATGGCTGGCAGGGAAAGGAAGGCCAACCAAGACCAGACTGTCACTACCACTACTGCTACCACTACTTCCTGGCAAGCGATGTCAGGCCACTAGCGACGTCTTTTGAATCGACATTTCGTAAGTTAGGTACATCAGGATGAACTTACTCAAAGTTTGCTACGTTAACGGATAGTATTTTAGTTGTGGATTGGCTTTTAAATATTTGTCAGGTCTATTTTTGAACGTAGTAATTGTTTTACTGTCGACGACATTGGCGGGCAGGGAGTTCCAAACGTTAACGATCCGATTGAAAAAGAAGTGCTTGGCTTTGTTTGATGTGAATCTTTTACCAGTAATCTTAAAAGAATGATGTCTTCTTGCTATATTTGATCAATCAAAAGTAATGTAATCTTCTGATATTATCGAATCCTTTGATTATCTTGAACATTTCAATGAAATCCCCTCGCATCCTTCGTTTCGGTGGTAATGGCAGGTTAAACATAACTTATTGCCAGTATTAACCCTTACACTGCCGAGGTCTTTTCTAAGTGTTCGATTTATAGATTTTTAAAAAAATTATGATTATATTCAAAATTTTCTTATTAATGATAAAAATTAATATTAATGATAAAAATAAATATTAATGATAAAAATAAATATTAATGATAAAAATAAATAATAATGATAAAAATAAATAATAATGATAAAAATAAATATTAATGATAAAAATAAATATTAATGATAAAAATAAATATTAATGATAAAAATAAATATTAATGATAAAAATAAATATTAATGATAAAAATAAATATTAATGATAAAAATAAATATTAATGATAAAAATAAATATTGATGATAAAAATATATATTAATGATAAAAATATATATTAATGATAAAAATATATATTAATGATAAAAATATATATTAATGATAAAAAATAAATATTAATGATAAAAATAAATATTAATGATAAAAATATATATTAATGATAAAAATAAATATTAATGATAAAAATATATATTAATGATAAAAATAAATATTAATGATAAAAATAAATATTAATGATAAAAATAAATATTAATGATAAAAATAAATATTAATGATAAAAATATATATTAATGATAAAAATAAATATTAATGATAAAAATAAATATTAATGATAAAAATAAATATTAATGATAAAAATAAATATTAATGATAAAAATAAATATTAATGATAAAAATAAATATTAATGATAAAAATATATATTAATGATAAAAATATATATTAATGATAAAAATAAATATTAATGATAAAAATATATATTAATGATAAAAA
>JAPQNM010000021.1:5157813-5162813 GCA_029783475.1 Metacarcinus magister | reverse complement strand
CTATCCTTATTAAACTCCTCCCATCCTTCTCCTTTCATCCTTCCTCCTATTTCATTCTCCTGCTCCCAAATTCCATCTTTACCTTCCTTCCATCCTCCTCATCTTCCTATCCCTCTCCTCCTCCTCCTCCTCCTCCTCCTCCTCCTCCACGTCCCTGGTATCCCTTGCAATAACCTGACGGGCTAGGTACTTAAAATACCCCATCTATAACAGCCGTAGAGGAAGGGAAAGGGGAAGGGGAGAGGAGAAATGGATCAAGTAAGGGAAGGTAGGAGAAACAGACTACTTCTTCTTCTTCTTCTTCTTCTTCTTCTTCTTCTTCTTCTTCTTCTTCCTTCCTCTTCAGGTGCGATCCGGTATCAAGCTTGGGTCTTATTATAGAATTTAGGTTTGTTTAGAGTACCGGTGATTTATTTATTTATTTATTTATTTATTGTTTTTTTTTTTTTCGTTTTTCTATCTATCGTGTATTTATTTATATTTTTTTTTTCTGGTCTATATTTGATTTGATTTGGATTGTTTTTTTTTCCTTCACTTATGCTATTTATTGACCGTTTCGTTTTTGTTTTTGTGAAGGGGGAGGGGAGGTGGGGGGGGGGTTAAGATGATGATAATGGTACTTATATAATTTACTTCTGTTTTTGTTCCTCCTCCTCCTCCTCCTCCTCCTCCTCCTATTCCTCCTTCATCATCATTTCCTGGTAGTTACTTTTATAATAACAAGAAAAAAATAACAAGAAGGCGAAGAAGAAAGATAAAAAAAAAAAAAACAGCAAAATTTCAACAAAATATCTTTATAATTAATTAGCAACGAAGCGAATAAATGGAGAGAGAGAGAGAGAGAGAGAGAGAGAGAGAGAGAGAGAGAGAGAGAGAGAGAGAGAGAGAGAGAGAGAGAGAGAGAGAGAGAGCGCTAGAGGTATCGTAAACTCAAGCTCTTAGTCGGGTCGGGTCCCTCTTCCGATACGGACGGTCAGTGTGGCACTCCCTCAGGCACTCTCCCATTCCCCTCGTGGCACTCCCCTCAACTCCCTCCGTGGCATACCTTTCACTCCCCTCATACTCCTCGTGGCACTCCTCATTCCCCTCGTGGCACTCCCTGGCACTCCCCTCATTCCTATCCCTGGCGATCTCCCTCTCTATGTAACTATCTCACTTTGATGTAGGTACTATTTTACTCTTCTCTCTCTCTCTCTCTCTCTCTCTCTCTCTCTCTCTCTCTCTCTCTCTCTCTCTCTCTCTCTCTCTCTCTCTCTCTCTCTCTCTCTCTCTCTCTCTTTTTAAGCTTCAGAGGTCAAATAAGAATTATCTCCAGTCTTTCCTGATACGCAAAAACCATATCAGCCAAGATCTCTCTCTCTCTCTCTCTCTCTCTCTCTCTCTCTCTCTCTCTCTCTCTCTCTCTCTCTCTCTCTCTCTCTCTCTCTCTCTCACACACACAAGTCTAACCATTAAAAGCATAAAAATATACAGTTCGCATATACGTAAGCTAAATAATCCTAATATTATTTTTTGTTCTCTATCATTATTACGAAAACAACTTTATATTTATTTCCCTTCCAAATTTACAAGAGTGACAGCTGCGTTTACTTTTTTTTTATTATTATTTACGACACAATACTTAATGATTATGTTAAGTGAAGCTCATCTTTTCCTTCTTCTCTCTCCTCCCTCACACACAAGACTTCACCTATCGGCACCCAAGGAACTTTCTCCCTCAACTCAACTCAACTCAACTCACAAGCAAAGTAGTGGTCGGTAAGTGTGGCTTGTAACTGTCATAATAATAATAAATAATAATAATACAAATAACAATAATGAGGTAATGATAGCAGAATTAGTGTGTGTGTGTGTGTGTGTGTGTGTGTGTGTGTCAACTACTACATAACAATTACCTCCTGGATTCAAGCTGTGTTCATAATTACACTCAGACTATTTCATGGAAGTCCACGAGGTAAAGAGAAGCTAGTTTATTTATTTATTTATTCATTTATTTATTTATTTTATTTATTTTTATACAGTACTAAAACCTAAACAAATTGAGTTGGATTGTCTGCGCGGGTAAACAGGACACAAAAGAGAGTATACATCCCCATCATGCTATCCTATCCAGCATTTATAATTGGAGTGTTTGTCAGTCGGTGTGCCCTGTGATGCACAAACCCATTCACCTATCCTAATGAAAGTGTCAGCTGGGTTAATTGACACGGTAGATTTTGTTTGAATAGCTTCCTTCATGAATCACGGTAAGACAGAGCGGGAACGAGATGGATGTCGTTAAGAGGTGGTAAATAGATGATAGTTAGTGTTGGTTTATATGTATTTAGCAGACCTCCTCGAGTATTTAAGTTTAATATTGATTGATTAGCATTATTGTGTATCGTCTCGTCTCAAAAGTGATATAGAAACAAAGAATAAAATAAATACGTTATATCTTATTCTGTTTATTCAATTCATTTCACTTCTTTATCAAATGACTAAAAAAAATAATAATAAATTCGTATATTATTCTTACGATTCAAAAATATATAGACGCAAGAAAATAAAATCACTTCTCCTTTTTGCATTGATTTAATTTGGTTCTACTTTCCTTCATATAAACATTCCAAAAAAAACAAATGAAGAGTAAAATATTGAACAACTCCTTCATATATAAAATCAATTCACGTATACTTATCGAGCCAGCAAAGGGGAGAGAGAGAGCAAAAAAAAATAAAATGTTTCCTCCCTTTCATCAATTCTCAATTAAGTCAATCAAATGTTGCAAAAAACTTTCAACCATTACCATAACTTGTTCCATTCCTCGAGCTCTGAAAACTTATTGCTGAAACGTTACGAAGCAGAGGAGAAGGGATGGAAGGAGAGGGAAGAAGGGAGGGAGAGGGAGAAAAGGGGAGGAGGGAGTGAGAGGGGGAGAGAGAGAGAGAGAGAATGAGAGGACGGAAGGCAAAAGGTACAGTTTAATATGAGGAGAGCATCAACTCAAAACACTTGAATCCCTTATTTTTAACCCCTATTTTTTTCCTTTCTGGATGAGTTTCTTTGCAATAAAGGGTCAAATAAACATCACGACCTCTCTCTCTCTCTCTCTCTCTCTCTCTCTCTCTCTCTCTCTCTCTCTCTCTCTCTCTCTCTCTCTCTCTCTCTCTCTCTCTCTCTCTCTCTCTTTCTCTCTCTCTCTCTCTCTCTCTTCTCATTAACAAAGGTGTGAATAACTAATTAGCTTATTTCAAGGTAAATGAACTGCCTCGAATTTCTACTTCCAAGACGAATAGAAATATAGATAAATGAATAAAAGTATAGATAAATGAATAGAAATATAGATAGATGAATAGAAATATAGATAAATGAATAGAAATATATAGATACATGAATAGAAATATAGATAAATGAATAGAAATATAGATAAATGAATAGAAATATAGATACATGAATAGAAATATAGATAGATGTATAGATGTGTATGTATGTATGTATGTATGTATGTATGTAGGAGGAGGTAGAAAAAAATGTGTTTGTTTACATCTAGCACTTGTTTCCTTGTTTGTATTGTTCTTATTTGTTTATTTGTTTGTTTGTCTTGTTGTTTATCTGTTTGTTTACTATACCGTTCCTCTCTCTCAATTAATGTTTACACAGCGGTGGGAAAAAAAAAAACGTCATCTAATCTTCACTTGACTTGGCTAGCTTCCTGCAAACACACACACACACACACACACACACACACACACACAGAGAGAGAGAGAGAGAGAGAGAGAGAGAGAGAGAGAGAGAGAGAGAGAGAGAGAGAGAGAGAGAGAGAGAGAGAGAGAGAGAGAGAGAGATTCTTCATGTAATTAGCTCTGTCTTTCACATTTGATAAATCTCTCTCTCTCTCTCTCTCTCTCTCTCTCTCTCTCTCTCTCTCTCTCTCTCTCTCTCTCTCTCTCTCTCTCTCTCTCTAGCGCCGCCCACACACTCAAACACCTCTATCCCGCCCACCCCACGCCCAAAAACACAGCTGCCTTTGTCTATACACAACACACCCATTCACACACACACACACTCACACACACACTCACACACACACACACACACACACACACACACACACACCCTTGCTGCCGCCACCACCACGCCCTCAAACACACCACACAGGGAACAGCAGCAGCAGGAGGAGGAGGAGGAGGAGGAGGAGGAGGAGGAGGAGGAGGAGGAGGAGGAGGAGGAGGAGGTGGCGCCAGTTCAAGGTGGTGGAGAGATGGGAGTAAAAGTCAATATTGTATCAGTAGCTAATTGTGAGAATGTAATAATGAAGGTGAGTGTGTGTGTGTGTGTGTGTGTGTGTGTGTGTGTGTGTGTGTGTGTGTGTGTGTGTGTGTGTTGGATAGAAACATTGTCTGTCTGTGGACATGGACATATTTTTTTATTCTCTCTCTCTCTCTCTCTCTCTCTCTCTCTCTCTCTCTCTCTCTCTCTCTCTCTCTCTCCTTAGAGCAACATGGTGTCTTCCCGTTCGACATCTCCATTCTTTACACACACACACACACACACACACACACACACACACACACACACACACACACACACACACACACACACACACACACACACCTTTCTCTCCACGTGTCTCCAAGGGGAATACTCTCTCCCTTTTTCTTTTTCTTTTTTACCTCCGCACTTTCCTTCCATTAAGTTACGTCTTCAAATTCAAATTCAAAACAAAAGAGTAACTAGAAAATAGAGCAAAATAAATAATAATAATAATAATAATAATAATAATAATAATAATAATAATAATAATAATAATAATAATATAGACAAATAAATGAAGAGGAAAAAGTATAAATAAGGTCTGTAATCAAATTAGTAGAAATAATTAGTAGTAATTGATTATGTATATTTGACGCAGAGAGATGCATTTAATTACATTACTCTCTCTCTCTCTCTCTCTCTCTCTCTCTCTCTCTCTCTCTCTCTCTCTCTCTCTCTCTCTCTCTCTCTCTCTCTCTCTCGCTCTC
>JAPQNM010000021.1:5142813-5147813 GCA_029783475.1 Metacarcinus magister | reverse complement strand
AGGAGGAGGAGGAGGAGGAGGAGGAGGAGGAGGAGGAGGAGGAGGAGGAGGAGGAGAACAAGGGAGGAGTGTGCAGAGGCGTGAGGGGGAGGAAAAGAGAGAGAGAGAGAGAGAGAGAGAGAGAGAGAGAGAGAGAGAGAGAGAGAGAGAGAGAGAGAGAGAGAGAGAGAGAGAGAGAACGTAGATTAATGATGAATAAATATTGGGATGAGGACGGTGGGGTGTGTGTGTGTGTGTGTGTGTGTGTGTGTGTGTGTGTGTGTGTGTGTGTAACTGTTCCCTGGCAAAGTGAAATAACTCATTATCTCTCTCTCTCTCTCTCTCTCTCTCTCTCTCTCTCTCTCTCTCTCTCTCTCTCTCTCTCTCTCTCTCTCTCTCTCTCTCTCTCTCTCTCGTTTTTTGCAGTATTAAAAGAGAATTTCAGGATTAACTAAATTGCAATCAACTTTAACAGGTATATTTTTCTCTCTTTTCAGGTGTATACGAGACCCAATTAGGCAGGTGACCCGGGCCTACCTATAGAACACACGAAAAAACATTGAAAAAATATATAGAAAGAAAGAAAAGAAAGTGAGAGAGAAAGAAAGATAGAGAGAGAATCAGGTTCAGTTTAAGAAGACAAAGGATTGAGTTATAAGGAAAGTAAAGAGCAAAGAAAGTGAGCTATAAGGAAAGTAAAGAGCAAAGAAAGTGATCTGGAAATAGAAAATTATATATAAAGAAAAGAGAATATATAGATAATACAACACTTGCAAAATATATAGATGAAATAATATGAAGATAAACAAAAGACTATATAGATAACAAAACACTTACAAAAATAATATAGATGAAATATGAAGATAAACAAGAGAATATATAGATAATACAACACTTCAAAAAATATAGATGAAATAATATTATAAAACAAAAACAAGTGAATAAGGACAGTGACAAAAATAAGGTGAAGGAAAATATATATCTTTAAAAAAATAAAGAAAAAAAGAAAGAAAGAGAAATAGATAAAAAGAAAGAAAGAAAGAAGGAAGAAGAAAGCAATACAAAGGAATATAAAGGAAGAGAGGAGGAGGTAAAACAGGAGTAATTGTTCTAACGAAGGAAGGAAGGAAGGAAGGAAGGAAGGAAGGAAGGAAGGAAACGAGATAAGAAAAGATTTACAATTAAAGTTTAAGAAAAAGAAGAAAAGGAAAATACATATAAAAAGAAAAAGGAATAAGGAGAGAGAGAGAGAGAAAAAAAAATAAGAATAAAACAAAGATGAATAGGAAGAAAATAAAAACAAAAAAGAGGAAATAAAAAAAATAAATAAAAAAAACGAGAAGAAAAATAAATAAATAAATAAATAAAACAATTAAAAAAAAATAAATAAATAAATAAAAAAAAGAACAGGAATAAGAGGAAGAAGGAAAAAGGGACACAATGCAACACAGATTCGCATGCCAAATACCTCATAAGGAACACGAGACAGAGTGATGAGAGTGATGTAGTGACTAGAGGTGTGGACAAACTACACACACACACACACACACACACACACACACACACACACACACACACACACAGGTATGGATGAGATAGGTGTGTGGAATGAGACTGTTGGAGACTGGTGGAGTAATGGAGGTACACCCACCAACTCCTCCTCCTCCTCCTCCTCCTCCTCGCCGTTGCCAGGTCTTCTCCACTTGGCCCTCACCTCCTCCTCCTCCTCCTCCTCCTCGTTCTCCATCACCGAGCTTCCCAGTTCAACTACATATATGGAAGGTACGTAATATATGCATCAGTAGTAGTAGATAGTAGTAGTAGTAGTAGTAGTAGTAGTAGTAGTAGTAGTAGTAGTAGTAGTAGAGATCACAGGTATGCCGTTGTTTGTTCTTCCTTAGCATACCTTCGTGTTCGTATGAGTAGACAAAACAACAACATTACAACCAAGAGGAGGAAGAGGACAATGACTGTATATAAACACATGCAAAGCCACGGATGAACCTGCTTCGAACACCAGCCTGCTTCCACTCACCAAGCAACACCGCTTCACCCGAACACAACACAACGCTATAGCAACACACCACAACTTAATATAATGTTTACTTTATTTATTTCAAGGTCACTGTTCTTATTTAATTACTGATGAAATGGCTATCATACTTATTCCCTCACCTAACCTAACCTAGCCTAACCTAACCTAACCTAAACCTAAACCTAACCTAACCTAACCTAACCTAACCTAACCTAACCTAACCTAACCTAACCTAGCCAAACCTAACCTAACCTAACCTAACCTAACCTAACCTAACCTAACCTAACCTAACCTAACCAAACCTAACCTAACCTAAACCTAACCTAACCTAACCTAACCTAACCTAAGCCTAGCCTAGCCTAACCTAACCTAACCTAACCTAACCTAACCTAACCTAACCTAAACCTAACCTACCTCTCCTCTTCCTCCTCCTCCTCCTCTTCCTCCTATGAACCCTCACTTTTCCTCAACCCAATTCCTCCCTTTCCTCCCCTTACCTCTCCCCTCCTTCCCTCCCTCCCCTTTCTCTCTCCTCACCACATGCTATCACTGACTCACACACTAACGTCTCTCACTGATTACGTACACACACACACACACACACACACACACACACACACACACACACACACACACACACGCAAGAACAGAAGGTAGACATGAGGTAAATGGATAAAATGGAATTAGAGGAAAGAGAGAGAGAGAGAGAGAGAGAGAGAGAGAGAGAGAGAGAGAGAGAGAGAGAGAGAGAGAGAGAGAGAGAGAGAGAGAGAGAGAGAGAATGATGATGAATAAAGGAAGGAAAGATGAACACTAGGACAAGAGGAAGGAAGGAAGGAAGGAAGGAAGGAAGGAAGGAAGGAGAGAGGGAGGGAAAATGGAGGAAAGGAGGGATAAAGGAAGACATGAAAGGAGATCAATAGGCAGTAAAATGCAGATGAATATGAAGAGGGGAGAGAAGGAGGGAAGAAGGGAGAGAAGAAGGGAGAGAAGGGAGAGAAGGAGGGAGAGGCCATGTGCTAGGAAGGCATAAGGAGGTACTAGGAGATGCAGGACATATTACAAGGACCGAAGATACAGGAGGAGGAGGAGGAGGAGGAGGAGGAGGAGGAGGAGGAGGAGGAGGAGGAGGAGGAGGAGGAGGAGGAGGATTCAAGGGCGCAATTCTCTCCACAACAACCCTCCCTCCCTCCCTCCCTCCCGGATCCTACCTCGCACGATCCTTCACCTAAATAGGCAAGGAGGAATCCCTGAGCACGTGTTGAATTCCCTTGAAGGATACCGCCAACAAGAGAGGGAGGGAGGGAGAGAGGGAGGGAAGGAGGGAGAGAAGGAGGGAAGGGGTCAGGGAGGAGAAGGAAAGGATATATATTTTCAACAGAAATGAGCAAAATTAAGTCAAAAAAAAATAAATAGAGAGAGAAAGATGGAAGGAAAACTATGTGTATATATATTACCTTCACGAATCTTAGTTCCTTATTCATTATACATTTCAATAGTTAATAATTCAGTAGGAGTCTCAAACGCATTTCTGTGAGCAAGATAATCCTTAGGGCTCTGGCAGGACTTAAGGATATTGTTGAAGGATATGTTCGATGTATAATATTAGCTTCAGGATTTGAGGAGAGAGGAGAGGAGAAGAGAGGAGAGGTGAGAGGAAAAGGGACGGAAGAGGAAGAGGAAAGGGAGGGAAGAAAGGACGATACAGGGAGAGGAGAGAGAAGAGAAGGGAAGAAGAGACAGTAGAGATAAAGATAAGGAGAGGTAAGGGGAGAGAAACAGGAGAAGGGAAGGAAGGAGAAGAGGGGAGGGGGGGGGACGGATGTGAAGTGGAGATAAGGATGAAGAGAAATGAGAAGAGAGGGAAGAGAGGGAGGGAAGAGGAGAGGTGCTAAGGTTAGGAGATAAACAGAATGAGGGAGAGAAGTGGAGGAGGTGGAGGGGAGTGAGGGATTACATAAGATTACATAGGATTAGATAGGATAAACAAATGCCAGGGTGTCTGAGCAAACCATTAGTGAGGAAGACAGGATAGGATAGAATAAGGCTTCTCCCCAACCACCACCTTCTACTTGCGTCAATAATTACTCTTCCTTCTAGAAATATCAATAAGTGTTTCCGTGATTATTTCCGGAGAGAGAGAGAGAGAGAGAGAGAGAGAGAGAGAGAGAGAGAGAGAGAGAGAGAGAGAGAGAGAGAGAGAGAGAGAGAGAGAGAGAGAGAGAGAGAGTGTATGAAGTTTGAATGGAGTTTGTAAGTAAGATAAAGTTCTACTAAAAATTCAAATGTATGATCAAAAATATAGTCATGATTTTTTACGTGTGTGTGTGTGTGTGTGTGTGTGTGTGTGTGTGTGTGTGTGTGTGTGTGTGTGTGTGATAAAGAAAGAAGGAGGAAAGGAGGAAAGAAGGAAGGCGTGGGAGGAAAAGGAGGGACAGGAGGGAGAGTGGGAAGATTCCTTTCCAAGCCTGTTGGGAAATTAAGGAAAGTAGTTTGTGCATTTCCCTTCAATGGAATGTGTGTGTGTGTGTGTGTGGTGTGTGTGTGTGTGGTGTGTGTGTGTGTGTTTCCAATGTTTGTACACACCTGCGGCAAGAACACAAACAAACACACACACACACACACACACACACACACACACACACGTGCACGAGAAAAGTCAAGTAATGAGCCATCACATTAATAAGTAACAAGGGAAGGAGAGCAGGAGGCGAACAGGACACAAAAACGAGAAGTGGCAACACCTTCACCACCACCAACTATAACAACAACCACCACCACCACCACCACCTCGCTAACAGTGTTAGGAGCTGCTGGAACACAATACAACCACCTCTGCTGCCACACTTGCTTGGCAACACCGGCATGGTGGTGGTGGTGGTGGTGGTCGCCAGCCTCATTTAGTGTGTGGTGTGCCCGTGGTGGTTGGTCGTTGCATTAAGGGCAACAGTGAATGGAGGTCGGGCGGGGGCGGAGTAACCCCCAA
>JAPQNM010000021.1:5110313-5137813 GCA_029783475.1 Metacarcinus magister | reverse complement strand
CCCTCACTATTAAAATGCTTACTAATCTCTATGTATATAATTGAAAAAATATTTACTCTATACAACACGAAATGATGTGAAGTGATATAGTTTCTCCCTTCCCGAAGCCCGTTTTCTTTGGGTTGCAATAACTAACTTATTTTCCTTATTTTATATTATATGTAAATTACTCTGTCATCGATAAGTTGTATTTATCATCAATATGGTGTAACATCTGTTCATAATCACTATAACATAATAATGATAATAATAATAATAAGTAATAACAATAATAACGATAACAAAACAACCATGATGGAATATTCAATGGTAATGGTGGTAGTATTGTTATTACCAAACTGTTACCCTCTCCTCACCCCTTCCATCACGCTTGTCTAATATAGATTACTTAGCATCAATAGTCTACATTCATAAAGTTGATAGAAGGAGGAAGGAACGAAGGAAGGAAAACAGGTAGAGATAGCTAACATTGTAACTACGTATTAACACTTACATAGCAGCGCTGGTAACAGGTAATTAGTAACAGGTATAACAGACGGTAATCCTCTTCTTAACACACGGTATTAACACTACAAAATATACATGAACGCGTGATGGATGGGCGAGGTGAGGTGAGGTGAGGTGTGGTTATGGTTTGCAGTGTTCAGATGGATGGAAGTATAACCACACCGTCTTCTCTTCCCTCCCCGATGCCCCGCTGGCTTCTATCGTGTAATACTGGGTGTCATACTAGGTCTTGCCAGATAGTGAATGTTAGGTCATGTTATTCCTTGAAATTAATAATGTAATCTAACTTTAACCCTTTCCTCGTCCTCATCCACCTTTCCTCCACCTCCTCCTCCTCCTCCTCCTCCTCCTCCTCCTTCTGTAGAATCACACAGAGGAGTTCCGCGACGTCCCTCAGCGGGCGCATGGTATTCACGGGATCAAGTCGAGAGTTTTGTCACCACCACCACCATTACCACAACCACCTCTGCGACGGCCTGAACGACACCACCGTAAGTAACGCGCGTTCCTGTCTATGCTTCCAACCCAACGATCTCTATGACAACTGAATAGGCGAATGACTGTTTCTCTGTGGCCTCCAGCAGACAGTTAAAGATATTTGATAGTGGCTTAGAACGAAAAAATACATATTACCGTAATAAAACAATGAATTTACCAGACCAGACCTGACCAAACCTAACTTAACCTGTAGCTAACTTAACCTAACCTAACCAAACCTAACCTAACCTGACCAGACCTATCAATCAATATACCTATCTACCTATCTAAACACGTGCTTCCCTCCCTGCCTTACAGATGAGAAGCACCACTAGCGGCAGCAGTAGTGGTCGCAGTAGAAGCGGTGGAGACCTTCAGGAAGTGACATTAACCCAGCTTACCTTCGTCAAAGCCTCCTACAGGAAAGACAACGGCAACCTAAACAACCATGCACCCTCCACCTCCTCCTTAGGCAATGGAGGAGGAGGAGGAGGAGGAGGAAGGGGAGGCGACAAGGAGGATGTGTGTGGGTGCTGTTGTAGTGGAGAGCGAAGTAGTAAGTGGAGGAAAGGTATGGGTGGAGGAAAACATGGATGGGGGAGGAAATGTGGAGGAAAACGATGGGGAAGTGGAGGAATACCAAGATGGGGAAGAAGAGGAAGATGGGACGTTGGAAGAGAAACACCAGGAGGAGGAGGAGGGGGAGGAGGAGGAAGTGGAGATGGAGATGGAGGTGGTGGTGGTGGTGGTGTAGGATTAAAGCCAGATCAACCTTCATATAAAGAGGTGTATACTCTTAACGCTGGCCTTCCTGACACTTTATTTGTAAGGGGATTCGAAGCCGTAGTGTAAGAGAGGAAGGTAAGGGAAGGAAACAAGGAAACAAGGGAACACTGGAGAAATGGGGGTTCAGGGAGGGAATGGGAGAGAGAAGGGAAAGTGGGACAGTAGAAATAAGGAGAGAGAAAAAATAAATAAAAAGCAGCAAAAATAAGAAACGGTGTAGCAAGAAAAGGAAAATAGTTAAAGAGGAGAAAGGAGAGGAAAAAAAACTTTAGAATTTGTAAAAATGTTTCTGGAAAGAGTACGTGAGTTCCTCTTCTTTGTGGGAGAAAAAATATGTGTTTCTTCTTAGGTGTGTGTGTGTGTGTGTGTGTGTGTGTGTGTGTGTGTGTGTAAATAATAGAATGTGAAGAGACAGTATATATTAGATAGACTTAGGAGGTGTGTGTGTGTGTGTGTGTTTTTGTGTATTTGTAAAGACTATGTATAGCTACACTAGTTTATGTATTAATTATGTACAAATATACACAGCAAATTGTAATATGTACATGCATTTCTTAAGAGAAGATAGAGGATGTAGAGAAAATAATAATACCAATAATAATAATAATGATGATGATGATGATGATGTGTAAGATTGCTCCACCAACCTCTATACAAGACAAAAAAATATATATATAAAATAATCTCCGTTCGCTAGTTATTTTTGCTTTGGTAATTTTCGTTAATACTTTCCTCAACAAAACATCCACTCATATCTTTGTAATAATTGTCATTCAAACAATATCAACTAAATGGGTGAAATCAATACAAGAAAAGTTAAGAAATACATCTACATATACAATACTATTACCCCAAGATACATCATATAATAAAAATGTTCTCCCCACTACCTCCTTTATCTCCTTTGCAATGGCGAAAATATAGGTATTAATCATAAAGATGTACTGTTATGTGAAGATTATATATAGCATGAAATAACAATAGTAATGATAATTGTTGTGTAATTCATTAGTTAGTTACAGACGTTAAGTGATACAAGTCTTCTCCAGTTCAGTGTGTAGCTAAGCGATGTGTTGTACCCTTGAAAATAATACATATATTGTGTCGTCTGTATCTGTTTTCTTGACCTTATTCTTCATCCTCTTAAGAACATAAGAATTGAGGAGACTGCAAGAGGCCAGTTGATGACCTACACGAGGCAGCTCCTTGTCCCCCAATATTTCACCATCCCACCTGTCATCCCTATCCATACTCTGATCCAACCGTCTTTTAAAGCTACCTATTCACTCACCACTTACTACATGTCTGCCCAGCCTATTCCAATCGTTCACCACTCTGTTAGTGAACCAATATCTACCTATGTCTGTCCTGAATCTAAGTTTTCCTACCTTGTACTCATTTCCACGTGTCCTATCCTGACTACTAATTTCTAAAACCTAATCAATGTTTCCCTTATTAATTCCTTTTACCCATTATTCTTGATCTTCTTCACTTGTGTTGAGAATATGGCGATGCATAACGATTCCAGTCCAGACATCACATAATACACATACAACACATAATAATAATAATAATAATAATAATAATAATAATAATAATAATAATAATAGTACTCACATACACTCGTTCATGTTGGTGGTGGTGGTGGTGGTGGTGATGACCTGACCTACCCCCCCCACCCCCCTGGTCCTCGTGGGGAGATCCCTGCTCGCCTTCTGACCCCCTCACAACCCTTGGCCTTCAGTAGGAGGTTACCATCCCTCTACTGAAGGCAGGTCATGAGGCAGGTCATACTGGCTACGGACCCCACGTGAACCAAGGAAGGTGAGGAGGAAGGTGAAGATGATGGTGAAGATGATGATGACTTGAGCTTGTTATCAACGGTCCTGTAAGAATATGGAAAAAGAACATTAATATTCTACTTATAAATCAACACTGCCTGCTATAAATAATGCTAAGGTTTTCTTATTTCTTAAACTCGCACAAATACGCCAAGTCCGTATCGGAATATTATAAAAAAAAATTAAAAAAAACGTATTTACCTAGGTACGTATATAATGAACTGGGTAGATGTATATATACGCTATTTAGTTTGAAAAGCCGCAACAACGAAGTCATATTAGATGATAAAATAAGGATAAGACCATCACTAACCTGGATTATTACTACATTGAGTACATCCCAAGGCGAGCACACACACACACACACACACCCTCCATTACCCAACGCCGATCTGAAAAAGGAGAAATATACACTTAGCTTACTTACTTAATATGCAATCCATCTTACTTACCTTACACTATATTACTCACAAGTTCATATCATATTTAGTGTTAATATCTAATTCCTGAATATATGTTTGGATCTTTAATTAATTTGAATACGAAAAACGAAGCCACAGATGCAAACAAGGGTGAAGTTCCCGCCATTATCCTTACCATCTTAATATTTACTCTTTACTAATCACTGTCACACATAATTACTATTTCAACAACTTCCTTAGAACCACCAAGAGCCATAGATCCTCCAGCAAGTACTAATTAGTAATCATAATCACCACATTAAGAGTAATTAATAGTTTTGTTCCATCCTTACCATGCGCGCCGGTCTCCTCACAATGCGTAACTCACTATGCTAACATTTTCTTTTGCCCGCGATTTACAAACTATGTATATTTCTTTTTATCCTATTCATACAAGCTTAACAAACTTTATCATTTTATTACGAGTGAGTTAATATTAATACAGTAATCGGCAGACATTATTTCCTTCTATTGTTTGCTATTTAAACACTTATAATCAATTTGAATTCCATTATGATATGCTTGGTTAAGGAAAGACAGACCAACATTTATCATCGTGTAAATTTATTTGAAAAAGCCATCCTACATAGCTATTCACCCATTAAAAAAGGCAGAAAATAGATGTGGGGATATATATAATGTATGTATATAAAGTTTTCACCATTACTATGCACAACCACAGCCATTAATACCAATACTTGCAAAGCTATGAAGGATTCTGAGCCATGGAGGGTAGTATGCAATGAACACCGGCTCTATACATAACTAATTCATATCACTAAATAAAAGTTAGTTCTGAAAATAAATGAAAACCGGCTCTTTCTAAGTAACATTATTATAAGTACATAGTTTAATTTCAATATAACGAAGATTTATACTGAAGAAACTTGTTGAATATTAAAGATAATATACAAATACTGTTAAACCATTACACTGCCAATGAAAATAAACCTCAGATACAATGAAAATAATGTAAAACGAAGTGGAAATACATTCTTTCTAAATAGCACTTACAAATATTACACTAATAGACATAAATAAAGCAGATATTGAACTAATTGAGAATCGAGTGTACTAGATCATTAGTCAGGTGATGAGAAGAGGTAGACAAGTTAATAGGATGGCAGGAAAGTTAGTTTGTTAGTTAGTTAATGCAAAAAATAAATAAATAAAAGTGGGGGGTAGGGCAAGGTAAGGTCATATGGCGCTATGTTAATCTAAAAGTGAAAAATATTACTCATTAGAAGTTGTAGAAAAGGTTCAGTGAAAAATATTACTCATTTAAAAGTTGCAGGAATGGCTTAGTGAAAAAATATTACTCATTTAAAAGTTGCAGGAAAGACTTAGTGAAAAAATATTACTCATCTAGAAGTTGCTTAGAGTTTTAAAGAGGTAGTACTAAGCAGGGAGGCTGTTAGAGGTCATAACTACCCTCACTACCCACAACCATTATGCCAACAAGGCCAACATATGCAAACACATATAGAAAAAGGATGATTCCCAAACTAATATGATAGTCTTTTATATATTGATAGTCACTTAATATAACTTTATCTAATGTACTATTAATATAACCTAAGATATACAAACCCAATCCAGATAATAAGCATACTCTATATATATAAATTTTCTCTCGACAAATAACATGTAGTAGAGATATAATGAAATACAATGACTATTCTTGAAATAATTGAAGAGAAGCTAACCTCAAAACATAAATAATAAATAAGTACACTTACTTTTATATTAATCAGTACAGTACATGATTATCATTACCCTAAAGTAGGTACAGTATATGAAATTGATTATGCACATTACAGTGTTAGCCCATTGAATACAAGCTCTGAAGGATTACAGGTACAGTTGAAAGGCAGGAATTGATCTTGAATACATCACAAACATAACCTGGAAAGCATCACATTGCAAACCATTACATTGATTGCATTTATATGGAGGATAGATACAGTCTTTTATGAAGCTCTCAGACACCCAGGGACACACACACACACACACACACACATTTTCTTCTCAACACTTTACATGATGAATCTAAAATATTAAGCTCTTCATCGAGAACATTTTCCTTGGCTTAACAAGAACTTTTTAAAACTTATTCAATTCCAGGTTCAAGATATAATTACTTGGTACATTCATGACAATTTATGAAGAGAAAAAAAAGATGTTGAATAATTACCATAAAAGATTAATATAATACTTATTGTCTGATATAATTTGCACATACAGTTTACACACACAATGGCAGGTTATTATAGACACTGCTAACTTAATACAATATATAGATTCATGGATAAACTGCAAGATCTGAAAAATCGCTGTATAAAAAACAGGAATATTCGTCATAATTACAAATACTCAATTGGACATAGATGGAGGTGATATATATATAGATTGCTTTCTAAACTTCAAAGCCACAGATGAAAGGTCACTTGATAATGAAGCACATATAAGTATAATCATTTACACAACCAAATTATAAAACTTCTAAATCAAACAAACATATTTTTTTCCATCTTCCTCTGAACCGACAGCTCAACACTTTTATTCTTTAGACCAGTTTAACAAAATGGGAATGATAGCTTATACGAGACTTTGAACACCTGGAGAAATTAGTATAGTATATTATATCTCAGTTACTCTATAGCACCAAAGAGTTATGCAAAAGGGTAGTGGCTCAAGGTTCAACAATCATCAATAATTCTCTACATAAATTTTAATGTCATTTTTTCATTGGTGCATTTCCACTTTCACTTCTTTTCTTATTCTTTCATAGCATGTTTAATGTACTATACTCTCATACATCTTTGTGTAGAGCATTCATACACACACACATGTACACACACACACACGCTCACACACACACTTTCATTTAATACTTTGTTCAATACGTACGTAATTTTCTTTTAATACAAAAAGTCTAATATATATAATTCACCTTAACCCTGAGAAATAGCTTAGTAATACCTTGAAAAAATTACCCATCAATCAAAAACATATTCTGTCCTCAAGTATTTGTAGCCGTTATGGAGGGACTACAAGACCAGGAAATCCTTATCACACAATGGTGACTTCATTACACAACCACAGTACTGAAATGTAAATATAACTAAGAACAATGATAACAACAATAACAATGATGCACCTAATTAAGGAGAACACATAACACATAACATTGCAAACAAACACACACACACACAAACACTTTCAAATCATTTACACTTCCATCAAGAACTTCAACATTTCTTCATCCAATCAATGTCAACTGGATACAGAGTGAAGAATACAGTATGAGGCAGGAACACACTAGCACGTGGAGGAACATTGAATACATAGATACAGAGTTTTAGCTAGACATATAATATTAGTCTTTTTTTTATATAAGTACACCTCTAGACCTTTTGTTTTGTTCTCGTACGTGTAATAAATAGGTTTTGTTCCTGTTTAACTTTTCACGTCTGTTTGTGATGAGGATAATGATAATAATAATGATGATGATGATGATGATGATGAAAGAAAATTATAAGTTAGTTCAGTAAGATTATACAGCTCTGAAAGATGTATATTCCTTCATTACAATATAAAACGACTCCCATGGTATTCACTGGACAATAATATACATGAACACCACTTTTCTGGGGCAGCTGCGTTTGTAAAAGAATATAAACATCAATCAAATATTAACATTCTTGCCGTGCATTGTAACGACTCATTAAATATTTCCAAACAGAGATTCCATAGAGTTGAGATTTCTTCGGGGTAATACCTGTATATATGAGACTCAATAAGGGTAACGTACGCTAACTCAGACACTCTCTTAGCTTCACCAGTATTGGCAAACTCTGTCAAATGCAATTCTAACTAACTTAACTTAAACTAAAAAAGATCTATTCATTCTTAAACCAAACAGAATGACATAAGTGGTGATATGCGGTATGTGAGAATTCTTGACGTGATCTGTGTTGACAAGGCTTCTTAAAACACTCTTGTCTAACCACTGTAATTCCTTTTAACGTGAGATTCATGAGTTACGTAGTATTGGATCCTAAAGACAATGGACGATGCCTTCCAATACTCCCTTACTATCACACAAACTTCACCAGGTCTGTGATGCAATACTTTGAAACACTATTACACTTAGACAAACTGTTAGTGTTTACGCAGCTACCTATCAGACTATTTACCTAACCAACCCGAGACCTCTACACACACTGCCTCGTAACTTTGCCTCTAGGTCTTTCGAGAAGGGTTTATTTACGCTTCTAAGTGGCTGAAAAGGATCTGTGATTTGTGTTTTGAGAAAATTGGTCGTGACCCTTGGACGGATGAACTCTGGATACCTGACACAACACCTTGCACTGTGCCGTTTAACTTTCATTTGACATAACCATTGGAAAACAGAAGGCTAATAAATAATTAAATAAATAAATAAAACCAAGCATTAAGTAAATAGGTAAATAAATAAATAAGTGCTTTTGTCACTCATGAAGCTTAAATATAATAAATACCATGAGTGACCGATGCATTTATTAACTTATTCGTCCATTTACTCATTAATCTCATATGATTTATAATACCTGTGAGGAACTAGTATTACAGATAGTTGCCATACCCTGATAAAAAGCATACATACATAATATATAAATAATCATTACCTTCCAACTGACATAAAAGGCACAAGAAGCAAGGTTGTGTTTCATCCAGAGAAAACAAGTCACTACAGAATACTAAGTGTGTTACAAAACCTTCTCTGACCTATTCAAATTACAACATTTTCTTCATTCTAAATAAGTCTCGAGGCCATTTTTCATTGTTTTTGAGATTCAATTAGTAACTAAATACCCTTACCCCTAACAGGAAGGTGAGGAAGCAGA
Source organism: Metacarcinus magister (assembly GCA_029783475.1). NCBI lineage: Eukaryota > Metazoa > Arthropoda > Malacostraca > Decapoda > Cancridae > Metacarcinus > Metacarcinus magister. The sequence goes on along the minus strand of JAPQNM010000021.1, from coordinate 5,128,852 downwards.
GCAGCATCAGAAGTTTGCATTAGGAAAGGAAGTGTATTATTTTCACACTTCACACTGATAATTCCACTGTACGACAAATGCTAAAACTCCTCTGAATATACTCATTAATACGGGTGTTTTTGGGGTGAAATATACGGCACCTCCAATGACCTAGTTACTTAATACCTAGGAGACAATCAGCCTTCTAGTCATACTTATACGATAAATAACTAACATCTCACCTTCCTCTATTAGTTACCATAGCATCATCAAGAGAAACCAGACATATAACAGTATAGGAAACTCGTATAGGAAAGCAGCCAAGACCTCCCCTTCAATTTTCATATAGGAAAGGAGCCGAGACCTTCCCTTCCTCTTCATTACTACAGCATCATACAGAAAAACCATCCACCCATCACGAAGGAAACCGAAGAGAAGAATTCCTTGTTGGAGATGATGTGAGTGATGGGGAGATTGCGTGAGCGTGCGACTCTCCTCAGCTCCAGTAACGGGAGACTCACGTGGAGGAGGTCTGGCACCATGAAGAAGATGTCTCGGAGTACCTGGTGGTGTAGAGGAGATAATAATTCTAAACGTATGAATGAACAGGAAATTTACGTTTGTTTGTTTGAGGATGAAAGAAAGACGAAAGAAAGAGAAAGAAAGAAACGAAGGTATGGAAAGATTAAGTTATATAATTTTCTGTGTGCATATATCATAAATGTTTGGATTTGTATAGATTGCAAGTCCAAAAAAATCAACCTGAGTGAAATATTTGCAATACAACAATGCAATGGTAGTAATGATAGCATGTGGCATTTTTTTAGGTCAGGTTTAGGCTAGGTTAGGTTAGGTTTAGGTCAGGCTAGGTTAGGTTAGGTAAGGTTAGGTCTTTACGGAGATGAAGCCTTCCTCCTTACCTGATGCAGCCGGCCGTTGCCTTGCACTACATTGGTGATAAACTGGTCAAAACCCGACGTGGCGATGTGTAGTATTGCAATATCTATGATGATGAGAGCTCGGGTTGGCGTCACACTCACACTCCTGCGGAACAAAGAGTCGTGTTAAGTAAGGAAAGGTAAACACATATATAGAATTTTACCCTCCTCCTCCTCCCTCCTTCACTCACTTATCAGCAAGGTACATAACAGCAATGGTGGAGGCAAGCTCAGTAAGGGAGAAGAACAGCTGGTGGTTCCATTGGCTGTAGAAGTCATCGTTCCAGTAATTGAAGTACGACCACCATGAGTAGTAATGAGGGTACACGCTGCTCACAAACAGAACCACCATAGATATTCGTGCCTAGAAGAAAAATTTGTAATGAATATTTCATTTTGTATCACTAAAAAGACGAGACTTGACATAGACTACAAAACAAAAATTAAGATAAATATATAATGTAACTTTCTAAGAAGACAGCACACAAGTTTTGACCTAACGAGGCTGTCTAAAGGTGAACACGAAGGTGAACATAATAAACTATACATTCAGGAATTAATATTAAGACAGGTAGCCGGAACACTCACCTCTCGACTCAGGTAGAGCCGCACCACCTTCTTGACGGCCTCATAGGTAAGCAGTACAGCAAGAATAGTCACCATCCATATCTTAAGTGTGTTGGGTGTCACGTTGAAGTACACATGCTTGTACCCTGCCGGCCCTCGCTCGTATATACCTGAAAAGATTGCATGTTGCTGTGAGGGAGTGAGATAGGACATAAAACATAAAATAAACAGGATATTAACCATGGTTCTAGATGCAAAATATATATATAGTCAGTATTTTCATTACCCTAATTATATCATATAATTCTTCATATTTCCTCCCTTACTACTAACTTTACAATAGGTCTATACAAGTAACATTTCATTTCAGTCATCTATGGAAGAAGAAATAATCAATTACCTTTAAAAACAGTGTCCCAGCAGGAGCAGGAGCAGCCACGAGTATCGACCTTGAAATTGAACTCATCCCAGAGGTGTGAGATGATCCCAAAGTGGAAGAAAGGTATTAAGATAAGAAGGAGGAACCCAGCACCAGCACCAAGGAAGGTCGGTTGGGTGAGCAGTGACCTTGGGGTCTCCAGGCTCGACACGTACTGAGGTAGTTGATCCATCTATGGGGTAAGAATGTGATATAACAATGAGTGGTGTTTTAATACTATTTAAGATAAATTGCATGTGTGGTATGTGTATATTGTGTCCAGCAGAAGTAGTAATTAAGTGCTTCTGATTCTGATTAATAATACGTAAGGTCTTTATGTTAACCGATATACATACTGAGCTACATTCGTGACAATTATTAAATGACTTACTTGGTTTACTTGGCTCCATACTATGACTACATACTTACAACATATATGAAGTGTGAGGGTGTGTCCAGACCGATGCATCTGCACCCGTCCAAGTGCGTGTTCCCTTCACATAGGTCAGCTGGTCCTAACCTGACCCTACCTGCCTCACACCTGTTTGAAGGAGAATCACGTCGGTTATCAAATACACACAACACAGCTAGTTAAGATATAATTGATACCATTAATTCAACCCCGTGTAGGTAATCAAACCCTCATATTAAAGCACATAGCGTGAATAAACCCCTAATATAGCTGTCTGCACCCACCTCACCGTGCAGTTTGAGGCGACTTGTTTACGTAGGTTGAGGTGGACGGGGAGGGGGACCACGTTATATACACCAATAAAAACAAGCTCATTATACCACACCAGAGGGAAAACACAGGATTAATTACACCCAAACTAATAGATTGAACCCAGAAAAAAACATTGATTATACATATACAGCCCTATAAAGGAAGTAGTAGTAGTATTTCGTCTTCACAAGTTCACACATAAATGACGTAAGGAGAACATCGTCTGCCCGGCGGTGAGGCGTGAGGGAGAGAGGCAAGGCACGGCAGCAACATGTTACTACTTTTAAGAACCTCCTACACCATCTTCAGGCTCAGGCCAGCATGGGCGGCATCATTGAAGGTAAGATATCCCTTCAAGTTAACTGTAAACTCACTTCCATCCACCTCAAGAGACAGGAACAGTGTATAAAGATGCAATGTAAATATCTGGTTAGTGAGACGTTTCTAGCCTTTTCTATCTCTTGATTTACGTATTGCAATCATTCATATTTCCTTTATATGCTTACTATTAGTCTTTATATTTTCAGGGTTACTCCACAGCCGCTGGGATCCTGCCCTTAGAAAAAATCAGGAACATTGGTATCTCAGCCCATATAGACTCAGGCAAAACCACCCTGACGGAACGTATCTTATATTACACCGGCAGGATAGAGGAAATGCATGAGGTGAGACCATAGTGCTTAATTAACAGGCTCAAAAGGATATATAAACTATAATTAAACCTTAGTAATCAATTTAATCTACCACCTAACTACCTGTTGAAACTTTTTGATGTTATTTATTAAGGCTATTTACGCTTAATAGGTGATGTTTTCTTTATATCCAACCACTATTAATGGTGAAGAATAACTTGTTACTGTTCCTCCATCCCTCAAAATGACATGTAGAGGAACAGGGAAGGTTTGAAACGAAGGTTGGAGGTCATGTCGGCTGCTAGCGGTACAGGCTCAAGTCATTAAAGTTCAGTTATTATAGTGAGTTTTGGTGTTTCAGGTGCGAGGTAAGGATGGTGTTGGGGCAGTGATGGATAGCATGGAGCTGGAGAGGCAGCGAGGAATCACCATACAGAGTGCTGCTACCTATACCATGTGGAAGGATCATAATATTAACATCATTGACACTCCAGGTAAAGGAAACGGAAGTCATTAGTATTTTGGAAACAATTGTGTGTGATTATTATGATTATATATTGTGTGTTGTGTCTCTCTTTTGTCTTATTTTATTTTCCCTTCATTTATTTTTTATTTCCTCTCCTCTTTCCTTCATTTCATATCTCGTTAATTTTCTTCTCTTTCTCTCTCTCTCTCTCAACCAAAACCAGGCTGGAAAAAGGTCCTACAACATAAATAGAAAAGACCTTTAAGTTTATCACTCTTTTACAGGTCATGTGGATTTTACTGTGGAGGTGGAGAGGGCATTGAGAGTGCTGGACGGTGCTGTGCTGGTGCTGTGTGCTGTGGGCGGTGTGCAGTCCCAGACCCTGACAGTAAACAGACAGATCCGAAGATACAATGTTCCCTGTCTAGCGTTCATCAATAAGTTAGACCGCATGGGAGCGAACCCTTACCGTGTCCTCAACCAGCTAAGGTGAGTTTACGTATAGCTCTTAACGTATACTTAAAAACATATATAGCTGTTAATGTAGACTTAAAAACATTATGTCATTAATTATGTTATCAATTTATATGCATTTATCTATTAATATAACAACAGATCGAAGCTTCACCACAACGCAGCGTTCATCCAGCTGCCCATCGGCCTGGAGGGAGACACAAAAGGAGTGGTCGACCTGGTGGAGGAGAGAGCCATCTACTTTGAAGGACATTTAGGGTACGAAGCCTTGACCTGTCTTGTTTATAGAGGGAAACTTTGTACTATGTTGTTTTATATCACCTAACTTAACCTAACTTAACTTAACTTAACTAACTTAACTTCACCTAACCTATTTCCTTATCTAGTGAAATGAATGAGTTATATTCATCATCTGTGTTATTTCTCATTTTATTCATCATATAAATTTAAGAAAAGATCATCAATGGAAATATACGGATAGTGTTTCCACATTCATTCTTGTAAAATTTGTTACTTATATATACAAATACTTTTTAAAAAGATCATCACTAACGTTCCCATCATGTAATTTCCATTATATAGTTAGTTTATTATAAGAAATGAGTTATATTGATGTTGATAAGGATGATAGTACTGAATTTCCGTCTTAATTCCTCAGAACCAATCTTCGCTATGATGAAATTCCCCAAGAGATGAGAGTGGAGAGTGAGGAGAGACGGCTGGAGCTGATCGAACACCTCTCAAACGTTGACGACACTATTGGAGAAATATTCCTAGGTGTGTATGTGTAGAGAGAGAGAGAGAGAGAGAGAGAGAGATTACCATTGCTCTCTCACACTTTCTTTCTTCCTCTCATACTCTCACCCTAACCCTAACTCACACTTTCACTCTCTATCATAACCATAACCTAACTCGTACACCCACAAAACTTATTCTCATACCCTCAAACTTACCTCATACCTAACCTAACCTCACCTCACCTCACATAACCTCACATAAACTTACCTAACCTTACCTAACCTCACCTAACCTCACATAACCTCACATAACCTTACCTAAACCTCACCTAACCTCACCTCACCTCACCTTAAACTTCCTCTCATACCCTTACCTTACATACACAGAGGAGAAGACACCCTCCATCGATGAGCTACACGCAGGGATCCGCAGGGCATGCCTAGCTCAAACCTTTACGCCGGTACTGTTGGGGACGGCACTCAAGAATAAAGGTGTACAGACTCTATTGGACTCAGTCTTACGCTACTTCCCCAACCCGGCGCAGGTGGAGAACCGTGCCCTTCTACAGGATGCTAAAGGGTGAGTTTGACGATACGTGTACAAAATGTAATGTAATATAATGTGAAAGGAAAGAGAAAAATGGAAAGTTAAGGGTTGCTATACCATGTTGCTTAGTATGTTTAGATAGTAAGTGTTAGGTGCCTTGTGTAGGTCAAATATATAACCTTTTGCAGCCTCCTTATTGTTTTTTGTTTTTATATGATGCAGGAACGAGGACAGGGTGATTCTGCATTCAGCGAGGGACAAGAAACATCCCTTCGTTGGCCTTGCCTTTAAGTTGGAAGCGGGCAAGTTTGGGCAGCTGACCTACGTGAGGGTGTACCAGGGAGGCATCAAGAAGGGTGACGTGATATACAACACAAGAACAAATAAAAAGGTGAATATACAGGATAATGGAGGATAAATATTCTTCCTACGTATTATAAGTTACTCGGGTATTCATTTTTTATTTATTTATTTATTTTTTTTATATATATATTAACAAAAAATGATAATTGGTCCCCTAATCAGCTCTTCCTCCTCTCTTGTACAGGTGAAAATGACTTACTCAGGTATTAATTAGTCCCTTAATCACCTGTTCCTCCTCTCTTATGCAGGTGAAAATGACTTACTCAGGTACTAATGGCTCCCTTAATCACCTGTTCTTCCTCCTTCTCTTAATTACAGGTGAAAGTGTCTCGCCTGGTCCAGCTGCACAGTAATAACATGGAGGATGTGTTAGATGTGTACTCGGGTGATATCTGTGCTTTGTTCGGCATTGACTGCGCTTCAGGAGACACCTTCACCAACCAACCCAAGCTGCCGATATCCATGGTGAGGCTGAAGGATGTAGGAAGGATACTATTTGGAAGGATCATTATATATATACTAAGTGGAGGTTGTAGGATGGATAGCATTTGAAAGGATTACACTATATATATAAAGAAAAGTTAATAGTTGTTGTTGTTGTTGTTTAGGGCTACGAGGATTCCTGGGTGGATCCTATGAGCTTAAAAGTTAATATTAGTCAGACCAGAGACTAAAGTTAAAAGTTAAATACAGAAATATTATTGGGATACATTCATGATTTTGTGGATTTTAATTTATTAGTTTTGTAGTTCTTTATTTTAGTGTAAGGAAACAAATTGAACATAAAAACACTCTAATTAATTTTGTAGTCCTTATTTAAGTGTAAGGAAACAGACTGATAACACAAACTCTCTAATTAATTTGTGTTTTCTTATCTAACTCATTCTTCTAGTAATTATTTTATGTAAGGAAACAGATTAAACACAAACTCTCTAATTAATTTGTGTTTTCTTATCTAACTCATTTTTCTAGTAATTATTTTATGTAAGGAAACAGACTGAACACATGAAAACACACTCTCTACCTTCCACTTACACAGGAATCCATGTACGTACCCGACCCTGTTATCTCCATGGCCATCAAACCTAAGAACACGAAGGACTTGGATGCGTTCAGTAAGGCCGTCAACCGCTTCACCCGGGAGGACCCAACCTACCGCATCCAGTGGGACTCAGACAACAGGGAGACCATCGCATCCGGCATGGGTGAACTGCACTTGGAAATTTACGCCCAGGTAATAAATGGAAATAATCTGTGTGGTCGTATTTTATTTATTTATTTATTTTTTTTTTTAACTAATTCAATGTCGTTTTATTTATTTATTTATTGATTTCCCCATTTCCTTCCCATTTCCCTATTCCATTTCCCCATTTCCTTTCCCTTTCCCTATTTCCATTCTCCATTTCCTTCCCATTTCCATCCCATTCACATTTCCTTCCCATTTCCAGAGGATGCAGCGAGAGTATGGGTGTGAGGTGGTGATGGGGAAGCCTAAGGTGTCGTTCCGGGAGACTCTCGTATCACCCTGTTGAGTTTGATTACATACACAAGAAGCAGAGTGGCGGCTCGGGCCAGTACGGGCACATCACTGGAGTACTAGAGGTGAGCTGAGGTTAAGTTAGGGGAGAGGTGAGGTTAGATAAGGTTAAGGGGGAGGGTGGTAGAACTGTGTATGACTAAATGATGAATGTATAACTTGTACAATCTATTTATTTATTTATTTATGAATGTAAAATTATGTCAGTACTTCTTGCTTTACTTCTCTATCTCCCATTTATCAATCTTTTTTTAATATCTTTCTATTCGTTTTCCTCCTTTCTCCCTAACCATTCTTCCTCCTCGTTAAACACTTCTCTCCTTACACCCCTAACAGCCTCTGCCCTCGGACGAGAACACTCAGCTGATCTTTAAGGACGAGACAATGGGAACCAACGTACCCAAGAATTTCATCCCAGCCATTGATAAAGGATTCAAGGAGATGTGTAATAAAGGTGAGACTTAAATATTTCTTCTACATATGAGAGAATGAGAAATAATTGAACTGATCACTTTCCATCATCACTAAACTGACTAATACAATATACTCTTTAGCAACAATTAATTCTATCTAGTTTTTATACATGTACAGTCTTAAAAATGTATTGTACTGTAGTTTTACTTGTATATATAAGTCAGAGCCCAATCCAAAGCAAGTCTCCTTTCTGTATTACCCAAAAAGACAAAATAAAGTCTATATTATCATCATCATCACCACCATTGACCCGTATCTTCAGGTATGTTGACGGGCCACAAGATCACAGGCGTGCGGTTCCGTGTTAAGGACGGTTCAAGTCACATGGTGGACTCCAATGAAATCTCCTTCATCATGGCAGCGCACGGAGCCATGAAGCAGAGTGAGTCAGGGCGGAACGAGGGTTGAAAAAGATGTCTCAGTGTGTGTGTGAGAGAGAGAGAGGGGTAAAGGGACAGAACGAGGCTTAGAAAAGATATGTTTGTGTGTGTGTGTGAGTTAAAGGGACAAAGAGGCTTAAGAAAGATCTGCTTGTGTGTGTCTGAGAGAAAGAGAGAGAGAGAGAGAGAGACTATGATAATAATTTGACTAGTAAAGTGAGAAAGGATTGATGAGATTTTTTCCTATACTAATAAACAATAATTTCAACATCCCCTCCCCTTCCCATCCTAACCTAACCTACCCTTCCTTCCCCAGCCTATGAAAGAGGGGCATGGATGGTGCTGGAGCCAATCATGTCCGTTGAGATCACCGCCCCGGAGGAGTTCCAAGGTGTCGTTACGTCCCACATGAACAAGCGACACGGTATTATTACAGGGCACGGACGCCAACGAAGGGATGGTTTAGCCTGTACTGTGAGGTGAGTGTGTGATGGAACAAGGAGGGAGAGATAGAATAGGAGGGAGGAAGGAATAGGATAGGAGGGAGGGATGGGTTTGAGCAAATGAAAAGGATAGTTAGTGAAGGGAAAACTAGAGTCCTAATTATCCTTATCAATTATTTCTCTCCCCTTAGGTTCCTCTCAATGATATGTTCGGGTATTCCAATGAGCTGAGGTCCTCGACGCAAGGCAAGGGAGAGTTTGCGATGGAGTATTCCTGTTACCTGCCGGCCCGAGATGATGTTATGGAGGGACTTGTCTCCCAGTACGAGGAGCTAAAACACCCTGCTGAGGCCACCAAGAAGAAGAGCAAGAGATAAAAATAGTTGTAGTTTTTAGGTTTATTATTTTTTATTAAATTGTTACCTTTTTATTGAGTGGCTGCAGCTTAGACATAAGTTGACGTGCCACAAGGAAGGTATAACTGTAGATACATATTTATACATTCACTCGTTTCTTCCGCTACAGTTTATTTATTAACTGTAAATGGATTAATATGTTTTGTACACCATAGAGCAAAGTTGATGAAGATTCCATTCCTAATATTTTTTTTTCACAGATAGAAATGGTTCACTTGTGTTTTTTAATGTTATGTTACTCTTGGGTGAATGTTTTTGTTGTTTCGTGCTGGCTGTGTACAAATTAATGTATATATATAGTAAAGAATGGACTGAGTTATCCCACTCGATGACAAAAAATTAAATAACATATAATTGAATCCAGTATTGTATAAAAAAAAGTATCAATTTAGAATTTTATAACAAATACTTGTAAATACCACATAAATACGTTACTCATTATTTATTATAATGAAAACTTGAAATAAAAATACCAATAATAATCTGAGCAAGGTTATCAAGTTCAAAAATAATAACAAAAATAAAATGAATTGAACTTTTCCTGTCATTTTCCTCAACCTTCATAATGTCAACAATAATAATAATAAAGGCTGCAGTGTATAGATTATTCACTGCTCGCCCCTAACAAGTATAGCTGACCAACACACACACACACACTACCCTCCCTTCAACACCTTCCCTACACTGCCTAACCTCACCTCACCTTTACAATCAATAACTTAACCATTAACTCACACATCAAAAAAATTATAATGCCTTGGGTGTCTTCTGCTTCTTGGTGACACTCTTCCCAACCGGAGTAGATTCAAGTGCAGTCTTCCTTTTACTTGGGGTCATCTTAGGGGTCTTCAGGGGGGTCTTGACACTGGTCTTCTTGCTTGACATAACCTTAGGGGTCACAGCAGTCTTCTTAGGGGTCTTAGGGGAGGTCATGGTCTTAGCTGGTGTGGTTTTTTTCACCTTTTCTTTCTTCTCCTTCTTGCTTGGTGTGACTTCAGTTAATATAGTTACATCCTCACTCTGTTTTCTCTTCCCTGGTGTGGGTGCGGGTGTAAGGGTGACGGGTGTGGGTGCGGGTGTTGGCTCCTCACCCGACGGTATTATGTTTCTCAGTCACGAATCCCATTTTCTTTGCCTTGGGTGTTTTTTTCTTTGTGGCGGCAGTGGTAGTAGGGGTGTCTTGTATATTTTCAATTAATACATCCTTCTTAGCGGGTGTTTTTTTATTCTTTGGGGTTTTCTTCGTAGTTTTAGGTGTATTTTGTGTTCCGACGGGTGGTAATTCCTCTATCTCGGGTGTACTTTCGGGTGTATCTCCATTTATTAAAGCTTTGGGTGTCATCTTCTTCATCTTAGGAGTCTTTTTCACAACTTTGGGTGTCGTCTCGGGTGTGTCCAGGCCGGGTGTTGCTTCCGTCAATTTGGGTGTTGCTTTCCCTGCTCTGGGTGTCCTCTTATTGACTCTGGGTGTTGCGTTCCTCCCTCCAGGTGTTGGTATTAATTCTACGGGTATATTTTCAGCTTCCTCGGGTGTCGTTTTCAGTGCCTTAGGTGTTTTTTTGTTGATTTTGGGTGTTGCTTTCTTTGATCCGGGTGTTTTGAGCTTCTTAGGTGTTTTTTTAGGTGTTTCTACGGCTTGAATCGCATCGTTATCTTCCTCAGGTGTTGATTTCAGTAATTTTGGGGTCGATTTCGCTTTTTTGGGCGTAACTTTCGGTGTTTTGGGTGTCCCTTTCGCAGATTTTGGTGTTTTGACTTTAGGTGTTTTGGGTGTGGCGGATTTTGAGCCCATTTTAATATACCTTTTGACAACATTGGGTGGTGTCTTGAACATAACCTCATCATCACTCTCATCAACATCCAACACCATCTTCTCATCAGTTTTCTTAGGTGTGTTTGCCTTTTCCTCGGAGTTCAGTTGACTTATAATCTGTGAAGGAGAGAGAGAGAGAGAGAGTTAGGTGTGGTATGAGTGAGTATTGCTAGCATAATGTAGGTTTAAGAAATGACAGTGTTAGGGAAAGTTATGTTAGGTTAAGTGAGGTAAGGTTATGTTAAGTAAAGTTAAGTAAGGTTAAGTAAAGTTAAGTTAAGTTAAGTAAAAGTTAGTTAGTTTAGGTTATGTTAAGTTAAGTTAGGATAAGTTAGATTAAGTTAAGGTAAGTTATGTTATGGCAAGGTAAGATAAGGTAATGTAAGGTTAGGTTAATTACGTTAGGTTCAGGTTATGTTATGTTATGTTCAGAGCACTTCACACACACCTTGGCAGCCAGTTCTTCCCGTTGAGTTGACAGTTCTTCCTTCTGCTCCTGTGTTAAGTCATCATTGATATCTTTACTCGGCTCTACATCAGATGCGTCCTCAGGGATTAAGTCTTTGTCATCCTCCTCCTCTACGTCCAAGGGAAGGGCGGCGTCTGGGGTCACCTGTCCATTCACTGCCTCAACCTTATCTGCTTCCTCACTCTGGGGTGGTGTAAATGAATAAATAAATGAATAAAAATGGCAATTAAATGTAAGAATATGAGTGTTTGAATTTCATGGTAATATATAAATCAAATAAAAAGGAATTAAATGAAGGAATGTGTGAGTTTGAATTTCACAAGAAGCTGTCTGATAGTAAATAAATAAAAAATAGCAATGAAACTAAAGAATATCTGTCATGTAATAAATAAATAAATAAATAAATAAAAACTAGAAATGAAATGAGAGAATATGAGTGTATTTGAATTTCACGTTGAGCTGTCTGGTAATAAATAAATAAATAAATAAATAAATAAATAATATGAGTGTTTATTATGCGGTATTTCAACGAGCCTCTTCCGTACCTTCTGCTGTGTGGCAAGAAGAGTCTGTGCCGGGAGATCAATGCCTAATTCCTGCAGCTTCTTGATCTTCTTACTGTAGGTGGACTTAAGCCTCAGTGTCCTCCTCTGTATCTGCTTCTCTGTCCTCTTCTTATTCAGCTGCGGGAGAAAGGAAATTTAGTTAACATCTTTTTATTTTCATTAACCGTATAATTGTCTTTCAAAATTATGTTACAGTAATTTAGTTTTTCATCTTTTTCTTTGCCACTTAAAATATCGTCAAATTGCCTTTCAAAATTATGTTACAGTCTCATTAACAGTAATTATTATTTTTTTTATTTACATTGACAACAAAATACGTTAAAAAAAAATCCTGCTTGTCGTTTATCATAGTTTATTATCTTTTATCTTTCCATTAATCGTAAAACTGTCTTTCAAAACATCATTACAGTGTCGTTAACCTTACCTTCCTGATGGCTCCCTTCCGAATGTTGAGTTTGGGACAGTTGTTAGGGCGGATATTCTTGCCCTTAAACAGTTTGTCGGTCACTACCTCATGGGGGACAACCCTACCTGTTAAAATGAAGGAAAAAAATGAAGAAAAGGTGTTAAGGAAGGAATATTATACACTTATACATATTTCACTAGGTTAGATCTTATATACAGAAAAGGAAAACGGGCTAAAAAGTGAAGAGATAAAAGCTTACATTTCATAATCCTTCCGAAAGTCAGGTAGCCATTCATGTGTTTGGCTACGATCTTGGCTACTTCATAATGTTCAAATTCCACGTACGCGAAGCCACAGCTCTGCCCAGTCTATTAAAGGAGGGGGGGAGGGGGAGAGGGGAGATACAGCATTAAGACACCTTCATAAACACACACACACACACACACACACACGAGATTATTAAACTAACAAAAAACGGTGTGCAAGGTTATATAAACATACAGAATAAACCTAAGTATTTTCTGAACCAATCCAACCCAACCTAACCTCACCTAACCTTCACACACACTCACCTTCTTGCTGCGTACGAGTCTCACGTTCACTAGTACTCCAAACTGCCTGAAGTAGCGGCTCATCTCGCCCTCAAAGAAGCCGTGAGGAATGTTGGAGAGCACGATGCATCCTCGCTTGTCCTCGGCCTCACCTTTCTGTATGTGGAAATTATAAATATTAAGAAAATGTCATGAGAAAGATATATATTCATGTTATTTCAAACTGGAACTCACACAGGTAAACAAATCATTACATTATACCTTCAGGAATTGTCTCTTCTGCACCGCCTTTTTCCGGAATTCCACATCCTCGGTCTTCTTAAGGGCGAGGAACTTTGCCCCGGTGGTATTCTTGGGGGAGGCGGCGGTGGTGGTCTTGGCCTTAAGGGCGGTGGTCTTGGCCTTAAGGGCGGTGGTCTTGGCTTTAAGGGCGGTGGTCTTGCCCTTAAGGGTGGTGGTCTTGCCCTTAAGGGTGGTGGTCTTGGCCTTAAGGGTGGCTGTCTTCTTCTTGGTCTTAAGGGGTGAGACCCTTTTAGCCTTCGGTGGTCGAGGCTTCACTGCTGCGGCCTTAACCATGACTGAAATAATACAATAATGATTTACACAGAGTAATGAATGTACTCAATGTGGGATGGAACGAAAAATAATACATAACAAACACACAACTATGAATATTACAAACATAAATACCACCACGAAGAACACATATATAATGCATACATAACCAGTAGAAACTATAAACAAATAACCAAAAACCACAACAAAAAATTACCAGAGAAAAATAATAATTTCGTCTGCCAGAGAAACACGTGAATAATCATAGAAAAAAATCAACCTTACTTACCTAATTATAGACAGTGACTTGGTGTATATAATGGAGGGTATTTCAACACTTTATTTACCGTATGTGTGTGTATGTGAGGCCCAGGACAGCCGTGTAAAGAGGTAAAAACACGCGGGTAGGGGAAGGTGAGGTAAACAAGACCACGTGTTTACAGTCTTATACAGCAAAGGTTGGTCTGGGTCTTGACTGTCGGCCTCATTAACGGGTCTTATTACTCCATTTCATTATTAATTATAGCATTTAAGATAAGATAAATAAATAATAAGGCAGAATGGAAATGATGCGTGTGATTCTAACAGAAATGGGACGTGAAATGAATGAAGTGATTGAAAGAACAGGAAGGGAATGGATGGTGTTGTTGCTGGGAGAGACGAGACGAGTGAACGGATGATCGACGCGGTGAAAGAGTTTGGACAATCAAGAGAGGCCAAATAATCGAAATCAATCAGGAAACACAGGCACAGTCCATGTGAAGAAGTACACTACCAGAGACAACAAAGCCAGGTCAGCTAATTCACCAAGGGACTTAAATATGTACTACACTAACGTGGACAATAAGTCAGGGAAATGCTACCCAAACATTGAAGACCAGCATATACTGAGCTTTGGTATGTGGTCTCATTACCCTCACGGCTATCTAATGACCAATACTAAAGGTAAATACTGAAGGTAATTAAAGCCGTCTAGTCTTCTTTTAAAACTCCCTATTGTCTGTGTACTAACTGCGTCTGTTCGAATCATCCACCATCCTATAGATAAAACCAAGCTAGGCCTATTTCTTTTATATATGTATATTGTTCCAGTTTTAATCCGTTATTCCTTGTTCTATCCTGACTACTGACCGTAAGAACCTTTCCCACTTCCCCCTTATTAAAATCCTTCTAACACTTGAATATTTCCATCAGATCTCTTACTCTACGCCTCTCCAGTGAGTGTAATTACAAAAGCTTCAGTCTCCTCTCATAACTAAAATTACGAATCCCCTTTATAATGTTAGTCATCCTTCTCTGCACTGACTCTAACAATCGTATATCCATTCTATAATACTTGGATCAAAACTGTACTGCATAGTCGAGGTGAGGTCTGACTAACGCCAAATACAACTTCAGAATAACCTCTTGTTTATATTTTATTTTAAATTTTATTTCTACTCTTAACATATATCAGAAAGTTGGCATGGAAATGAGAAAAAAAAGAACAATATTTTGGCCAAGGGAAATTCACACGTTCAGCTGAATAAGCTTTGTTTTCGACTTAAAAAAAACACTGGTACAAAACTATTACAACTCACTTTTCTAACCACTATGTATTATTATTCATAAGCATTAGTATTTTATTGATCTGTATAGTAATATATATGAGCTTTATAATTGTTTGGGGTTGAGATAGAAGTTCAAGTCAAGGTTAAATGTAGATATTCAAACGATAATGGCTACCTAACCCAACCCTAACCCAAGTCCAAGTCCTTGTTAGTGTTTATACTTGTTTAGCTGAGGCCGGTTGACCTGACCATCGAAAAACACCGAAAAAAAGGTCAAAACATGGCCGTCACAGCAACTAGAATAGCAAAGGTGAGTAGCCAAGGTCATTAAGGTCACACACCACCATTAATAAAGGTGATATAAGGTGCTTTATGGAGTAATAAGCTTAGTGTTGTTAGCTGCAGACGACAAATCAGCTGTTCTTGTCACATGGAATAAATTATACAAGGTAATTAAAGGGGTTTTAGTATATATTATGACATTTTTTATTATTAATTAAAGGTCATTTAGGTCATATACACACCTGGGAGATTGATTAATTTATTTGTAATCATTCATTAATTCCTTCATTGTATATATTAATTAACTAACTCTCTCTCTCTCGTAGAACCTGACAGGGGTCCTTGGTCGTAGTTTCTCCACCAGTAGGAGTGCGGCGGCCAACAAGCTGACAGTACGTGATGCTCTCAACACAGCACTGGACGAGGAGATGGAACGGGACGAGACGGTAAAGAAACACACACACACACACACACACACACCTGTTTAATTTATTTTCTTCTTTTTTATTGTGATTTTTCAATAATTTATGTTCCCTTCCCTTCCCTTCCCTTCCCTTCCCTTCCCTTCCCTTCCCATTACAGGTGTTCTTGATGGGTGAGGAGGTGGCTCAGTATGACGGTGCGTACAAGATATCCCGCGGCCTGTGGAAGAAGTATGGGGATCAGCGGGTCATTGATACACCCATTACGGAGGCTGGCTTTGCTGGGATTGCCGTGGGGGCTGCCTTGGTGAGTGTGGGAGAGAGAGAGAGAGAGAGAGAGTTATTAATGATAGTAATTTTTCGAATAAAGAATTGGTGCATATATAGAGATAAATTTAGTGATGAAAATGATAATAATAATAATAATAATAATGATAATGATGATAATAATAATAATAATAACGATAATGATGATGAAAATAGTGGTAGTAGTAATAATAATGCTGGTAATTATTGCATCCCGTTCTCTTCAGGGTGGACTGCGACCGGTGTGTGAGTTCATGACATTCAACTTCTCTATGCAAGCCATCGATCATGTCATCAACTCAGCCTCCAAGACCTACTACATGTCTGCCGGCTTGGTACTACATCAACTCAACTCAACTCAACTCATGTCAACTCACTTCACTTTAACTCATGTCAACTCACTTCACTTCACTCCTGTCAACCACACTTATAATCACCTCATGTCAACCACCTATACTCAGTTATCTCATGTCATTCTCTTACTTATACTCACCTCTAATGCTCATACTATTGATATATATATTTTTTATTTTATTTTTTATTATTTACTATATTGATTTTTTTTTTACAGAAGGAGAAATAGAGGTTTTTTTTCCTTCCAGCTGCACATTCCTTGGTTAAGATTATAGTATTAATTCCTTCCTTCCCTTCCAGCTGCACGTTCCTATAGTGTTCCGTGGTCCTAATGGTGCAGCTGCAGGTGTGGGTGCCCAACACTCACAGTGCTTCGGGGCGTGGTACTCACACTGCCCCGGCCTCAAGGTAAACAATCATACCCTTACCAATACCCACTTCTATAAGGTCTGCGTGTTACCTTACAGTTAAGTTATGTTATGTTATGTTTTCATCAGTTTTGAATCTTGACATTACCTAGTATTAGTATATTATTTATTTATTTTGTCATCACCAACCCTCACATCACTCAACATAATACCTATAGCTTGTCATCACCACTAATCCATCATCACCATCACCACTAATCACTCACCACCCATTCCTCCTCCAGGTGGTGTCTCCCTACTCAGCTGAGGATGCGAAGGGTTTAATGAAGGCAGCCATCCGAGACCCAGACCCTGTGGTGGTGCTTGAGAATGAGCTGTTGTACGGCACGGCCTTCGATGTGGAGGACGAGGTGCTCACCAGCGACTTTGTGGTGCCCATCGGGAAGGCTAAGATTGAGAGGGAAGGTGAGGGTCAAGCAAGGTCAAACTAGGTCATACAAGGTCAATCTAGTTGTTATTATTGTTGTTATTGGCACTATTATTATTATTATTATTGCTTTTATTGGCATTTTATTATTGTTATTATTATTTTTATTGGTATTTTATTATTATTATTATTATTAATATAACTACTTTCATTGCCACTAGTATTATTATTATTACTTTTATTTGTTTTCTATTGTTATAATATTAATTCTTTCCTACTCTCCTTCCTTCCAGCTGCACATTGCTATATATAACCATTAATTTTAGAAGTAGAAATTATTATTACTCTTCCTTTACTCTTCCTTTACCCCCAGGCCAACACATAACACTGGTGGCCCACTCCCGCGCGGTGCAGCTGGCCCTTGAAGCTGCGACGGCCCTGGCTGGGGAGGGAGTGGAGTGTGAGGTGATCAATCTGCGTTCCTTGCGGCCACTCGACGAGGAGTCCATCGTGCAGTCTGTTATGAAGACTCACAACCTGGTCACCGTGGAGCAAGGTTGGCCTCAGTCTGGCATCGGGTCAGAAATCTGCGCACGGATTGTTGAGAGTAAGTATGAGTAGTAGAAGTAGAAGTAAATATATTGCATGAGCTGCCTTGTGTAGGTCAACTAGCCTTATGCAGCCTCCTTATGTTAAAAATTGAAATGGGTTAAGAAAGTAAAGAGAAAATAGCCTCTTATATTCTTGCTGATTGAGAGTAAGTAGAAATAGAAGAAAGTATATATCTTGTCAAGAGTCTCCTCCTTTCTACACACACTTAAGGACCTTCATCTTCCTCCCGCAGGCCAAGCCTTCCACTACCTTGACTCCCCAATAGTGAGGGTGACAGGGGTGGACGTACCGATGCCCTACGCCAAGAGTCTTGAGATTGCCTGCGTACCACAACCACACGACGTGATCAAGGCCGTTAAGAAGGTACTGAAGATCATCAAGTAAGTGTGTGTGTGTGTGTGTTGAGTGGGGTCAGGGAGGCACAAGGAAGGAAGGAAGGAAGGAGGGAGTGAAGGAAGGAAGGATGGAAGGAAGGAAGGTGGAAAGTCCTGCTACTACTACTACTATTACTATTACTACTTGTTGTAAAGAGTGGAAATGTTGTTTAAAATGTATTAGTGAAGAGTTGAGATTGATATTATGGTGTTGAAAGTTTAGAAAGAAATATTTATGTAAGGAATGGTATATTTATTTATTTATTTATTTATTTATTTGTTTGTTTGTTAATTTATTTATGTATCGTTATATATTTAGCCTTTTCTTAAACAAATGATGTGACAAAATACATATACTTAACAATACATAAACTCAAACTTATATATGA